>JAIGNY010001761.1:1475000-1542500 GCA_020152595.1 Chiridota heheva
CATTTTCAAACAAAGATTGGCAAATCAAAATACATCATTTAACAACAGATCAAAAGCCAATGCATCTAAACTATCCAAGCATGTTTGACAGTAAAAAGATAAAATCATCAAATTCGCTCTCACATGGTTAATTATCCAGAAAGCTACACCGTACAACCCTTTTGTAAAAAGATGTAACTTATGCCTCTCAAAGAAATTCCACATTATGATTGCCCCAAAAGATATATCTTGAACAAACGCTCTAAACTAGTATCCAGCTGCCGACACAAACCCAAGTACGAAGCTCATTGAATTTGGCGTCACTTGAACGGATTAGATACTCACTGGTGGTTCTCATTCATTCCTTACTTCTGCTTAGAAACGAGAATGTTTTAATGTAGTCTGAAAATTGCCTCCAAGACGAGCGGAGGTATGGAACTGACAGCTACTACAGTGGAGTATTAAAGTTAGCTGAAATTGCGTTTTTTCATTTTGTCATTAAATAGCTCTTTTAACGGGCAGTATTTTAGCTATATGCTTATATAACCTTACACACACACATACATGTTTAAAGTCCCAATCGAGGACATGCGTTTTGAATCACCCAAAAGGGGGTATCGTACTTAGACGTTCGTTTAAGCCTGATTATATGTGAATTGGTGCATAGATCACAATTTCACAACCCACTGTTATTAACACTCAACGTTGTCTTTTGTATGGCCTGTAATATAGTACATACCAATTGGCAGACTGGGGACACACAAGTGTCTTCCAATCGGGGAACCACATCCATATATAAGATACCAATCGGGCCATATATACATATCACGATTATTAAGCAATTTATGGTAAAAACAATAAAGAAAATTATCTCACATATTTCTGTATTAACTGTTACAACAAAACAACACGTTTTGAAAAGAATATAGTTTGTATCACAAATAGCTTATAGTGCATACTGAGGATAATGCAAGTATCTTCCAATCGGGGACATCATACACTAGTACATACTAACCAGGGACAAACAAGTGTTTTTATCAGAGACTATATACACATATAACATACTAATCGGGGACCCTGAAACAAACAATTATGGGAAACAAATTACAACAAACTTATTCTCATTTACATACAAAATCATTTTCATATACTTCTTAAGAACTATTATAACATTTTAAAGCATAAAACAGCTGGTTGTATAAGAAACACTTTCGTACATGCTAACTGGGGATACGTCTCTTCCAATTGGAGACAGTATGCACATAAGGTAGGAATCAGTGTCATATATCAAAAGCAATTTGCAAAAACTAACTTACGATTTGTTTTTCTTACTTTTGAGTACTACACTTTTAGGTCTTTGACGTTTAGGACGTTTAGGTCTTTGACGTTTTTAGAAATGGCATGAACTGAAATACTGCGTAGGTCTCAAGTGCTTTTAAGCAGTAAATACAAACACACATAACACATCAATCGGGGTCATAATAAAATGGCAAAAGATTTTGCATTTACTTTTACTTCGCTTTTTGTAATAAAAAGTAGGGCAATTTTGAGCTGCTGCATGAGTTTATAAGTAGGTCAATATATTATTTCTGGAAAAGAATACAACAAACAACCAGATCAAACAATGCTCCATTAAATTACAAAAGGGTTGCTGGACTGGTGGCATCAAACAGGTAGACCTTAATTTATAACAACATTTCTCAGTAACAGGTTATGATGGGGAAATCGGTAGGGGTGAAAGGATATTTCCATTAGATTGGGAGATATTATGTGATGTCTTAGATCATAATTAATATTTGGCTTCACCATAGCATACCCTTTAGTCACAAGGAGCACCTTTTAAGGAACTGGGCGAAGACATGATGATATAAAGCAAAATGGATAGAAAGACCACTGCAAGATAGTTGCAATACGTTCTTTCCCATCTCCCACCCCTCAAGAAAAAACAAAAACAAAAAATGATTAAAAAAAATATACATAAATGAGAAAATAAATAAATGAAACAATAGAAAAATAAAGCAAAACAAAATTAGAAAACATCAGTATTCAGGTAACACAATGTTTATTTGAAACGTCAAAAAGTAACAAAAGTAATTCACGTTTGAAAACAATATAAGATCATTACTGAAAAAAACACAATTAAGTAAGCATCATTCTTTAGCGCTGCTCTGGTTAGATTTCATTCATTTTGAAATGACGATGTTCCAATGCCATGATATTCTAAACTATTCTTCACTTTTTAGTGAAAATAAATCCACTATCGGGCCATGAATGCTCATTATGCTGGTACTTATACCTAACTTGCTTGAAATTAGTGGATGAGACCTCATTATGCTGGTACTTATACCTAACTTGCTTGAAATTAGTGGATGAGACCTCATTATGCTGGTACTTATACCTAACTTGCTTGAAATTAGTGGATGAGACCTCATTATGCTGGTACTTATACCTAACTTGCTTGAAATTAGTGGATGAGACCTCATTATGCTGGTACTTATTTCTAACTTGCTTGAAATTAGTGGTTGAGACCTCATTATGCTGGTACTTATTTCTAACTTGCTTGAAATTAGTGGATGAGACCTCATTATGCTGGTACTTATACCTAACTTGCTTGAAATTAGTGGCTGAGACCTCATTATGCTGGTACTTATACCTAACTTGCTTGAAATTAGTGGCTGAGACCTCATTATGCTGGTACTTATACCTAACTTGCTTGAAATTAGTGGATGAGACCTCATTATGCTGGTGCTCATACCTAACTTGCTTGAAATTAGTGGCTGAGACCTCATTATGCTGGTACTTATACCTAACTTCCTTGAAATTAGTGGATGAGACCTCATTATGCTGGTACTCATACCTAACTTCCTTGAAATTAGTGGATGAGACCTCATTATGCTGGTACTTATACCTAACTTCCTTGAAATTAATGGATGGGACCTCATTATGCTGGTACTTATACCTAACTTCCTTGAAATTAGTGGATGAGACCTCATTATGCTGGTACTTATACCTAACTTGCTTGAAATTAGTGGATGAGACCTCATTATGCTGGTACTCATACCTAACTTCCTTGAAATTAGTGGATGAGACCTCATTATGCTGGTACTTATACCTAACTTCCTTGAAATTAGTGGATGAGACCTCATTATGCTGGTACTTATTTCTAACTTGCTTGAAATTAGTGGATGAGACCTCATTATGCTGGTACTTATACCTAACTTGCTTGAAATTAGTGGATGAGACCTCATTATGCTGGTACTCATACCTAACTTGCTTGAAATTAATGGATGAGACCTCATTATGCTGGTACTTATTTCTAACTTCCTTGAAATTAATGGATGAGACCTCATTATGCTGGTACTTATACCTAACTTGCTTGAAATTAGTGGATGAGACCTCATTATGCTGGTACTTATTTCTAACTTGCTTGAAATTAGTGGATGAGACCTCATTATGCTGGTACTTATACCTAACTTCCTTGAAATTAATGGATGAGACCTCATTATGCTGGTACTTATACCTAACTTGCTTGAAATTAGTGGATGAGACCTCATTATGCTGGTACTCATACCTAACTTGCTTGAAATTAATGGATGAGACCTCATTATGCTGGTACTTATTTCTAACTTGCTTGGAATTAGTGGATGAGACCTCATTATGCTGGTACTTATACCTAACTTGCTTGAAATTAGTGGATGAGACCTCATTATGCTGGTACTTATACCTAACTTGCTTGAAATTAGTGGATGAGACCTCATTATGCTGGTACTCATACCTAACTTCCTTGAAATTAGTGGATGAGACCTCATTATGCTAGTACTTATACCTAACTTGCTTGAAATTAGTGGATGAGACCTCATTATGCTGGTACTCATACCTAACTTCCTTGAAATTAGTGGTTGAGACCTCATTATGCTGGTACTTATACCTAACTTGCTTGAAATTAGTGGCTGAGACCTCATTATGCTGGTACTTATACCTAACTTCCTTGAAATTAATGGATGAGACCTCATTATGCTGGTACTTATACCTAACTTCCTTGAAATTAATGGATGAGACCTCATTATGCTGGTACTTATTTCTAACTTGCTTGAAATTAGTGGATGAGACCTCATTATGCTGGTACTTATACCTAACTTGCTTGAAATTAGTGGATGAGACCTCATTATGCTGGTACTTATTTCTAACTTGCTTGAAATTAGTGGATGAGACCTCATTATGCTGGTACTTATACCTAACTTCCTTGAAATTAGTGGATGAGACCTCATTATGCGGGTACTTATACCTTGTTGGTTTTATTTAGAGGAAACCATATAATATACCATCAAAATAGCAAAATAACCTCAGTGGTGTGCAAGGGGGTAGGCAGCCCTAAGAAAGGGCTAACTTTAAATAAAGGGATAACAGGTACCCCTTAAGACACAACATTCAGACATGCCAATACAAATAGAAATCACTAGGTGATCAGGTATTTTCACATGTACTTTTTTAAAAGCCCTGCTTGTTACTTCCTGTAGTGAGCGCACTGCAAATGTTGGAAATAACAAACAATAAGAGTGTCATCCTCACTTTTAACTCTCTTTTTTCTGCTCTTGAGTAATCTTGAGAACGAAATCGCTCTGGAAATGCAGCACTGGTGCTTGGCCATCTGTCCTGATCTTGAGTGTCATCATGCACATCATTCATCATCACTAAATGCATCAACATCTCCCTGAACCTCTGAAATGAATATACATGTATTATGTTTTTGATATTCCAGTCTATGTTTCCTCGTCAAGTAATTTGACATTTTAATCAGTTTGATAATCCCAAAGAAAAATAGGTGGTGTGTAATCACAGGTCAGATTGTGCCATATAATTCCCAGATACAGGTGGGGTGGACCAACTATCATGCAGTGTCATTTTGCACGTGGTGGCATATTATTGTTTAGCATTTTTGAAGAAGTAGTACCAGTGGAAAAACATTTATTCAGAAATTACATAATCATTTGAATGTACTACTGCGGGTTAAGTTCAAATACATTTGTATACAATATATGACTATAAACAATGGAATATGCCAAAACATTGATAAACATCATTCTTAAAGTTTCCAGGAATTGAGTATCAGTTTAGAAGGAACTTTACCAGGTTCAGAACTTCTAACCCACCTTCATCTTTCCCCATTTCAATTTCATGAAGGCTTTTTCCAGCTAGACTCGATATTGACCCAGCTTCTAGGGACAAAAGCAGTTTTGAGACTTTGGTTAACTTGCAGAGTTGCATCAGGTAAGCGATGAAACTCCCGATGCACTCTTACGTCATGATCCATGAATTTTGCCAAAATGTCAAAATCATTATCCTTGAGATTCAATATTTGACTCAATGTTGTAATGTGCTTTCTTAGGGATATAGAACGGAGGTTGGAAGGATTTTTTCACCGCATGAGGTATATTTCTGGATACAGTCAGCTCCACGAATATGACCTTCAGAGTCATAAGTCCCATATGGAAACACAAAAATGTTGTTTTCATTCACACCGACCTCCCTTCTTTTACTCAAAAGCAGGTTTACAGATTTTCCATTTCACTGGTAAACAGGACAGGGACAGTATTGCCCTTTTTTACCCACAATTTTTACCTTCTTAAATGTTTATCATAGTTCCCGCTCAAAGTTGGTCAAAGCATCAGAAACACAATCTACATATTAGGAGGTTGAGAGCTTGTTATAATCGTCGAGAGTCATTTTTGAAATTTCTCTTTGCCAATTTCTGTTAAACAACATAACCTGTGCAAGGGTTATTTCATTATGATTCTTCCACGATAAGAGGATTTTAGATTCATTTTCAGGATCTCTTATTCTTTCTTTTTCTTCCTGAGCAATTTTTTTCAGGTAAGTCGTTAGACACAGATCATCTTTTGTCAGTGGGAGACATTTTGGGTTGTCTCGCTTCCATTCTATAAGTGTGCGATAGGCATGACCACAAATGTCTTCATTCTATTTGAATTCAAAAAGTTCAACGAGCCTTGCGCATTGAGTCACAACATTTTCTTTCCCATTTTTAGTGCATCACCTTTCGTATTCAAAGCACAAATCTTTAAAGTCTGGCCAATCTTCAATGCTAATGAAAGTATTTTGAACAAGTGTGTGTCATTATTAAAGCCTGCTATGTTCTTTACAGTTTTTACCACATCATCATAGTGCACCGGATGCAGCAAGTCTGCTAGTGTCATGCTTGGCTCACATTACACACCAATCAAGCTTCAATCAAGAGTCTTCCCATTTCTCTCAGCTTTGCTCTCATATGGGTATGTTGCTCTCTGTCATGACCTAACTTCATAAAAAGCTTATCAGCCAGCTTAATAATTATCCTATCACTCTTTATACAAGGTGACACGTTATCACCCCTTAGCTTGCTCAAAACTTCTTCAACCTGATTGTTTGGTCCAGTAGTAGGTAAAAGCATACTTCCATTTCTTACCATTTGTTTTCTTCTGTTGTTCTTGACCATTACCAGCTAATTTACTCAAAGGCATGATTAGGTGGGGAGATGCACGAGCGTTCAAATTAGAATCATCTGATTGTAGCATCCTGAGATGAGGATATGCAGGAGTGTCCAGATCGAAAGGATCTGATGGTGGCACAATGTTTAGTTCCATTAAGTCATAACTACTGTACTGGCTGTCCTCTGACTCCTCATCTGACTCCTCATCTGACTGCTGCATAGCAAAAATAGATGAAAGAAAGCAAGGTTGCAATGAGCATGTCATATATGAAGGACCAACAGCATATCTAAAAAGCTGGATATCTACACCTTTTCTTACCAGAAAGTGGTAAAAAAGATATTGAAAGTAGTAGTCAGATCAAATAAAATAAAACATTTCATTTGCTACATATGATGAATTTGTGAAGAGATAATGTTGTTAAAAGAGGGTGAGGATTATAAATTTCAAAGGCTGTGGCTAAGTTTACATGGATGAAAAGAGTGATGGCTGATTAAATGTTTAGATCGTTTCCATTCATTTTAAATTAATAATGCAAGAAGTTGAAGAAAACCTAAAATCTTTCAATTTTGTTCTTCAAATTATATCACTGCTGATTTTTGATTGCCTTTTGTAACTACCATTTCAATGGCGATATGGCTGTTCAAAATGATGGTAGAGATAACACATATGAAACCAATCATACACCAACTGGGGACACAAAATGCTACAAGATACTTTTGAAAGATTACACATACGAAACAGATCATACGCCAACTGGAGACACTATGTGCTAGAACCAACTTTAGGCAGATAACACCCATGAAATTAATCATACACCAACTGGGTACACTATGTGCTAGAACTTATTTTAGGAAGATAACACATATGAAACCAATCATCCACCAACTGGGGACACTATGTACTAGTACCTACTTTATGAAGATAACACATATTAAGCCAATCATATACCAACTGGGGGCACTATATGCTACAACCTACTTGTTAAAGAGAACACATATGAAACCAATCTCACACCAACTGGGAATACTATGTGCTAGAACCTACTTTAGAAAGATTACAAATATGAAACCAACCATTTTAAGGTATATTGAACATTTATATATCTTGCGGAAGATAACAACAGCTTTTATTTTCAAAATGGATTTCCATTGTCAAAATGGACTGAAGTAAAGCCTTCCCATTACCGTTTTTTGGTACTTAATATACTCTGTACCAGAATAGCAAACAAAATTTAGTTAGCTATTCTGGTACGGAGTTTTTTTAACTACCAAAAATGGAGTATAATGGCAATGTGGAGGCTTTATTCCAGTCCATTTTGACAATAAAAATCCATTTTCAAAATAAAAGCTGTTTAACACGTATGAAACCAATCAGATACTAACTGAAGACACAATGTGCTAGAAACAACTTGAGAAAGGGAACACATATGAAACCAATCACACACCTACAGGGAACACTATGTGCTAGAACCTGCTATGGGAAGATAACACATATGAAATTAATCATACACCAACTGGGGACACTATGTGCTATTACCTACTTTGGGAAGACAACACATATGAAACCAATTATACACCTAATGAGGACACTATTTGGTATATAGTGCGCAGAATCAGTACACTTGCACCAAACTTACAAATGATGAGGAAAAAAAAGTGGAGACCACAATACAAAATGAAATTGGCAAATTTCTTTGTATTTCATTCATAACTGAAATTTGACAATGCCTAACCAAGAGGAAAATTCCTGTTGAGATCAGTTGGGATTTCCAACTGGGATGAACTGGTCCCAACTTGAATTGAAGAAATTCACAATTGGGATTAACTGGGCCCAACTGGCATTTAATATATTCCAGACCAGTTTATCCAGGTTGGGATTTTCCAAAACTCCGGTCATAAACATTCCAAGTTGGGACCAATGGGGGAAATGAAAACTGGAATTTTCTCCTGGGAAATGATGATTTGCCTGCAAAAATGTAATATCATTCACTCAATTTTTATGATGTGCTCTGCAACAAGCCGAATGACAATCTTGCTTAGTAAGGTATGTATTTATCAGATCTATACCAGAAAGTCAACCAGTAAAACTTTTGGCAAGTGTAATACATGTGGTTATGTGAATGCAACATAGTAAGTATTATGTTTAAAATTTCTTGTTGCTTTTTTCAAGTAGCAACATTTTGTCAAAGAATTTTCAGATATTGTCTCACCTGTTCAAAGTTCTTTGTCTACAGCTCTCGCTTTTTCTTGGACTTCTCCCTCTCCTTCTAGTTCTTTCTCATCTCTTACTTGGACTTCTCTTCCCATATCTGCTTTTCGCATATTTGTGTTTGCACTGGGTCTTCTGCTGCAGGTTCTTCCTCATATTCTTCTTGGACATCTGCTACTTCTGGTTCTCTTACTTGGTTTGGATATATGCTTGATACTGGTGCTGTTTCTCCTCCTACACTGTCTTTGTCTTCTTCATTAAATTCATCAATATCTGAAAAATCAATAATAATAGATTTTAACATACAGTATTATTGTTAAAATTGTAGATGTATACAAAGACAACATAGCACAATGTGTCTTAGGACCTACTTTATGAAGATAACACATATGAAGCCAATTATACAAACTACTGAGGAGACTGCTATATTCTACTTTGGAGAGATACCACACATGAAACCAATCATACACCAACTGGGGACACTATGTGCTAGAACCTACTTTAGGAAGATAACACACATGGAACCAATCATACACCAACTGGGGATACTATGTGCTAAAACCTACTTTAGGAAGATAACATTTATAAAACCAACCATATTAAGATATGTAATAAATTTATAATGGATTAGTCACACACCAAATTAATGGGAACAATAGAATCTAATGTACAAACTAACACATGTAGGACAAATGTACCACATACCAACTGTGGACACTTTGTGCTAGTACTTGGATATCTTATAGATATAGAATAGATTGATGAATTACCAAATTGGGACACAATGAGGTAGTACCTTCGGTACAAGCTGACACATTTGGAAAATGTATCACCTACAAGCTGTGGATACTATATGTTACTACTGCCTAAAAGCTTCACACATTGAGGGATTGTTAACACACAAAATGGAGAAAGTAAAAAACCTAATAATTACAAGAGCCTAAATATAATATGCAGTAGTGTGTTAATACTACCATAGAAAAATGAAACATTTAATACAGAAATATTACATACCAACTGTGGACCCTATATGCTGCTACATAAATCTTTCACAAATATACCATAGACAAATCACTTACCAACTGTGGGCACTATGTAATATAACCTACTGTAGAAGCATAACACATACGAACCCAATCATACACCCAATGGAGACACTATTGGTTGATTGATTGATTAATTGATTGATTGATGGGGGCTTAACGACACCACGACAACGGCGGTCAAATTGTGTCTGAGAGGTCAGATCATTCTAGCGGTAGGAGAGAAAGAAAACAAGGGGGATAGAGAGAAACAAGAGTACTGAAAGTCAGAAAGCTGGGATCGAAAGAGGAGGTGCATGGGTGACGGTGGAGAGGAGGACTAAATATGCTTGTAGAGGGAAGCATGTTGAAGGAAGCATGATAAAGGAAGGAGATTATTTTATCCGGAGGTATTTTTTTGGGGAAGAACTCGGCAATTGAGTTGTGGGGAGCGAGGAAAGCTCTCAGAAGGTTGTACAGGGAGCAAGCAAGGAGAATGTGATGGACTGTGAGGGTGCAATGGCAATTGTTGCAGATGGGTGGGGGGAGCTAATAAGGAGGTGGAAGTGAGTGAGGTGGGTGTGACCTATTCCAAGACGGGTAATATGAACGTTATTGACACGAGAGAGGATGTGGATGGTGGGTTTGATCGGAATGGTGCGATGGATGACGTGGAGTTTGTTATCAATTTGGAAGTCCCATGAGGTTTGCCAGAGATAAGAGATTTGATGTCAGAAAGGGTTTTGGGCAAGCTTAGACACTATTGGGAAGATAGTACCCAGAATCAGCACTCGCACTAAATGTAGAAATGATGAATAACGAACCAAATGGGGACCATAAAACGACCCCAAATATCTTCTAATTTCATCCACATTAACTTTTACAATTGAAATTTGACCATTCTCAAAATATGTTTTGCTTACATGTTAGGTAGTGATTTGAATATTGATGATGTCCACGACAACAAGCCGAATGAACATCTACAGTGCCTTGGTGAAATTTGTATTTCTCAGATCTAAAACTGAAAATTGACCCCTGAAACTTGCAGTGAAAGATACATGCGCTTATGTGAATGCAACATATAAAGTATTATGTTTAAAAAAAATTGTTGATTTTTCCAAGTAGCATCAATTTGTCAAAATTGTGTTTCTTCAGATATTGTCTTACCTGCTCCAAGTTCTTTGTCTTCAGCTCTCACTTCTTCTTGGACTTCTCCCTCTCCTAGAACTTCTTTCTCATTTACTACTTGGACTTCTGTTCCCATATCTGCTTTTTCGCATATTCTCATTTGCATTGGACCTTCTGCTGCAGGTTCTTACTTAATATTCTACTTGGACATCTGCTACTTCTGGTTCTCTTACTTGCTTTGGATTTATGCCTGCTTCTGGTGCTGTCTCTCCTCCTACATTGTCTTTGTCTTCTTCATTAGAACCATAAATATATGAAAAATCAATGACAGAAGATTTAAACGTACAGTATTATTAAAGGAATTTTAATGTCTACAAAGACATTTCAGCTTTTTCTGACTTCAAAACTGAAACAAAAGTGAAACCTATTAAGAGAGGCCCGCATTCAAATAAATCACATTTTAACTATAGACACTGCGTGTTAAGTACCTACTCTATAAATGAACACAATGGGCTAAATGTATCAAACACAAACTGTGGACAGAATGTGCTTCTAATTAGATATGTCGTATATATAGAATAGCTAATTACACAACAACTGGGGATACTACATGTATGTGCTGATGTAGTGGTGTAGCTATTATTTCCATATTGAGAGGACATGGCAAGTAAAATCGACAAAATGGACTGACAAGTACCATTCTGAACCGACAAGTACCAATCTGAACAGAAAAGTACAAATCTGAACCGACAAGTACAAACCGGAACCGACAAGTACAAACCTGAACCAAAAAGTACAAACCTGAAGCAACAAGTACCGGTACAAATCTGAACCGACAAGTACAAATCTGAACCGAAAAGTACAAATCAGAACCAACAAGTACAAATCTGAACCAATGGAATTGAAATATTGGAGGCATCGCCCCTTACCCCCTCCCCCTTCCTCTCTCCCCTCTGGCTATGCCATTGTACTGATACCCACCGTAGAAACTAAGTTGAATACATTCAGGATAAATGAGCCAACTGTGGTATTACTTAGATATTCAGAACACATTTACTGCATACCAAGTGGAGACACTATGTGCTAGGACCTACTAAATAAATTCTTCAGACTCTTTTGTCTCATATGAAGACTCTTTCGTCTCATATGAAGACTGCTTTTGTCTCATATGAAGACTGTTTTGTCTCATATGAAGACTGTTTTGTCTCATATGAAGACTGTTTTGTCTCATATGAAGACTCTTTTGTCTCATATGAAGACTCTTTTGTCTCATATGACTGTATGAAGACTGTTTTGTCTCATATGAAGACTGTTTTGTCTCATATGAAGACTCTTTTGTCTCATATAAAGACTGTTTTGTCTCATATGAAGACTGTTTTGTCTCATATGAAGACTCTTTTGTCTCATATGAAGACTCTTTTGTGCGAGGAAATAACACAATCAGGGCGGGTTCAATGATATTTCTGAGCTTTGATTTCAACCAGAGTCAGGTTATGCAATCTGAATGGCACAATCGGGAACAAATGATGTGTTAGATTTCATTGGCCCAACTGGGACAGTATCACATGATGCAATCTGAATCACATAAGCGGGGAAATCGATGGTAGATCTTCTTTCTTTGAGTATTGACCTAAAGACACATATTTTGACACACAGCCTGCGCAGAACCCACTAAATGGGACACATCAATAAAAATGCATAATATTTTAGGTGGCATATTGTTTCACCATGGAGAATCCAAATCTGCATGAAAACCAGCCGGGGACGTCCCCAATTGGTAGGTCGTCCCCGATTGGAAGGTGTGTTATTACACGAATGTCCACACTTGGTAGCGTACACATACGCACACACCCACACACACACACACACACACACACATATATATATATATATATATGTATATGTATATATATATATATATATATATATATATATATATATATATATATATATATATATATATATATATATATATGTATATTTATCTATATATAATATATAAATATATATGTACATATACATATAATATAATATATATATATAATAAATATAATATATATTATATTGGTATAACACTCGACAAATATCGCAGTGCAATATTACTATGTCACCTGGTCGCTATCATATAATGACCATGAAGACTTTGTCTTATTTCTGTACAAAGACTATCCATACATAGACGTTTTATTACGGGGTATTGAGCATTGGTGGGTCTGCAACCAGTGAGCTTACAACTGGTTAGCAAAGACCGCGGCCGTCTTGATATTATGTTCAGCACTGGATGCTTTTGGGACGTTAAACCTTGCTATGCTGTGCTATTAAGGTTGAAGAATGCCTTGAACTAAAACCTTGTTTGGTTAATATGCAGATCAAAATAAACCTAGGCTAGAAATCATACGGACTGATAGGAAATTTTGGAATTTTGCTTCTACTTCAACAGATTGGAATTACAGTTTATCGACAGATTTTTTTTTAAGGTGAATCACTTCTAGATTAAGTGCTTTACATCAAAAAATGTTAATACGTCCTTGTTCATATCAATCGCTTTATATCTCTCAGCAACCATGGTGACTGTCTATATCTACAAACTCTCTCTATGACGTCATATTTTATACCTATGGTATAAGTTCTAAAACAATGAAATACACACAATAAAGCTTTAAAAAAGTCATGAATTTGTCATCATGGGCGTGATCTAACACAGTGTAATAATACTATGTTTATATATACATATATATATATATATATATATATATATATATATATATATATATATATATATATATATATATATATATATATATATATATATATATATATATATATATATATATATATATATATATATATATATATATATATATATATATATATATATATATAATGGAAATATTACAGCATCATATAACGAATGCAAATATCTTATAACTTCCCTAGCCACCCATACCTTGATAATGATATTGAATAAAGAAATCTGAAAAATACATCGAATTATAGGTTAGATTTTCTTTGTAAAGGCAAGAATACTATTTTCATCTAAGTTTTACCAAGATGAAAAGGAAGCTAATGGCACCTCCATGGTGTAAACTTGTTGTTTTTAAGGGTATAAATTCTTCATCTTCAGAAGATTTATTTCATTCATGAAATCTTTTTATCTTTTGAGTAATGTTGAAAAGTCTTGAGTGTATACACATATCACATATACAAAAGGCTGAAACTATTTTTTCACTCGTGTTAAATTTATGGTCTGTATACAATATTTCACTTTAGTGTGTGTGACTTAGTTTATGTTACAAACAATAAAGGTTCCTTTTACGTAAAAGAATACTTTTGGTAATTAGTGCCAAATTTGGTACCACGGTGCAAGATTTATTGGTAATCATATACTAACATACTAACGAGTTTACTGTGCTTACAAATGTTAGTGGATTAGATTGATTATTCATTTATTTTCTTCTAAATATTCCTTGTACCTCGTATTCTCTTATAAGCAATCAATCTTTAATACCTTTATATCTTTAATAATATATACATATATATATATATATATATATATATATATATATATATATATATATATATATATATATATATATATATATATATATATATTCATATATATAAATATATATATATATATATATATATATATATATATATATATATATATATATATATATATATATATATATATATATATATATATTATATATATATATATATATATATATATATATATATATATATATTATATATATATATATATAAATATATAAATATATATATATATATATATATATAAATATATATATATATATATATATATATGTATATATATATATATATATATATATATATATATATATATATAAATATATATATATATATATATATATATGTATATATAATATATATATATATATATATATATATATATATATATATATATATATATATATATATATATATATATATATATATATATATATATATATATATATATATATATATATATATATATATATATATATATATATATATATATATATATATATATATATATATATATATATATATATATATATATATATATATATATATATATATATATATATATATATATATATATATATATATATATATATATATATATGAACTTTCTCATATGTTTAGCTTTTTCTAGACGAGTCTGCAAGAAAATCCTTCATTCTTCTATTCTCATACAGGTTCAAGGATTTGGATGATGTAAGTCACTACTATTTGTGTTCACAGATTATTATTATGTGGCAGATGGTGATGGAATTGTCACCACGACATTTAAAATATGCCCTCTAAAAGTAACACATGAACATCCCCAATTGATGAGTTAAGCTGAATTAATTTCCTTGATAAATATGCACTCAGTAGTCAAGAAAAGTCTGCTTTTTTTAAAATCATGAATATTTCAATAGCTTTTTCCGTTACACATAAGTTCTGTTGTGTATAATATTCTAGTCTTATACTATGCAATGTCATTTGATTTTTGATATTAATTGTTTATATAAAGTAAATGTATTAAATTTCCTTGGTATATCTCTTCAATGAGCAAGAATTAGCTGGCGTAAAGATTTTTTTTTTTAGCTGTTTAACCTATTTCAAATTATACGTCTTATTGAATGTCAACCACAATTCCATAAAATACAAAGCCTCCCCAGAACTGCAGAAAGCACACGTCGTTAAGCCAACATTGATGAAAGGTCAGAAGGTCGGCATTTGTTGGAAATACGTTCGGCT
Source organism: Chiridota heheva (assembly GCA_020152595.1). NCBI lineage: Eukaryota > Metazoa > Echinodermata > Holothuroidea > Apodida > Chiridotidae > Chiridota > Chiridota heheva. Next base: position 1,490,596 of record JAIGNY010001761.1, read on the forward strand.
AACAGTCAACCAACGTATGGTAGCCAACGGATCGGTTATATGCATTAAACAAACATTAGTGCAACATTAAATGTGTATATTGGTCTAACTTGGATTAACTTAATCGACATGTTTAGACAATCGTGCAGCTAGTAACGGCCAAATTTCAAGAAACATTGGTTCAACTGTGGTCCAAACATAATTTTTCAGCATTTTGAAAGCGTTGGCCCAGCATCATCGTTCTACGGGGTCCTGTTCAGTAAACTCTTCAGTATCATGGGTTATCACACTATACAGGTTAACAATATATCTCATTCATTTTGTGATTGAAAAACCTTAGGAGCTGTTTTCAATCGATGTCTCTGCCTTATAGCTATTGTGGGAACTGCAAATGGTTAATCGCACTAATTAAGTTTAAGGTCACCTATTTTTGTTTACCTAGCAGATAAAGGTAAGCTATAAGTATAAGATATTGTACACTTTCACACTTAATGGCCTGAATGTTCCTTAGCACTTCGCTATTGGTTTGATGGACCATTTGGTTTGTATAAATGAACGGTTTCATTTTATACACGTTTCTTTTATATAAGGATTGATCGTGAAAAAACCCAGAGCCCTTCGTGTTAAAGGTAAGTATGGCAATTGATTAGCTATTGGTACTTAAAATGTCACAAATATTTGCTGCTGATTGTGAAGAATGTTTGTAAAAAATTTACGCTGGAGTTATGATTGAGTTGAGAAAAGTACTTATGAATGATTCAAGTTCCCTCATCGCCAGGTATACTCTTCTTAAGCCAAAGGCAACTCGTAACTTTCTTTCGTGAAAGTATACACTTCTGGTGATGCTTTGACTTCCTGTAACTAATTATCACATGACACGTTTATTATTGACCACAGAGTTTTCAGGGAATGATATTTGGTGTTTTAGCTTTTCTAAAACGATTGTTAATGAATGGATTGGTGGTGGTCAGATCTGATTTTTTTTTCAATTTCAAAGTCAAGACCTGTACTAAGTCGGAGGTCTATGATTGTCTTTACCTTTTGTGCATCTTAACGCACGGTGGTGGTATCAGTTGATTTAATCCGTTAATCATCTTGTTGTGTTATTTCATACTATGTCAAATTTAAATGCTGCATGTTGTTCATGTCAAGAAAATTTTATGTATCATTAAGTGGTTGAGATGATATTGATCAAAAATCTTATCGGAGAAAGAATATGGAAATGATGATCCGATAACTTTTAAAAGTGTTGGCAGATGTCCGCCCGCATCCCCCAGCAGAGGCTACGTCCTGGTTGTAGTCCATGAGTGGAGAAGGCTTGCAAACAACTATAGATTATTGGTTCTTCGAAAGGTGTTTCAAATCTCATACGAAAGGAAGATCACGTGTATTATCTATTTATACACATAATAATGTGTTTATAATCACAAGTGCAATAAAATCAATCAAACGTATTTATTTGAAGGAAATTGTATTGCTGTACGTAGGATATAAAACTGTACAAAACGAAAACTTGTTGTTTCTGACAGTCAGAACGTAGAGGTTTTAGGTGCGATGATAACTATCTAACCAAAAATCTCTTTGATTTAACTATATATTGGAAGTATCGGTGTCTGCAATTCATATGAAGGAAAATGAAGTATTATGAGCTTTACTTTGATGCATCTTTTTAAACCATATATGTCTTCCTTTCTGAAAGGGGAAGGTATTTAGTTCTTAATATGGTACTTATTTTTCCTCCAAATACACTTCCGTAGTTACAACTACAACCTGACAACAACTAGACATCTGACAGTCTGAGAAACCCTATTGTACTCATAGTTTTATTTTACTCTCCTTTAATTCATTTACATTTCATTGTTTCTTCTTCCAACAGACTTGAAAGGGGTCCATATCCGAGAAGATATGTTCATTCTGTGATCTTCAAATGACTTAACGGAGAAACATACAAGATAACGCTTATATATAACATGGAAATGCAGGAAAGCTGCGAAAACAAACTATATTTACCAAACAGTGTGTAACTTTGACCGATTGAAACAGCTTAGACTGAAGCTCTACGGACTTCTTTGAATGTTTCAATTGGAAAATTATTTGCACAACATGCTTCATTCAGGTACACCTTCTTTCATCTGTGTCAAATATTACTGTTTTGATTAGAACAGACAGTTGTTCACGTTGGAGGTACAATACCAATAGAGATGAAATGTAATTTCATTAACTGAAATCTATCGGCAAAAAAATGAAAATGCAATGCGATAAAACGTTTTGTTCACGGTGTTGAAACACTGTATCATTGAAAGGTTCATGAATTTAATTACAGCATTGCTTACGGCAGTACGGACAAATAAGTCAAATTATGGACAGGCCATATTCGACGTATACAAAACTGTAAAGACTAGCCTGTTTACAATATTAGAGGCACGAGTAGTCTGGTATATGAAGGTTTTTACTTGCGTTAATTTTCTTCCTATGAGACGTAGATAAGAAAGTAGCTATGGAAGATACAACTTACGTCACCGACGTGGTTTTAAATACAATGGACTCGTCGTTTTTACCCGACATATGCACTAACACAACGTTGGACACCATTAATGAAGCAACTGCATCGACTATAGTATACAAGCCGTGGATGGTGTTCTACACAGTTGTATTTTTGCCACTGGTGTTAGTAGTTGGATTTTTCAATAACTTTTTATTTCTGTATGTCGTGTACAATATTGAAAATATGCAAAATGTCACTAACGCATACTTGGCGAATCTTGCTTTTTCAGATATTGTTTTTCTGTTTTTTGCTGTCGGACATAAAGTATGGAAAATTATAACCTCGAGCGTTGTATTCGACGATTCATCTCTGGGCGTGACCGGATGTGTCGTCATGTACACCGGCAGTAACACAGCATACTTCGCTTCCTTATGTCTCATCACACTTGTTGGTTGGGAAAGAAGACAAGCTGTGAGGAAACCCAAGCTGTTAGGAAGAAATCGATTTCATAACCGGGGAAAAGCAGCAAGAATGATCCTTGCCTCCTGGATCTTTTCGTTTCTCTTTTCGATATCATTTGTTCCGAGTTTTAGTGTATTAACCTCTCAATGTATTTTATGGCCAGATGATGATGATCGATATTCTGACATGCCGCACGTGGTATATACATGCAGTTCTATGAATAATTGGTATGATCAGTACACCCATGCAGCACAAACTTTTCCATTCTTTTTTACAATGTTTCTCAATATATATCTTTATAAAGGTATTTTGAGGGGCCTTAAGGAATCCGAAGAGCGTATTCAATCCTTTGATTCTCTCTCATCATCTACAGCACAAAAGAAAGATGAAAGCAAAATTATAAATCAAACTATTCAGATGCTGGTCGTAAACGGAATAGTATTTTTCATACTTTTAGCGCCATTCGAAATCTTATCTATTTGTGCTTTGTTGGAGGGATGGTCAGCTAAAACATTTTTCCCAAAAGAATTTGTTTATCAAACTGTAGTTTGCATAGCACGAACGCTTGGTTATATGAACAGCGTAATAAATCCAATTATATTCACATTATTTAGCAGCCGTTATCGACAGGCTTTTAATCAAACCTTTGAAGACTGCCTCGCAAAAATTAACAACAAAGCCTCAAGACGTTCACCATGTCATGTACATGTTCTTAGTCTTGAAAGAATTGACAACACATTGGTGAAGTTTGCAGCGGGGAAGCTGACCAACTTTATCAGCACAAAAACACACAGACATCAGAAATAAGCTTCAGTACCGATTAGGCTTTTAATCGGCCAGTTAGCTAAAGCTTCCAGGAACGTAGAGCATGAATCTTAATACAGATTCCTGTGTAGATCACTTTGATTGTAAACATTGGCGGATCTAAGGGGCTTAAGGCTGGGTCATAGCGTCCAAAGATATGATAAACTTAAAGAACCTGTTAGAAAATAATTTCACATTAAAATATCCCAACCACCCCAACCGACCCTTTTAGCGGGCCTCTAAACCTTCCAACCTTTAATTATTAAACCTGCAAAATATTTATTTTTAAACAGACAACATTTTAAAACACAAAAAGAAAAGAAAGCAAAGTATGCTCTATAGGCAGATTAGGCCGAAGGTGTGGCTCTGCTTATCAACCTATGCAAACCATTTATCTCCCAAGGTAAGATCTTACAGATGAGTTCAAAAGCTTTTAGTGACGAGTTTCAACCATGGTATATTGTAACTTCATCGCTATGCACACGCTACAACCAGAACAACAATTAATTTGATTTAATGAAAACAATTGTTACGGGAAAATGGATAAGGTTTTTCATGTGCAACATATTTATGGCAGGTTGATCTGTTGGCAGGGGCGTAACTTGACAAGTTTCCCGACGGAAATATGATTTTGCCTGTTATAGACGATATACATATAAACATGTGCATAAAGTCACACACTGTTGTACAATTGGGAACGGTCCCCTGAAAATTGATAAATTCGAAAAAAGTGTGGGGTTCATGTGCAAAACCCTAGTAGGATCCAGGGGGCAAAGCTCTAAAATATCTTATTTTGAATGGCACATATGATCGGGACTCAGAATTTTAAACTTATGTGGGTGGGGTATCTTTCATATATACGTTCCAGTTGCCCAACCAGAAACTCAGCATCATGCTGAGTAAGATGATTCTAATTGTAATCTAGAAGATTCGGGCAGGAAATCAAACCACTTTTTCAGAAAAAACGTCGTCAAGGTCCTTCGTCATCCACCAGTTTTTGGATGTTGACATTAACTGTCAATATCTGCAATATGCACGATTCCTTGAACTATTGGGAGGCTGGTTATGCTATACTGTATGCAACACTGACATCCTTTCATCATTTTGCCAATAAAACTTTTGGTTTGGCACTGTGTTTCGCCAATTTCACGATTTTAATGAAATCAATATACATTTAATCAGGGCGGTGGAATCAGGGGGCATATACCTATACGGGTGTGCGAGCCCTTTTCAGAGAAAAAGTGTGCTAACACAAGATGAATAAACAAGTAAATATTGAGATTGTCATTTAGAAAAATGTTGTTAAATAGAATGTTCTGCAAATCATTTTTATTTAGAAACAATAAACATGATATATTTTGTATGGAAAATAATACATTTCTGAGCGCTTCGCGTCTATGCTTCCCACTGCAATCTGTCAATTCCTTTTTGGAAATTAATTGTGTCTCATTATCGTACCTGACATGAATCTTACTGTCCAATGTTTCCAAATTAATGAACATATTTTACCTGATTTTTGCATACAATTTCTAAACCCTTCAAAAACTTTTCGTGCGTCGTGGTCGTGCGATAACTTAAGATTTAAATTTTTACAAAAATGAGTAATTTATCAAAGTATCAAAAATTAATCTACTTTTCATAAGTAGTTTTTCAACTCCCGTTAAGTATCATATTTAGTGCTGTGGTAAAACTTGATTGAAGCACACAATTTCTCTGTCTCATTCCCTCTCCTTACAGCCTTAATGGTTTTCTTTCTAATTTTTAAAGCCCACAGATCCAGAATTGTTATTTTTTGAGAAAACTAAAATATTTTCGCCCAGATAAGACTAAGCAATAATTTGAAAATGCCAAGAATTTAAAAATGATTCCTATAATATGAATACATGTAAACCCAGGCAATCTACTCAATACTCCTGAATTTAATTTGAAAAGGGCGGTTCCAGGATTTATGTGATGCATGGGGTGGCTCACCTCCCAACATGGAGGCCTTGATATCATTAATTTCATTTACAAATAAATATTTTTTAGTTATGCTTTTTGGGAGGTTTGCTTTGGCGGTTTTGTGATTTGAGTTTTGGTTTGGCTCGTGATTTTGTTTGGTCGGTTTGGCTTGGTTTGTGGTGATTTCGGTTTGGCTTGGTTTGTGGTGATTTGGGTCGGTTTGGCTCGGTTTGGCTTGGTTTGTGGTGATTTGGGTCGGTTTGGCTCAGTCCATGTTTTACAACGCCCGACATTGACAAACCAGAGAATTTTCATTGCAAAACGCAGATTTTTCACATAACGCAAGTTTTCACATAGACGATGAAATAACAGCGAATATCAACAGCAAAAATACCCACAACGAATGCAATGACATAGCCCAAATGTACAAGATGGCACATACCGTAAGTATTCTAATAGGTGGGTTAAGTACATGTTTGTCAAATGTGAAACATCAAGACAGACTGAAAGGTCGTCTGGGTCCTTAGGCCGTAGTGACACCCTTGCACCAATATGACAAGGACTCAGAGCGAAAATTAAAAATACTAGTTTGTCACTTTCCCTGCTTGATCCTAATTGAAACATAAGTGTAAAGAGAGAGGTAAATAAAATTGGTCAATTTCATTTTGATGCTTTTCATACAAAATGTAATATCGATAGTTAGAAATGCTTGGGATACTAAATTTTGTCAGGAAAACGATTGCAGTTTTACGGGCCCTTTGTTTTTTGAAAAAAATATTACAAACACGAATTTAAACAAAAAAAATGTTTTGTGTTCTGTAGATAGATCTCCATTCTTTGAAAACAAGTTTTTATCTTCTGACTGCTCTACAGCTCGGCCTTGTTGGTGGTGGTGGTTCACTTCTCACTTCTTGAGAGGGTCTGAGCCACCTACACTCAGACACTAGTTTCAGGGGTCTTTACCTCCTCGTACAGAAAGCTTTTTGTTGTAGTCTGGCAGGGACGTAGAAAAGGTCATCTCTCGAGGGTTAGGAGGGGGGGGTGACCCACAAGTTTCCCCATTGACAAGCAGGAAAATTGCACTGGTAAATTAAATTTTCATTAAAAGTTGCTGCTAATCCCCTTTAATTGGCGGGAGATTTTTTTCAATTTCTAGAATTTTGGCTAGTTTTCTGGCAATTTTGGCTAGTCTTCTAACAGTTTTTGCCAGTTTTTGAAATTTTGGACAGTTTTCGTGATTTTTTGGTCAGTTCTAGGGAAATTGTACCAAAATATCTAATATTTTTATCACATTTTTAATTTTATATTAATGATTTATGTAAATAATCTCCGCTTTCGGTGAAATCCGTTAGGGGGAGGGTAGGCACTTTTACCCTAACACCCCTCCCCGCTTCCTACTCCTCTGTTGTCTGGACTGTCAACATCGCATCATCATTCTATTAAAGGTGACAAAAAGTTTGGCTTTTTGCTCCTTTGTTATAATCTGATAATAGAAGCAATAATAGTCTTCTCAAATTTCATCTTTCAAATGAAGGCAATTTAGCATAATTATCTTTGCTAATGTCTAATTCTGTCACTTACAAGAACATCCATTAAAAAAAAAAAAAAACGGCTGTCGTGGCATTTAATTTTTTTATGGATAGTAATAAAGAAATTAAGAAAGAAAACAGAGTGATGTTTTGTTTTAATTGATTTATTATAAACTATAATATATACAATAAATAAAGACAATCTGCAACTTGGTTATCATGAAATAGATTCTACCCAGGCCGAAATTGGCAGTTTGCAAGATTACAGTGTGTATATATATATGTGATGACGAGCTGATGGAAAGTGGCGTACCCATGCATGCTAACAATTTCTTATCTTAGCTCTTGAAGTTTTAAAATCGCATCCAGTGAGACTAGCCTCGTTCATTTCAAATAATATTATTATCCTTCACTATCTATTTGTGACTCTTTAAAAGATATTTTTGTGTAAAAAATATTCTCTATTATATTTCTAAAACGTAGTAAAAATGTGTAAATGATACCATTCTTTATATCACGTTTTGACTTGGCTTATAAATACCAAATGACACCGGAAGCTATACATTCCCCAACGTTGTCAATTTTCATGTTTTCTGCGAATAAAAACAACGCCATAAATTTCTTAATTAGCATTGCTGTAATTGATGATAACATCGTTACTGTTAAAAGAGAACCTTCAATATATATCCATATTTTCTTTATTAAATAAAATATTAGAAATAATTCTCAATTAAAAGATGGCGGATTTTGAGCCTATATTCAGTAATACTAAGCCTGTCGCGTCCTGAGGTCCACGAGAGAAAACAGTTCCACACTGGCCTGTTGCGTCCTAAGGTCCACGAGAGAAAACAGTTCCACACTGCCATCTAGTAATTATACGATTTGGTTTTATTTTGGCCATATGATAACTGAAGACTTGTTTCGACACTAGTAAGGCAAATACAATTTTACTCCAAAGAGTCCCAATGCATTCATTACTTCATGTCACATTTAAAGGAATATTCACACATATTTCATAACCTTTCATAAAAAAGACAACAGTTTTAGAAACAATTTAGTACAAACTGACAAAAATCATGTTGATATGTTATTCCTACCAGGAGATGATCAATTCTTAAGGTTCACAAAAGTGCCAATAAACCTATAGAAAAAGGCTCAGTATGATATCACAGCAACACAATCTCCCACAAAGTTTATGTATTTCATTCAAATCTATCATCTTTTGTTATTAGTAAAACCTGCTTGAAAATAAATTGATGAAACTTAGGTATTTATATATATTGCCAAATATGTCCTACATCAATAACTTTTGGAAAATTGTTTCTAATCATACATAAACAACCAAATAACGTTCAAAGAATAACATAAACATTTGCAATGGAATTGCCTCTTTGACATCATCAAACACGAATTCATCATACTGTACAAAAACTTTAAAATGCAATTGGGAAATCTTTAAAAATCCATTTCTCCTAAACAAAATATGATATCAACCTGATTTTTGTACCAAATTGGCTCTAAAATTATGCTCTTTCAAATAAAATTTTACAAAACACAATGGGAATATTACAAAAAACCATGGGAATATTACAAAAAAAACACGTGAAAATATTATAAAAACCATGGGAATATTACAAAAAACAATACCATGGGAATATTCCTTTAATCCATTCATGCCCACTTCTTTGCAGGAGCTCTTCCCAGAAGTTTTTCTGGCCTTATTTAGTCACAAAGAATGTAGCTTCTTGACGCATTCAAGCAGGGAGCTTCTCCGCTTCCGCTGCATCTACAATTGGGTTCCTTTGTTTTAGCTCACTGGCCAGAAATAATCTCTCTCCTGACACATTTTGTTCACCTTTCTCTATACTGGTAATGCCCAAGAAATATTGTAAATTAGGTTTTAAATAGATTTTTCTTGACGTATTTTTAACGTTTTTTACTTCCTCCTGATTCCTACTTTGGAAAATTAATCACGCAGTATTCAACTTCACATTTTTCAAAATATATCAAAATCATTAGTTTGATTTAAGAATTTCAAAATATATCAAAATCATTAGTTTGATTTAAGAACGGTGTGTAACAAACATGGCGAATTTCCGGCATGTATTTTACAATACTATAGTCCTGCCATTTCTGAGGGCCACAACAGAAAAGTAACCTTCAATGTGACAAAGGTGTGGACAATAGATGGCAAAAAAACTTCATAACCATCGTTGCAGGCCTGGAGAAAAAAATGATGTTAGAGAACTGCGAAGATATTGCCTTTCTTGGTTGGGAAGAAGAGAGGATGAAAACCTTAGGACTGTATTTGTACTTGTAGGACAGGCTGACCCCAGCCATACCTGACACAAAGGAACTTTCCTTAAACCATGGTTTGCTTTCAAGTTATACAAGTTATACATGTAACAATTATTTAAATGATCATGCTTATGCTTTAAAAGAGGAGAAAATGAAGCTGAAACTACTTGGCTTGGTATTAATATTTGTGAATTAAATAAACGTTATGCATCTGGCGTTCTCAAGGAATATATTAAAGATTTTTAAATCATTTGTCTGACTGAAACAAAGATTGACCACAGTGATTGTTTTAAATTTCCAGAATATAATGTTTACTGTGCAAATAAGGAGACGTCTCCAAATTCAAAGCTGGGAGGCATTCATGGAATTGCACTGCTTGTATCTAAAGCTTTGCCACTTGAGTTTAAACATGTGCAAAATACAACTTCTGAATGTGTATTATGTGTATTATGGATGAAAGCTAAACATTCAAGTGATCATATTTCGGAACTCATTATTGGCGCACTTTATATTCCACATGAAGGTTCTAAATACTTTCAAAGTACTGTGTTTGATAATATAACAAGTGACATTATTTACTTACAAAGTAATACGAACACATCAATTTGTCTTTTTGGAGACTTTAACTCAAGAACAGGTCTACTTTCAAATTTCATTAAAATTGACGACTACTGATTTTAATGCTAAGTTTCCAAATCTCCTCTCGAACTCTAAAAATGACCTTGAAAGTCTTGGCTGTTGTACTAAAAGATTATACTGTGATAATAAAACCAATGATAATGGGAGTAAGCTGATTGAGTTATGTAAAAATCTTGACATTCATGTTGTTAATGGTAGGTTTGGAAAGGATCTGCAGCGCGGATCATTTACTTTTATTAACACTAGCACAATTAATTATGCCATCGTTTCTTCTGACCTTTTTCCATGTGTAACCAATTTGTATGTGGATGACTTTGACGAGTTTCTTTCAAATAAACATAATCCAATCTGTCTGGAATTTGTTTTACCAATTCAAATTGCAAGAATAACAGTAATTATAAATTCAGTAAAGTGCATTAAATAAACACTGAAAACAACGGGGGAAGACTGCAGATGTAAAGACAGTTTGTTAAATGATAAGAAGGAGCAGTTCAATAATTCCTTTAACCATACAGAACTTACTGTGAAAATTAACGAGATTGATAAAAGTACTTTTACTCAATCTGGTATGGATAATATGTACAATGCACTCAACCGAATTTTCTATGGTGCTGTTTGCGCATGTAATATTGCAAGAAAAACAAACTTTTCACGACCAAATGTTTTAGTATCTCATGATAAGAAAGAGTGGTTCAATGAATCCTGTGTAAATGCTCGCAAAAAGTACCTGCATGCTAAAAGGAACTACAAGTCAAAAAATTCGCACTCAAGTAAGGAAGATTGTGATGTTCTTACTAAGGAATACAAAAAAGTGTTAAACACTGCAAAAAATGAATATTACTCCCAATTACATTCTAGGTTGAGAAAAGCAAAGAGTGAGGATTCAAAATTATTCTGGAGAATCGTCAATAAGGCCACTAGCACAGGTGATAGTGATTGTACTGTACCCATTGGTGTTCTTTTGATTATTTTAAGAAACTCAATAAGTTTAAAGCTACTACTATCAAGGATATTGATGCAGCCACAGATGTTCTTCCCTCCTTTCCCGACAGTGAACTCAACAGCTCGATCACATATGATAAAGTTTCCATCCAAATTACAAAGCTACGGAATGATACAAGTTGAGGACTCGATGGTGTACGAAATGAGTTTCTGAAAAGCTGTCCGTTCTCAATGGTTAAGTTAATTACAAAGATTTTTAATATTGTGTTAGATTAAGGTGTCATACCCACTGACTGGTCAATAGGAATGATAAAACCGCTGTATAAGGGAAAAGGTTCAAGAGATGATGCGGATAGTTACAGAGGTATAACTTGCTTTCATGTATAGGCAAGTTATTTACTGCTATACTGAATGATGGAATTGAAAGGGCCTTGACAAAAAGAGGAATAATTGGCTACGAACAAGCTGGGTAAAGGAAGAACCATTCTACAATCGATCACATTTTCGTGCTGTATTCAATTATTAAATTGTATAAATGGAAAAGACAAAAATTGTATTGTGCATTCATTGATTACCGAAAGGTATTCGATTCAGTAGAAAGAGTTTCACTTTGGTATAAATTATTGTCATGTAATATTAATGGAAAAATTCTTACAGTGATAAGATACCTATATTCTCGTGCCAAGTCTTGTGTAAAGAGCAACAATGGTAAATCTGCTTATTTTAGTTGTAAAGTTGGAGTTAGGCAAGGGGAAAATTTATCTCCATTACTATTTGCAATTTACCTTAATGATTTTGAAGACTTTTTGAGAAAAGAATACAAGGGTTAAGAAATTGTTAAGAAATTGCTTTTATGAAAATCTTAGCAAAGATGATTATGATTTAAACCTGAGGTTGTTTACACTCCTCTATGCTGATGATACAGTTGTTTTTGCTGAGAACGAGAAAGAACTTTAGGTTGCTTTGCATGCTGTTGAAAATTATTGCCAAACATGGGACTTAAAAGTAAACATAAATAAAACAAAGGTTATGGTGTTTTCTAGAGACAAGGCAAAGTGTAAAAAGGAATTTACTTTTGGTGGCAAATTACTTGATATTGTTGATGATTATCCTTACTTAGGAATAACTTTCAATTTTAATAACAATTTTAATAAGGCAAAGACTAAACGGGTCAATCAAGCCAGAAATGCACTGTATTGTCTGCTTGCTAAATGTCAGAGATTAGACCTTCCAATTGATATACAACTTAAATTTTACGATCAAATAATTATTCCAATTCTATTATATGGTTGTGAAGTATAGGGGTGTGAAGATGTAACATTTATTAAGAGTTTTTAAACTAGATATTTTAAACAAATCTTGGGACTTGGCAAAAGCATTGCCAACACTATTGTCTATGGTGAGCTTGAAGAACTAAGGTGAAAAATATTGTGAGCATCAGAATGTCATCCTTTTGGTGCAGACTTGTCAATAGTGATGAATGCAAATTGTCGTGTATGTTGTATAGACGTCTGAGGTCACTGCATGACCAAGGAACTTTCCGGTCATCATGGATTCTTGCAGTAAAATCAATTTTTGATAGTACAGGACTGTCATATATCTGGAATAATTCAAATATTAAAGAGGATCGGGTTGGCAATTCAAACAGTGCGATTAACTTGGTGTGGTTGACAAAATCACTTTTCCAAAGAATTGATGATGCATCAAAGCAAAACTGGATCTCTGATATAACCAGTCATTCAAGCTGTAGAAGTAACAAAATATTCAAAAGAGAGTTAGAACTCGAGAAATATCTTTGCTTATTACCAAACAACCATCGTAGAATATTATGTAAATTTAGATGTGAAAATACCAATTTGCCGGTAATCAGGTAATTACTGGACATTATGAGAATATTGATCTCGCTCATAGAATCTGTGAGCTTTGCAATAATGATGAATTGGGAGACGAGTTTCATTTCTTGTTAAAATGTCCGTATTTTACTGAAAAACGTAAAACATTCATTAATTCATATTATTGGAAGCGGCCAAGTGATGCAAAAATGGTAAGTCTTCTGCAATCGAAAAACAAGAAAACCCTCTATAACTTAGCTACATTCTGTAAGATCATTATGGATAAGCATTGAATTCACCCTGAAACACATTTCCGTCCATTCCATTATGGTGGCTGACGTCATCATACTTCATTAACTTTTTACTTTTATTCTGGTTGCTGTTGTGCTTTGTTATCTGTATTTGCATGCGTATACTAGAATAGTATTTTGTACAAGATAGACTCTGTATACCACAAATTGAGGTAAGAAAGAGTGAACAATAAACTGTAATTTGTAAACAGCAACCATTTTGTTAATATCGCCCTCTAAAATTGACATCATCAGTATAGTTCTTTATCAAAAAAAGAAGAAAAAAAGTGTATTTCCTTTTAATGTATTCTAAATTGTCTATAGCTTAAAAGAATGTATTTTCCTAGTTTGGTCTATACGCTTTTATTTGTGCGTGAAATTACCATGATATATGCCTTAAGAACTTGTCAAAGTAGCACTGGATGGGAAATCTCAAGGAGAATTATAGTGTGTGCTAAGGAAAATGATGTTATCATTGTATTATTTCTACGCAAAATGGCAGCCTCTATGTTACAACTTTACACATTGATAACTTGAGAAATATGCGGTATTTCGCATTCCGTTTCTGGTTTAATCCGCTAACATACATTCTAAACTTTATGGCTTCTTTAGCTACCAATCTTCCTCTTTCATAATACACAAATTCCTGAATCTGTCCCTGATAATCACTTTTTATTCATCATGCCAATATTGTGCCCGACATGTACGACATTGTTATTTGCAGCGCCCTCACTAAACATCTTTAAATAATGTGCAAGATATGTCCCTAAGTTTTACCCATTTTCCAGCTACTTTTTCCTCAAAATTCTGTAATATTACCCCTATTAAAAGTTACATTTTGTGAAAAGAAATAACAGAGTACTTCAAAATGATACCAAAATTACTCCTATAGGACAGATCGGGAGCAACCGAAAAACTGGGTACTTTTGAAATACCCAAAAAATTGGGTACTTTTAAGTATTACGTCATCGCATGAACCTACATTTGACTAGCCCCCACTAAACATATAGGGTTTCTTATTTTCCGCTCCAGATTGTCCAAAATTTCTACGAATATACTGAAATTTTGGAGACGGATAGTAAATAGATATTAAAAACTTTTTGCCGCTGTTTTATTAAATTCATTGTCGCCTTTTTGAGAAAATGAGCAAAACAGATTGCTAATAATCTGTTTTATTAATTTTCTCGAAAAAGCAACTGTTAAAAACAAAAATAGGGCAATTCATTTTTAGAAAAAGGTGGTTTGAAAATGGCGATGATATCGCCGCATGGTAGAATAAGGGTTAAACCATTCCCGAAATAAAGTCCTTTCGCACAGTGTATATATAATCATACACTATATGTATGGAGTGTGGGGGCAGTGATGCGTACATTTTCGGTAGCCTTGAGATGTTCCATTGTCTAACTTGTGGGGAAAACGGAATACGGCTGATGCAAGGGAGCAAATCTTTCATGATAAACAGTATGAGCAATAATACAAGTACAACAAAGTGGCCTCCTTGGTAGTGCGGTAAGGCTTCAGCTTTCCAATCTACCGTCCCGGTTTCGATTCCCGGTGGGTCCCCAACAGATTGACGGCCGTGGGCGTCTCGACGTATAATGGACGTATGTTGGAACGTAATAAACCTAGCTGAACCAACCATATATTAAAAAATAATTACCGTTAAAATTGTTGTTGAATTGTTTTGCAGCATTGTAAATTTTCAAGTGCTGATAAAGAATTTTTTGCAAATTTGCCGTTTACAAACGGGCAGTCTCGGGCATTTTCTTACAGAAATTAATTGGTTTTTAATAACGTCTGGCGGATCTGCCAGCTGTATACGCTTTGCGCATTCCGCGTGGGGTTTAGGGGCCCGCCCAAGGGCTCCTAGTGGGGTCCATGACTCCATGGGTCCATGGGCGAAACCCCTGAAACCTAAGCGTTTTAGTGGCCTAGAGGGTGCCTAAAACGTCTAATATTGTATTTAATTACCACTGCTCAACGACTACTCATTTAAAAAGGTGTTCCTTTTCTTTCGGACATTTTTTTTTGGGAAGGGGGTGGAGAAGGTGGGGGTGACCGCCCATCGCCCCTGGCTAAGCGCCTAACCATAACTTGTTTTTTCTTCTAATTTGTAACCGTCTTCCACTCAGAATTTCATATGCTCTTTAAGTCAAGTGAAAATGAAAGCAGTTTTTAAAGAACTATAACAGTGTACCTTTTCCAAGTCATTTAAAGAAAAGGTATTGTCCCATAAATACATTAAAAACGTCATTTTCAGATTTTAATTTCCTCTCTTGACTTTGAGAAATCTGTTATCGAAGATACATTTCGCTCGACCGAACATAAACAGATCAAGGCCTACATGTGTTATCCACGATATCCACACAGATTTCTTGCAATGCTGTAATAAATCAGAAAAATTACAAACCGGAAGTGACGTTCCGCACGGTGGCTTTCATTCCTGATTTTATTGATGGGACGATTCCTTTCCTTGAAAAATGCCGAAACAGCTATGGTAAAATTACGCAGAGATCAGCCCAGATATGTTTTCCATATGCATCGTCGAAATCTTGCATTCCAAAAATTCATAATTTAAGCTCGGGAATGTTTGACTGCGTCATTATTTCCCAAACTTAATAATGATTATGTTGAATAAAGTAAGAACTGTTTTAAAATTCATTCAAGCGATCTGACAGTGTGATTACTGGATTAAAACATTTTAAACACTGCAGATTAAACAAATTATTAAAAATAAATCCAGTCGAATGTAAACCTGTAAGTCCTCCTCAACATTACCGTTGTCTAAAAATTATAACGCAAATATCATGGCGTAATCTAACGGCTCCTGTTAGTTTTTCACCATTTTTGTTTGTAGCTGCCTAAAACTAAGCTGAGAATTTCAATTTGTTTTCAGAGGATTAGTTCAGAGGTCAAGCAAGTTCAGATAGGAAGACAAGTATCCACACAATTTATTTCTACACAAGCGAGGCGAAACTTAAAACATGGAAATCTCCTTAAGAACGTAAAATGTTATGGAAAGCTAGCCTGGTTAACTAAACAGTTGCTCTAAAACTGTAAAGTATAGACTAAAATGTAAACCATGGAAGCAAAAAAAGATTTCTTCAAATTTAAAATCGTATACAAATTGACCATTTTACAACGTTTTGAAATCTCAGACATCAAGATGTAATTATGGAGTTAGTCTTGCGTCCTATAATTCGGGCCAAGTAAGCAGGTAAATAGGTAAAAGCTCATAAAATAGAAGGTTAAACGACATTTTAAATATAGATCCTCTATTTAGTTATAATGATTGCTGAATTAGATGCTTTCGAGAATATGTTGCACTAATTGCATATATCTTGGTATCTTCAGAGAGTGTGACATTTATCAAGAAAACGTCAGGTATATTAGCCATATTATACGCCAATTCATAGGCATGATAGGTCATACACATCATCCGATATTAATGAAAAACCATCTTGCAGGTTCAATGGCAATAGCTTTGATTTTGTAAGTGATAGGATGTTTACAATCAGAGCC
The DNA here is from genome assembly GCA_020152595.1 of Chiridota heheva. Lineage (NCBI taxonomy): Eukaryota > Metazoa > Echinodermata > Holothuroidea > Apodida > Chiridotidae > Chiridota > Chiridota heheva. The sequence continues at coordinate 1,507,319 of JAIGNY010001761.1, forward strand.
GTCTTAACATAATTGTTGTCAATGGGAAAAGCAATGTATAGTGCCCCAGATTGGTTGGAACTTGAAAGTCAACGTTCTTCAAGATCAGCAGCATGGTGACAGGGTTGGGTGAGTGGGGTGAGGAGGGATATGAGAGGGCGCCGAATGCTCACAGGGGCGCAAAAATTGTCATGAGAATATATTAATATATTATTTATATTCTGCACTTTGTATCATTTCAGAACAAACGTTTAAATGTTTTCTCTCAAAGCTTTACACTTACATCAAAATACAACTCATCCCTGGCATGTCACCCCAGTTTGAACATTCGTTCCAAAATGCATATTTTTTTAGTTTGAAATTGACACGAGTCTAAGCAATTTTATAACAAAAAATTGCCGAAAAACGCAAAACTTCCGGAAGTATCGCCCCTGGGCGCCTACAAGGAATTTGACCCTGTATTTGACACACAATCAATGAAATTTTTGCAATCAAACTGTCAAAGGACTTTCCGGGATTTCACCCTAGTTTTGACACAATGTTCAACTAATTTCTGACATCCAAATCGCGAAAAACGGATGGCTTCCAGCAGTCTGGGGCTTCTTCCTTTGAGCCAAGACTTCGCTTTATAGATTTGACACATTTTAAAGCAATTTCCTATTATCAAAATCACGAGAAACATCAGAACGTAGGGCTTCCCTCCCTGTGTCCTTACCATGGTTTTGTCCCTAGATTTGACACAATTTTAAGCAACTTTTTGTTACCAAAATCATGAGAAGCGCAGGGCTTCTGGGGCTACACGGTAGGTGTAACACATTTTAAAGCAATTTTCTGCTATCAAAATCACGAGAAATGTAGAGGGGCTTTGCCCCTGGGCTATGGGCAATACCTGCAGGCTCGTCACATAAATTGACACATTTATTTTTAACACATCATATTGGGGAAATTTTTTGTCAATTTTCGGAAAATTTGCTTCAATTTTCGAGAAAATTCCTTCACATTGTGGAAAATTTCTTTAATATTAGGGGAATTTTTTGGGAATTTTCGGGAATTTTCCTTTATTTTAATGAAATTTTGTGAAATTTTCTTCATTTTGCTGAAGTTTTCTTCAATTTTACCGCAAAATTCTTTACTTTGCGGACACAGTCCTAGATTGATATCAAGGAATTTCTTCTTTTTTTGTCTGTATGTATGAGAGGGGTGTGGGGGGTGTGGGTAGGGACGCCAAGATGCCCTTGCCCCAGTAAATCATGACCCCACGCCACTGTTCAAGATGTCATTTTCCATGTACATGACATGAGTGAAAGCAAGTTCAATCGCTATTGTAGGCCTACTTTGGAATTTTACCGCGAAAATCTTTGCTCCCTGAACCTAACAGCATATACAGATATACCGTCCTAGATTGATATTAAGCAATTTCTTAAACGGTGCCATCTAAACGGTGCATGCTAATTAGATCTGTGTGCCCAACATTTGTACTCTTAATATGAGCAATATTTTTGTGCTTTGGGGAGGGGGCGCCAAAAGCCATCCCTCTCCCAGTAAAACATGACCAACCACGCCACTGTTCAGGATGTCATTTCCCATGCACATGACATGAGTGAAAGCAAGTTCAACCGCAACTGTAGGCCTGCTTTGTTAAATTTTAACTTGAAAATGAGCATTCCGGGCACCGCGCATTCACCAAATTCACATCATGAAATATCAAGATATGCCGCAAACTAATGGCGTAACTATAGATTTCCATATTGGGTGTGGGGTGTTGGTGGGGGAAGGGAAGGGGGTACGGGTGGGGAAAGTAATTTAAGTGAACAAACAAGATGTAGTAACATATCGAGCGAAACGACTAACGGGTTCGGTCAATATGCCTACTATAGGGTCCGGGTCCCTGGTTGGGTCCATGGGGTAAAGATACGGCGCGGTTTATTGAATGAAACAACGAAATGTCCCAAAAATTGACAAAAATACCCTGAAAATGAAGGAAGTTTCCCGAAAAGGAAGACATTTTTTCGAAAGAAAGAAATTTTCCTAAAAATCGAAGATAGCTGCCAGAAAAAGAAAAAAAATGTCAAAAATCCACCGAAATTTGAAGTTAAGTACCCAAAATGAAGGAAAATTTCCAAAATATTCACCAATATGAAGTACATTTTCCGCAGATGGAAGAAATTTCTCCCAAATTGAAGGAAATTTTCCGATTGATTAAATATCAGTGAAATTTTACCGCTACGTAACCGGGAAATTTTTGGGTTCTTGCGCCTGTGTTTTGAAGTTCATTACACTTTTGAAAAACCCTTCAACACCTGAATTATGTGGTATTGTTTATAATTTTCGGGTATTCTACACCTAAAAACAACAACTGAATGAAAAAATGGAAGCAAAGATGAAAGAAAGGATAATTTGTTGCCCACTTCGTGTGATCGCTACAATTTGGTCACATACAATTTTGATACTCTTATTAACCCATAAAATCGTGAAGTCCAGGCTGGGAAACCGCCCTGCGTATTCATGCGTTAAGCAGTTAAAACTGCTCTGTATATACCCAATATATCAAAACCACCCACCCCCCTCTCCCTCCTTAGGGATTTTCAACCACTACACTTTTTAATTAGTCTGGACCCTCAGCAATCATTTTCTGCTTGTTTGCCATTAAACTGATGGTGGGTGTGAGCGCCAGGGCTTTGTCATGGCAACGAAGTGATAACAAATGGAACTTAAGGAAATGACATATATTTGTAACTAAACAACATTAAAACACATATATGTTTAATTAAGTATATATATTTGAAGCTGCCATATTGGTTGTAATCAAGATCTAGGTCATTTGAGGTCACAATCATGCCTTATCACGACCGTTGTCATGGCAACTCGGTGACAAAAAGCTTGAATTTGATAGAAAATGTCATATCTTTGAAACTTTACAGCATAAAAACACATTCCAGTGTCTAAGTATATATATTTGAAACTGCCCATTAGATTGCAATTAAGATCTGGGTATTTTGAGGTCACGGTCATGCCCAATCAGGACAGTTGCCATTCAATGCCGTGTTAAAAAAATAAAAAGAGGGAAAAATTGTCATATAATTTTAAGTAAACAATGCTAGTGTATAGGCATATAGGGATGTAGTGTAAGGTCACAATCATGCCCAATCATAAAAGTTGCCATGATAACTGTGTGAAAAAAAATGAAGTTGGTCAATTTGGAAATATCATATCCCCGGTCTTCTCTTGGTTGTAATACGCTACAATATAATATGAAATCACAATATAATTATATATGTATAGGCCTGTATAGATTAGCCGGTTGATTGCAATCAATATCTGAGTCCTTAAATACAGTCATGCTTAATCGCAATGCCTAGAGGAATGTTCATTTACATCAAATTGTCTTACAGTATTCTACAAACCATTATTATATTTGTAACATACTTTAATGTGTTACTTAGATACACGCATGTGTTTGGTTACATATTGATACGACTGAGAAGACCAAATGCTGATCTGTAACTTCACTGAAAACTGGGGTCCTAAGGGAAGCATATTAAGGTGTTCATGGTGATTTTCACGCCAATTCTGCTTTTCCAAAAAATGTCCACCACAAAAAATCCTAATTAAAAGATGTTGAAAAAGCCACAAAGATGGCAGAAAGCTTAATTTTTAATGTATGTATGCTGCATACTACTTTCCAAAACATATGAAATGGTATTCCACATGAGGTCAATTCTCTTATAATTCATATAAGTCATCATCATCCTCCTCATCATCAAACATATCTTCTTGCATGTTATACTAGTCAGCTTCAGTATCATCTTCGTAATAATTCTGCTCCAATACTAAATCGATCAGTTCCTTTGGTAGTATTTCATCTTCTGTCCATTGGTACTCCAATTTGTCTCCCCGTAGAACCCATCCATGACCATCGTCGGGCTTTGAGAATTCCGGATATGCCAAATCAGCTTGGTTCCATATGAGAGCCTGATATTTGGCACGTACAACATGCATCCTTAAGAAGAATCTGCAGGGTGGAAGCAAACTTAGGTCGATGCCACTTTCACTTGACATATAGTATCATAGCCGGTGAAAGGGTGGAGTGAAAGTAATGCATTGCAAAGATTGTTGCCAATGCCCCGGACTGCTGACCTGATGTCAATCAATCGTCGCTTGTCTGCAACTCCAGTGTCCATAATTAGTGGTATCCTGATACTCTGTGAAAACTTCATCAGCAACAGGAATGCATCTGTATCAGGTGACCGAACTATGATGGCACTTGAATCAGTACAATGTGTTGCAATATGACAGCAGTTTTCTCCTGAAAAAGAAGAGCAAATGTAAATATATTTTAGTAAAGTAAAGTAAGGTAAGGTAAGGCAAGATAAGGTGAAGTAAAATAAATGAAGTACAGTATAGTAAAGTAAAGCTAAGTAAAGTAAAGTAAGGTAAGGTAAGATAAAGTATAATAAGTGAAGTACCGTATAGTAAAGTAAAGCGAAATAAAGAAAAGTGAGGAAAGGTAAGGTAAGATAAGATAAAGTAAAGTAATGTAATCATTGTGCAGTTTAGATATCTTAAATAGGTTACACACCTATTTGGATCAAAAATTTGGGACCTCTTCTACATTGGTTGTGTGTCCATCTTGGCTACTTAGGCACCAACAGCTCTCTCCACAAACAAACATCACCTGCCGCCCTTTCAGCTTCGGTGCGAACTTGTCTTGCTTCCATTCTCGTGGAATTAGACAGATAAGTTGCGTTTTGTTGGTACTGTTTGCCAAAAACTGCTTGCAGTTACGTGGTACTTTAGTGAGAGGACCATGTATGATGAATTCTTGTGATGTGCCACGGCGATCTCTCTCTCTATTCTTGATACTCTGTTGCTGGTATGTATCTGTGACAAAGTCAACACGGGTAGCATTTGGGAGCTGTGCAAAGATACGTTGAGCCAACTCTCCAAAGGTCTCTGGGATTTGAGTGAGTGCTTAAAGTATTTCATTTCCATCAATAACATGAACGGCAGAATCTTGCCTGTTTGTCAATGTGTGACCTTCTTCCAGTTTGTGAAGCAGTTTTGCCTTGTCTGTTTTGACTGATGCTCCATCAGCAGTGGCGAGGCTCCAAGGCACTGTGCCAAGTGGGTATGCCATCACCTTCTCCATATATAATTCATTTTTCATTGCAAGAAGTATGAGCTGTCCAAAAAGATTTCTTTCTGCAACAAGTTCCGTAGTCTTCTTTGCAGTGCTGCTCACAGTGATATTCACTGCCATTGATGAAAACGTCTTTAACCTCAACTTTTTATTAGGCGTGTGAAAGCTGACTGTCTTCTTTACTAGTGTCGTTTGTACAAAATTCTTATATGCATTGGTGCCCTTTGTGTCAACAGTGAGCAAGTCACTGGCTATTGCTTCTGAAACTGGTCTTCCTGATAATATACAATACAGCCTGTCTGCATCGGGCACCTTAAAAGGATTGAGAAAGTTCTGGAAGGCAGTCATCATGTTTCGCACGGCAAAAACACCTTTTACAATCTCTGATGGGTTGACATCTTTGTGATTGCTCACCTCATCATCCCCGATGCCAGCCAAGTCAAGTGTTGCCTGAAACAGATGCAAGTAAAATAAGATCTTACAGATCACATATGGTTGGCTTTTTTGGCAAACTTATGACAATGGTTTAAAAAAAAATGCATATCAAAACTATTTTCCCATCTTGCCACAAAACCCATGTCTATATGTAAATTGAAAATTGCACCACTCCTAAAATAAGATACACTAGCTCATGCTTATCTCTAAATAGCCAGCTCGTGCATGCCGAGTAAAACTCCACCTATGGTACGCTGCCAAGTTGCGACTGAAGCCAATAATTCCTGGACCATGCCCACTGGCATGACGGTTATAAGCCAACGAACCCCCTTTTCTACTTGGATGTAGAAAGCTTAGCCTCTCCTATGCTTTTAGACACCCAACACCCAGAACCCTGTTTACAAGCTCATAAGGTACCCCAATTTCTCCACCCTCTTTGATAGAACTAAAACCCTATTCCCTCCCTATAGCTTACGCATTAAATCAGACCTCCTCCATCTCGGCATTAACCCCGCCACTCTCGGCACCTTCTTCTGGCCCACTTTTACTCCTTGGGCCACCCCCTCCCTTCTGTCCACCTGGGCTTCTCCACTCATCACAAAACTCAAACCCACCCTAAACTCTTCATCAATCTCCACAACCAAATCAAAGACCAACTCTCAAATTACACCCCCATCTATACTGATGGCTCGAAGGAAGGCAACAAGACAGTTGCTGCTGCCGTCATCCAAGACATCACCCTCAGTAGCAGACTTTCCGACTACTCATCCATCTTTTCAGCCGAGGCTAAGGCCATTCTCCTCGTCCTCAACTTTATTGAGTACTCTTCGCTCAGCCACTTTGCCATTTTTTCCGACCCAAAGGCTGTTCTTACTTCTTTACTCAATCTTAAATGGAAAAACCTCACATGCCACCTCCTCATCCGGAAACTCCGTTCTCCCACCCTCTGCAGGAAAAGTATTCTTTTCTTCTGGATACCCAACCATGTTGGCATCTCTGGCAATGACAGGGCTGATGCAGCCGCTAAGCTTTTCCTCAACCTCCTCCCTACCCCTTTTCCCAAAACCCTCTCTGACATCAAACCGCTTATTGCTTCCATTGTTCGTGACCGCTGGCAAGCCTCATGGAACTCCCAAATTAATAACAAACTCCATCTCATCCAGCCCACAATTCCGATCAAATCCACCATCAACAACCTCTCTCGTATCGACAACGTTAATATTACCCGTCTTAGAATTGGTCACACCCACCTCACTCACTCCCACCTCCTTATTGGCTCCCCAACCCCTCTGCAACAATTGCCATTGCACCCTCACAATCCATCACGTTCTCCTTGCTTGCCCCCTGTACAAACGTCCCAGAGCTTCCCTCGCTCTCCACAACTCAATTGCTGAGTTCTTCCAGAAAAATTATCCGGATAATTAATTCTCCTCTTCCACCCCTTTCTACTTTGCTTTTGTTTTGACCATGCACCTCCCCTCTCGATCACAGCTTTCTGACCTTTTCTTCTTGAATTTCTCTCATTCTCCCCCTGTTTCCTTTCCTTTCTACCTCTAGAATGATCAGACCTCTCAGGCACAATTTGAGCCTTGTTGTCGTGGTGCCGTTAAGCCTTCATCAAACAAACAAACAAACTGTTTTATTGTTATGTCCACAACATTGCGAGAGTTAAGAACTGCAAAGCGATTCATACTCATTCCTTTCTTCTTAAGTAGCTCCATTGCACCTAGATGTGTGTGTCGCAGGTTGAGAAGTGTGTTTAAGTATAGTGCTGCATACCTTGCATAGGTTGAGCCATGCCTTATCCATGTTACCTAGCCAGAATTGTGCCGTTTTGCCCTTTTCTCCAACACGCACCTTCGCTTTGTACTCATCATACTTCTGTATTCATCCTTCCATTTGGTTTTTTGTTTGACAGCGGACAAGTGTTCAGAATCTGGTGTTTTTGCCAGAACTGACATCAGCTTCATTTCCTGCTCACCGATGACTAATCCATCTTCATCTTGAAATGAAGCCCACAATAGCCGTTCTAGAGCTTCCATCGATGTTCTGATAACATACCTGGCCCTGTTGTAGTGTTTTCCATTCATGACTTTTTCGATGGAACCACTTGCACACACTGCAGATTTAACTAGCACTTCCACAAATTCACTCCCTTTCATATACTTTCCTAATGCACCGATGCATGCACATGCCATGTGGAATGCCCCCAGTCGAATGATGACATTGCAAAATCGTTCTGCATACGACCACAATATTCCGTAGGCTTTCTTAGCAGCAGCCAGATCAAACGTATCTGGTGTCTGGTACCCAGTCTGAGAGGTGATTTGAGCAGTGGTGCATGACGTCATGGCCATATGTATTATGAATTAATGTTATGGCATTTCCTCAAATTCATTTGTTTATATTGGCGTTGCCATAGCAACAGCCAGTGGCGGGTGTGGGATTTTAATTAGGGGAGGGGGTGTTAATACCCAATTTACATAATACTTAACATTCATGACTGAGTGGCAAAATATACAATTTTCATTGATGGGAGGGGGGCGAACAACACTAACAAAAATGAATGGGGGAGACTACACCCATGCCCCCTCTCCCTCCGACGCCCCGCTAGTGGCAAAAGTCCCAATTAAAGGTATAAATTTGACCGTAAATGACCCAGATCTTGATTGCAACCAACCAGCAGCTTCAAATCTATACAACAAAAAATGACATTTTTTCTCAAATTCATTTCTTCATCATGGCGCTGCCATGACAACAGTCCTTAAAGACATGAACACGACCTCAAATGACTCAAATCTTGATAACAATCAACTGGGCAGCAACAAATACATATACCTGAAGACTTAGAGTGTGCTAATATGTTATCCAGTTACAAAGATATGCCATTTTCTCAAAATTCCAGTTTCTCATTTAGGCATTGCCATGACAAAGCCCTGGCGCTCACACCCACCATCAGTTTATGGCAAACAAGCAGAAAATGATTGCTGAGGGTCCAGACTAGCTAAAAAGTGCAGTGGATGAAAATCCCTAAGGAAGGGGGGGGTCTACGGTTGGCCCACTGACTAATACGATTTCATGTTTAGCAGTGTCAGATGTTGTACACACAATGTGCCGGATGGCCGGTAAACTGGTAAATGAAACGGAGTTCACATTGAAACGGAGTCCACTTTGAAGGGAGTTTACATTTGGAACAAAGATGTCCCTGGGAAGAAATGTGTTGGCCTAAGTAAACAGTTTTCATTTGTTTCAAGACAATGCCCGCGGTAATCCAGGTAAAAGTACAAAGCTAAGAAGTACCAGTCAAAATTGCTGGTTTGGTATATTGAACTTTTTGACTGAAAATGGCTTATTTTAATGTGGATGTGTGGAAGTATGTGATTCTCTGATTGAGGAAAAAATCTCAAGTCAAGGAAAATTGTAAAATTTCTAGATATTACAACAAACAAGATTAGTGTATCCGCCATCATATTTGTATATATAATATACTTGTTGCTGAGTGGAAACCTAAAACTTCACAGTACTTTCCACTCTAACCAATCTTCAACTAGTGCTCCATTACTGATTAATAGTAATTTTGGACAAATTACACGATGCCGATGGCCCGCTTCATGCTGTGACTGAACTAAAATGTAGTGGGGATCCGTGAGCAGGTGGAGTATATGTCTAAACAAGTTGTACTGTTGTATTATGATGTCCAATAATGCAAAAACATTGTCACTTTCTTCACTTTTCCAGAGTGATTTTCGAAAACCTCTCCAAATTTTGGGCCCCTTTAATGTCGGAAAAGTATAATACCGGTAATCTAAGACCACGAGCGGCTCGCCATAGGTACAAGGAGTGCACTCCCGCGCCCCCTTAATTTTGGCCTCAAATATTTGCTAATCATTATATTTGTGTTATTTAAAATATATTAATATTTTGGCCCTAATTAAAATTTCTTATATCCTCAGATTGCGAAATCCTCGATCCCTCCAAAGTTACCCTTTTTATTTGTTTTTATACTGTTCACGATGAAATATTCCTACTGAGGGCACTATGCTGTTTTGAATTCACTCTCCTCTGTTGATGAAAATTCACATCAGTGAATTTTAAGTTCCAACCGGTGACCAGTTTTGGCAATTTTAACACTTATCCATATCTTAGCATGAAACGAGCAGCATGGATCAGTCAAGGCAACAAAATAGATGAACATTAACCGACAGGGCCGCAAGTCGTAGGTAACAGGGCCTGGGACATGCACCCCAAACTTTCTGCCAGAATTTGAAAAAGGTATATAAGACTTTGAAAAACACTATCCCCTACTTTGTGGAGGAAAAGTGTTGCTACCCCCACTCCCGCACCCCCACACACGCACACACCTTTCAGAGGAGACAATTTACCGTACCACACTGCCACATGTGGACTCCGAAGTAAATGTTATATTATAGTCAACTGATTTTTAACTATTCATACCTGTATACCTTTTGAAAAGTTTTGTATAAAATGTTGCTTTAGCTAAGATTGATAGTTATTGTACAAACAGAGAAGCTTTCTGCTCTCACTTCCCCGGTGCAAGGAACATAAACATATGATTGGAAAGGGTATCGAAAGCTTCCAGGAAGATTATGGTGAAATGAGGGCGTATCCGGATAAGAGGAAAAGAATGAGAAGCATTAATTTATCTAATATATCACCCATATAAACTTTTCTGGGACAGGTGGAGTGGAGGAGCGATCTCGTGGGGAACCTGCCCCAATGTTTTTTGATTATAAACACATGAAGCGATAACATAACCTACGGAGACGCTAGCTCCTATTGAATCGAGAATTATGATGACTCTCGATTTGTGCCATACTGCTTTAGTTTCAGCCGCTGTATGACTGATCAAAGGTTGAGGAACTTTCAAACAAATTGAGATGTATGGACGGACAGCTCAACAATTTTTTCCTAAATCTCAGGCACTGAAAGAGCTGAAGAAGATCAGAAAGTAATCTATTATATCTGTATATATAAGTGTAAAGTTTTAAAATATGAAAGTTATTCACCCAATTAGCAAACACTATTTGCGAAAGAAAATAACAAGGTCTCCAAGTTCTGCACCATAAATTTGCGTTGATGCTCCCAAATCCCAAAATCGGTTAAATTTGTAACCGATTTTGATGAAATTTCTTGTGCTCTTTTCACGGGTTTTACAGTTTTAATAGGTTTTAATAGGTTATTGGCAGATCCGAAATATTGGCAAAATTAGGAGGTAAATAACTGATGATGTCGTAAGACCTTCATCCATGCCACTCTGACATCAAATTTGGCCCACTGCAATGCCCTATGTCTGTATGTGGTCTGCCTCAAAACATTACCGCCCGCCTTCAGCGCGTCCAGAATTGCGCTGTACGGCTTGTAGGTCACACTTATAGACATGAACACATTACACCTGTCTTACGTGACTTACATTGGTTGCCCATTCATTGCAGGTCCAGTTATACAATCCTTTATATACATATAAATTACTAAATGGTGTAGCGCCTGTTTACCTCCACCACCAGCCAACTCGATCTCTTCGATCAGAATCCAAGTCATTACTTATACAAAACCTGTCATAATGAAAGTGCTGAAAGCATTGGTGATGGGTTCGATTCATACTTGTCATTTATGTATAGTCTTCTTATACATCACCGATTTCATAGGCAATTTTTTGTGTTGATATGAAGATTGTAACAATTTAGCAATATAATTTAAAGTTTTTGGTCAAAACATTGACTTAGATAATGACAAGACAATCAGTAATTGGTTGGGAATGCCAGACACTATAGTTATTCGTTATATTCCTTGTTCAAAGCCTTTTACTTCCCCACTAATCTGTTTTTTCCCCTTCTTATTGGCTGACGTTCACTGATTGCTGTCGTTTCTGATTTACATACACAAACAGACAAAACAAATGTCCCAGTGATAATATACGTGTACGTGGGTTGTGACAATAACTAGCCAGACACCACTGGGACTAATAACTTGCTTCCCACTTCACGTTTGTGACTCCCAGGTACAGTGCACCTCCGACCTCAGAATGTCTTATATACTCATCATAATGGTCCACCCATTATCACCCCTCCCCCCTACCCCGCACACCTCCCCCCTCCCCCTCACACACACACTCTTGTAGTATTCGATTCACAATGGCTCATACAGTGTATTTAAATTTACCCTTGTATGTATGAATCACATTCTGGAAATTTTCCCATTGTTTTGCCACAGCTGACAGAGGCTGTTTCCCGAAAAATTCACCGTAACATATCAAAACACTTCCTCAGATCTTCTTAATTTGTGCGGTTTTGAGGTAGGTAAGGATCATTTTAGCAATATTTTAATGCAACACGTTCCTCGATAAGAAACAAAATTGGGTCGCTGCGAAGATTGTGTAAAAATACCATATACACCACGATGTTAATTTATTTCTTAGGTTTAGTCCATTTTAAGGACTTATTGGTATTTTTTTGTAATGCCTTGCAAGCCATAAATGATATTATTCTAATATAAAAACATCATCAAACTCTCCTTTGCAATTCAAAATACTATAAAATTTTACGATGTTGTTCGTGTACGCATTACAAAGTATATGATTTGTTAGAATTTTGACAAGTAAACAATAATAACTCACCATATAACTGTATTACTGAGAGTAATAACAAATAGAAATAATCTCCGTAAATATATCTCATATTTTGTGCATTTTCTGAAAAATTTCCTTTATCTCACACTTTACATGGGTGGGTTTCTTCTTTTTTAATAAAAAGAAAAAAAAGGAAATATATAAAGAACTGCAGAAAACTCTTAAAAAAAAAAAAATTGAAAGAAGGCATCGCAGACTACTTTGTTATTGCGAAACACGATCAAAGAAAGAAGGAGTTAAAGTTTTGCAAATTTTTTCAACTTTCGGTCGGTTGTGACAACCATCAAAAAGTGCTACGTACGGAAACAGGCGATTTGATCATTCAGCTGCTACATTGTGGACTATTTTATCTGATGAAGCCAAGTGTGTCAAAAACAATGTTTAAAAGAGACTTATAAAAACCTTTCATTTTAGATCTACTTTCTATTAATCGTGCTTCTATACTATTTTTAATGTTGTTTTTATCTATGCAATTCCCATTTTACACATATTTATTGTACATATTCCCTCTTTTACCCATTTTATTACCATTTTTATATTTACATTTACGATTTATATATCTGTATAATTTCTTAAATTTGTATGTCTTTTATTGCAAAGCGCCTTAGAGCAATTTCTGATTGGATATGGCGCTATATAAAGTTTGTATGATAATAATAGGTTTTAAAGCAATTTAGGGGTGAAAGCCGAGAAGTTTTTTTAAATCATATCATATAGAGAACATAGGGGGTGAGGGGGATGCAGGAGGGAGGTGCCCTTTTGAAAGTTGAGGGCCGACCGTGGCAGGGGTGCATTTGAAAAAAGCGCCCCTTGAAACATGGACAGACTGAAACTGCCAGTGTCATTTTCATCCCGTTCGAAAGACACCGCGGTGGGGGGAATTAGAAGTAATGTACTATATAGGATTTGTGAGTGAACGGATTTCTATTTGTTTTCAAGCTTCAAGAATGACCTGGAACAAAATATAAATTTCAAAGGGGCCGCCCCTTTATATTTACATTAATTTATTCCAGGTCATTCTTGAAGCTTTAAAAGAAATAGAAATCCATTCACTCACAAATCCTACCTAGTACATTTCTTCTAATTTTCCCCCACCGCATCCTAAAAAGGATCATAAAATTTCCGAATTTTAGAGCAAATTTCAGACTTAATTCTAAAAATTGTTTTTCTTTAAAATATCTTACATTTTTCTCAAAATTTCTGAATATTTCCTCTAAATTTTCGAAGTATTCCTGAGGCTCAAAATTCTCGAAGCTTTTCCCGAAAATATGTGACAATTTCTCCCACATTTCCGAATTTTTCCCCAAAATATTCATAGTTTTTTTTTCTCTCAACATATGCGTAATTTCCCCCCAAATTTCCAGATATTTCTTTAAAATTTCCAAATATTTCCTCAAGATTTCCAAATATTTCCTCAAAATTTCGGTACTCCTCAAAATATGTAACAATTCCTCCCCCCAAACTATTCCCCTTCAGAAACATGACAAAACAATGCTTAGAATGGAAAGCCACAGTAAACCTCAACTTCATTGACTTTCAAAAGGCGTTCGACAGTCTACACAGAAGCATGATGTGGAAGATTATGGCCCATTATCAGATTATTGCATGAAATACACAAATTTGATACAGAATTGGTATGGCAGTATAATGGCAGCAAATATGCAGTGTTAACAAGCTGACAGGTTAAGCAATGGAAAACTATCCGATTGGTTTTCTGTGGAAAACTGGGGTAAAGCAAGGATGTTTAATGTCTGGCTCCCTCTTTATTCTTGATGTTGAATGGGTGATGAGAACCAGAGCACTTGGTAGAGGGAATGGAGTCATGTGGAACACATTTACAGCCCTGGACAGTCTTGACTACGCTGATGACATTGCACTTATTTCTACAACCAAAATACAACTCTTAAAACAAGCAAACTACATGAAAAAGATAAATAAAACGTCTGAAAATTAATGAGAAAAAGACAAAGATCATTCGCATTCTAAACAAAACTGATAGAACAATCGAAGTTGCCAATATAGAGCTTCTGACAAAACTTGTTCCGCCTTCCTAGAGGAATTCGACAAGGCCCAATCCAAGGCAGTCTAAATCTGATGCCAAACAAATAAATAATCCCATTATTTTATATGCTAAAGCTGTCACCCAAGAAATTAAAGTTAACACTGAAAATGCTCAGAAAGAAATTATAGATCAATTAAGTAAAATCCAAATAGAAATTAGAAATAACCTTACCCCTTTGATTTCAACAATTTTGAGTAAAGTTGTTAAGGAATTAGTAGAAATTTTTTTTGTGTTCATTTCTGATCTGTTGGATAAGTTCCGTTCCACTGTTGGTTTATCTTAAATTCCCTCCTCAACTATCTCGAATCTCTGTGTATAGGTGGCGTCAGAAGACCCAAAAGGTCTTGAAATTATTTCCATCGGCGACGGAGACTTGTATTTGGATTCAGTATTCTAATGTTTATATTGTTGTTATGGGTTGTTTGGAGCGGTGGCTTTTCACAACTATTTACTCGCTTTACCTAGTACTTACACTAACACAACCGTACGTTATGAAGCTTAGCCACTTACTAATAAATCAGATGAAATTACTGACTTTCTTTTATCCAATGACATTTCCGTTGCAGGCTTTAATGATACTCTACTCAAAACCCCTCAAAACTTTCATATTCCAGGTTTTAATTTGGTTACAACTGCTAACCCCAATGGCTATTGGGGTTCTGCGATAGCACTTGACAACAACGTACCATTTAATGTTATTAAAAAGATTCTGACAGCTTCGAGCTTATCGGTATTGCAATCTCAACTTCCGATGTTCCTGATTTACTTGTTATTTGCTTATATCTACCTTGCGCCTATACAAATTTTCCCACTGGTCTGATCAATAGACTTATCACTAATCACAGTTCTTTTGTTATTATTGGCGATTTCAATGCCAAACATACTCTTTGGTGGGATTCCTTTGACGCCCCCAAAGGTAACGAGATTGTCGACTTTATGCCTAACAATAACATTAAACTTATCAACGACAATACCCCTACTTTTTTTTTATCATGTTAACATTATTAATAAACCTTGCATTATGGATTAATGTTTACTAAGTAATACTCTTTATAAATACTTTTCGTCTTTTCAGGTTGGTTCTGGTCTTGATAGCGACCACTTACGCATTGTTTGTAATCCTAAATGTGATAATGTTGGTGTAGTCTTGACGTAGTCTCGACCTGCTACCCTGATTTTACTCGTGATGACTGGTTGGGTTTTTCGGCAGCCTTAGAATCGAGTATCGATAATTGCTATTGTAAGTCTTTTGATATTGGTACGCTCGACAATTTGGTTTCCTTTATGATTTCGTCAATCAAATCGGCCAGTTCTAAGTTTATCCCGATTAAGTCTTCAGCTGGCACCGTTAGAAAACAAACTATTTGACCTCAGCATATTGCTCATTTAATTAAATTTCGCAGACGTTTACGTAGGAGTTATAATAAAAATAAATGCCACTTACTTAAGCACACTAATAATGTTATCCGTAGGAAAATAAGCGCTGAAATTCAACTCTTTAAAAACCAGACTCTTCATAATAAATGCATTAAACTGGACACAACAAGTCTGACAGTCGCCATTTCTGGAAAAGTGTCAACAACATACTTAATAAATCTAAATAAGTGTAAAACTAAGTCTACTCCCTTAAACTATAAGAACTCTGCCCACTCTACTAACCCGATCTAACTGTTTTCGTATGTACTTTGACTCTGCCCTCTCCACGGGCCGCTCTGATAATTTTTTTGACAATGATTATTTTAATTATATTAACAAATTTGTTTATAAGAATTTTTCCAAACCTCTATTGTAATTTCAAATGCGAGAGAGGTGATAACTACAGCTGACCTAATCCTATTATCGAATTTGAGCTCGTAAAAGCTCCCAAGAATACTAAGCAGACGGCCCCTTGGGGGTAGGGGGAGGGGGGGGGGGAGGAAACTTACCTACATAATAAAAAATGCTCTATTTAATTCAAAACTTTTCTATGTCGACTCTACAACATTTGTTTTAAGTTTGGAATTTTCCATATTAAGTGGAAAACGGAGCAAGTTATTCTCCTACTCAAGCCGGGGAAGATCCTTTGGTTATTATTGAGGGCACCCTTCAGGGTAGCTCACTTAGTCCTTTGCTCTTTCTTATTTTTGTAAACAACATTCCGAACCCCTCTTCTGACTACATTCATATTTCTCAGTGTGCAGACGACCTGGCTGTCTGGTCGACGGCCAAAAATATTCTAGGCCAGGACGATTTGCAATATTACGTTAACCTTCTTTAATGCTGGTGCAGTAAATGGGGAATCTTCCTTAAGCCTTCCAAATCTCAATCTATTGTTTTTTCCCGTCGCCGTCCAGATTTGATTCCGATCTTAGTTTTTAATGTTACTGTTATACCAAATTATAATTCAATTACATTTTTGGGCATCACTTTGACTGTTTGATGTTAGTTTTAATTTTAAACCGCATTTCGATATTTTGATTAAAGAACTCAAAGTCCGCACTTCTCAACTGTTTACTATCTGTTGGACTGCTTACAATCCTAGAGCTTCACCTTCTAAACCTTAATTCTATATACTAGCCTCATTCGCTCACTTATTGATTATTCTTTAATTGTCTTCCCTTTGCTCTTCAGCACTAATTGTCTTAAACTGGAGCAAATTCAAACTAATGCCCTAAAAATCATTTTCCACATACCTCGTTAGGTTTCACCACTAGCACGTTTTGGCCTTCACTCCCTTCCCAACGTTCAATATCGCATTGATTTACTCCTTAGCAATTATAGTTAAAACCGTCTCACCATTGATAAACACTTTATTAAAACTTGTATTAATGAAGAACAGTTGATCCTCTTGAATATCTATCAGCTTAAAGTAAAATGCCCGTTTTCGGCAAATCTTTTTTAGCTTTCTCTTTGGCCTAGTCCTTTTTTCTAGTATTTTTGCTATTTAGTGTTTTTTCGTTCAACCTTAGAAACTTTGGTATGGTGTTTACTTGTACTTAGCTATTTGTAGTTTTTTCTAGGGTGGGTGGTTCTGAAACGACTCCTTTGTGTTCACGTTTTCACTTGTGTCCCCTGGCTGTTGTCGGGTTTTTTTTGTGTAGCTCCCCCTCCCTTTCCCACCTCATTGTCCGGGTCCGTGTTTGTTCCTCGTTCATTTGTACTTGTATCTTTTTGTTATGACTTTGCAGCACGGCCTGCAGCTGTTGAGCCCAGTCGGTAAACCAAAACAGTTTCGTTCGTGAAGAGGTTGATAGCTTTTCTATCTCGGTGCAACACTGTCCAAACAGGGAGCTGTTAAGAGGACATAAAACGCAGAATTGGGCTAGCACAGTCAACTTTCAGACAACTTGACAATATTTGGAAATCTAACATCTACTGGATCAAAACTAAACTGAAAATATTTCAATCAAAATGTAGTTTCTGTACTCCTCTGTGAATGTGAAACCTGGAACATGAAACCTGAAACCTGACATGTACAGCATTTGATGAGAAGAAAGTAGATGTGTTCTTAACTGCGAAATTATATGTCTGAGAATTATTTTGAAAATAAGATGTCCAGTGAAAGTCACCAATGAAGAACTATATGATAGAGTATGTACAATGGGGATAAGCAAGAAGATATTTAAGAGAAGATGGAGATGGTTGGGTCATGTGTGGAAAAATGGATGGAGAAAATTATGCCAGAATAGCCATCACCTGGACACCAGAAGGTAGAAGAAAGAGGGGATGACTGAACAATGCATGGAGAAAGGTGGCAGAAAAGGAGAGAAACAGCTTTGAATGGAATAGCTGGGGAGACGTTGCAGTAGTAGCAAGAGACAGAAAGAGAATGAGGTGTGTACCGAGAATCCTCAATCTCCACATCTAGGAGAAAGGGGTGGTAAGGTAGGAAAAAGCTATTGAGCCGAAACACCATTTCTACACTTTCTCGTAGATTTTTAACATACAATATCAAAACAACGCCATCTTTTTAGTTTGGTTTTGAATTGGAATAAAAGAATGGCGTCCCCTATTGGAGGCCGATCCCAAACGGTAATTAATTGATTTGGCAAGAATCATTTCGTGCTTATAGAAAGTTATAGAAAGGCAAGGGAAGATAATTGCCGTTTATAGTGAAGATACGATTTCATTGTTTTGTCGGATTTAATACCATCATACGAAGTGCATGGTATCATCTTTCAAATTTTCCTCTGAAGCTGCTATTGATTTTTGTAAAACAAAAAGGCAATCTCTTCCTTCTTAGTCATCTCAAAGATCGAGATCTGCAAGTACTGCAAGAAAATGAAAACTGAAGGTTTGAAGTTCAGAATCTATTTTAATTTTGAGCTGATTAAATATCCTTTTAAGAGCTCAAGTTTCCAGTTATCTTCAAGTTTCCAACATTAAGAACTGAAGTTTCTATCATGCGTTTGTTCTTCATTTGCGGTATTTATTTTGATCAGTATATGTAATTTACATTGTTGAATTTAAAAACAGAAATAGTTTCGTTTCTTTTTAATTTAAAGTAAAACTATCTCGTCGACGACTCGGATTAAAAAGTGTAAGGTTGTCCTATTTCAACATGTGAGTGACTTCACTTGACTGATCTCTGGAACAAATGGATAAAGTTAGGTAGCCTCAAAGGTCGTTGGAAAAGGGGATGTGGTTGGTGTTACGGCAACATGAATGGCCTTAGTTTGTCATTTGTCAGATTGTTAAGTAAGCACAATGCTTTTAAGCAGAATCAGCTCCGTTTACACAAGGTCTTGTTAAGAACACTCTTAGCAACTGCGTGATTCAAACACAAACTTTAACATATCCATGCCATCTTCAGATTTCTTCCGACGACCCTGTCAAAAATGTGAGCAGATGAGTTAGTAGGCCGTATTCATAATGGGAACACACTTGGGCCTTTATTCTCGTCCATGATGGCTGGGGACAACATGGACGTATAGTGTGTGCATGACTAAGTGTGTGTATGAATGTGGGAAGAGGAGTGGGCAACGTTAAAAGATTTAAGAAACTATTAAATCTCAAGTGAAAGTGACGGGGGAGAAGGGGAAGATGGGGGGGGGGGAAGCAGTCACTGTTACCAGGAATTACGACCCTTTACCAATCACTAATTTGTATCTACAAGTCACAAATAGCAAAATCATTCATTACAACCGGCTAAAATTGGCAATTTAAAAGTACATATTTTCATTTTTATGCTTTTCATAATCAGAGAATGTTTAATTCATTATTATGGGGTCAAGTAGATTGTTCTGTTTCCTAATGTAAATCCGTGGTTTTCCATTGTAATCACAAGTCTTTGAAGAGCTGAATTATGGACATTGATAGGAGCTTAACAATAACCACAAGTAGTATAGAGGGATATTTAGTCGATCGTCCTAACTTAATATTTTTCTCTCGTGGCCCTCAGGACAAGGCACGGTATTATTGAGTTCATGCTGGAAATCCGTCATCTTTCATACACTCACTTGAAAATCTTAGAATATCTACAAACTTTCATAAATCGAAGTAATGATTTTTTATTTTTCTTGTAAAAAAATGTAAAACTTAATACTGCGTTATCATTTTGAAAAAGTAAGAATCAGGAGGTAGTAAAAACGTTAAAACTATACAACAAATCCATTAAAAGTCCAATTTACAATATTTGTTGGGCACTACTATAGAAAGAGGTAAGCAAAAGGAATACAGATTATTTCTAGCCAGTGAGCTGAAACAAAGAACCCTATTGTAGATACTGCGGAAGTAGGCTATGTCTTAAATTTTGCATTGTACAAGAAGTGCGAACATCCTGGACTGACGTGCTTTAATGTATCAAAATATTACGTTACATTCTTTGGGAATGCATAGAACCAGATTAGAACTCCCTGATTGAACTGAAGGACTGGGCAGGAAGTGGATTAAAGTTAAGGGGCTATGCTTGTATGAAAATGAAAAAAGAAATTTGAAGAATGAAAATTTTGTGAAATATGTGAAGATTTTGGGCTTGAAAACATGCCGAAATTTGTTAAGAAAATTAAATCAAAGTAAATCAGAGCCGTAGGTCTGTACGTTAAAAACAGTGACTCAACAAAACTTGTTCTGGCCATACACGCCATGCCATACACGCTTAATATGTCTTATGACTTATTAAAGGATTAGTTCAGTGGTCAAGCATGTTCATCTTATATGAAAAAGAACTTCAAAAGAAACAAAATGGTCAAGAAAGCATTCAAAAATCTTATTCCCTTAAGGAGATAATTAAGTTTAAAGTTTGGTATCATTTTTGTAGAAACGACTGCAATCAGACTAATTGTGATGTCACAGCCTCTGATTCCTCAAAGTCTTTATGTATTTTAAAGAAAGTTTATTTAATTTTTTCACTATTTGAATCATTTTTCCTCAAACTTTCTTCAGGTGTTATATTATAAATACCCTTTCTAGATTCAGTTTTACTACTTTTTTGATATATCGAATGGTTTTTAAGCCACAAAATCGCAGGACAAAATATGATAGAATACATAAAGACTTTGGGGAATCTGAGGCTATGACATCACAACTAGTCTGATTTCAGTCGTTTCTACACAGTGATACCAAACTTTAAACTTGAATATCTCCTTAACGGAATAAGATTTTGAAATGCTTTCTTTACCATTTTGTTTCATTTGAAGTCCTCTTTCATATAAGATAAACATGCTTGACCACTGAACTAATCCTTTAACCGCTCCATATTTGGGCGCCTGTTGAATGGGAGTAATACAAATGATTGATAAATCTTTTTGACAAATTTGATTTTTTTAATTACTGAACGAAT
This sequence comes from Chiridota heheva, assembly GCA_020152595.1. NCBI lineage: Eukaryota > Metazoa > Echinodermata > Holothuroidea > Apodida > Chiridotidae > Chiridota > Chiridota heheva. Next base: position 1,528,341 of record JAIGNY010001761.1, read on the forward strand.
TTTTTTTTTTTTAAATTCAGAAATAAGTCATGTGCAGAATCATTATGTGAGATTACAAAAGCTCAGTTCATTGCACTGCAAGTTCAATCCAATTCTATGACATTGATTGTTATTCAGGATGCTTAATTTCAAGAGCTTTTCGTTGAAATTATTTTTTAGTAATATAAGGCTGAATGGAAATGAAATGACTTTTATCGGCCGAATAAACACGCGGATCAATTGATGATATAAAATATTAATCGTTTGTTTATATTTGACGGTAGAATAACCACCTTGAAGTCTTTGGTAAGATTGGGGCGAAATATTGAAAATCGCTTTGGCGGTAGTAGGAATACACTTAATGAACTACATTCAATGACTCTACGGTGAGCGAATTTATACTTTAATGATGAAAATGGTATTTGATAGCTTATTTGCGCGAAATTTTTCATTTAAATTTTGGTGAATGTATGGTTGTGCATGCGCATGTTCCCTTAAGTGTATTCGTATTTGTCAGGTTTATTTGCAGAGAAGTTATTGGAAAATTTATCTGCGAATTAACGAGGAGCAGGGCGGGTCGGACAGTTCTCACTTTCACCCGAGATTGCAATCTATGAGTGATATCAAAAGGGTGCCTATATACACCTAAGACAGTATGAAGGGCAAGGGAGGGCGAAAGTTTTTCCCGAAGCTCAGGAAGAGGGTAATTTCTATTAATAACATCACTTTAATCATAACAGAAAAAGCTGATATGAGAACTTGAATGCATGCGTTACGTTGGATGGGGCGAGGCAGAATAAAGCGATAAATTTATGACGAAAACATCATATGCCTAATAGACAGATACAATATTCGGGATTTGCGGTATTACAACCCTGATGAAGTCAATGGCACCGGACGCGGTAGAAGTGGAGCACAGGAAAATGCTTCCACTTCTCAGAAAGTCCACTTTTGACCCCCACTTTTGACCCCGCATTTACCTTAAAGCAAATCAAAAATGATATTTTTATGGAAAGACACCACAAATATTTCAGTGTCCCTCCCCTCCTCATCTTCCACTTTTAAACTTTCCGAAGAATTACGGTTGAAGATTCATATTGCTCTGCGTGTATTAAGTTATCAAGTTTTTTTGTTTTTGTTTCAACGTATACGGAAAAAAAAACAAAACATCCAAAAAGGTACCGTACTCATTTTCCCATTTCGGAAGGCGCTTCTTGTCCCTTGGTGCAGGGCCCTATGTAAAACGAGTTTTATTTTCTATCTTATCTTTCATGGACAGAATGAATAATTTTTAAGAGCGTTCTGTCATTTTACTTTTATTTGACTGCCACCTAATTAAATCAGTATAATCACCTTATTTTCACCGATTGCCAGAAATAATAACCTACTTTTTGGAGGTTGATCTTTACATACATGAGCCAAGGGGTCACATGGAGTGCATTAAAGTTGAAAATGTCACGTGGTGGGAGTGAAGGGGCCGAGGAGTGTTTCAAAACGAAAAGGTGTACAATGTTTGACAAAGACACTTCTCGTGCATATATAGAAAAACATTTTCTGAGTGCAGTAAGAAATTATACGTTTGCACAATTGTGTGTGATACTAATGAGAGGTATTATCCTATGCAAGAAGACATTGAGTCTGATACAATCCTTATTTCATATGATAGAGAAACCAGCAAGTCAAAATCTTATTCCTATCTCAAGACATTCACGTTTGAAGTTGACAAATGGAGGCTGCCATTTTGCTCAAGTTTGTATTGAAATCTTATGCAAAATAACACTATTTCCCCAACAGGGACATATTAATTATTATTTATTTCTTTATAAATTGTTTTAAAGTTTTTATATTAAAATATTTTGACACAAAGTTTTACAGTCAATCCCCAAACTCTCAAAAGTCGTTCCTTTTCGTCGGTATCCACGCCCACTCGGATTTATGAATATACAATGAGCTTAAACGTGCCATTTGCCGACGATGATTTCATGATTTTATGTTCATTGGTGTTTTCAACTTATTATTGATTGAAAAAAAAGGATGAAATTTACAGACAAAAAGAACTTTACAAAACTGAACAATTTTACTATGAATTTCTCCCATGTGATGTGGGTAATCACTCTAGCAACAGAGTTATTCTTGACTATGCGATGTAGAATTTCCTTTTGCATATCTTTTGAATAATATCTAATCGTAAAACCTGCACGGCAAATATATACCTATTCCTAGGCTAGTGTAATTACGGCAAATGCCCTATTGCTATTGGTGTATACATATCACCTGTTAACAACACCACGCAGATTGATATACAAATCAACAATCGATACATACCAGGTGGGGTCATGATTGCGAGTGTTGCAAGCTTAACTAGCCTATCCTACACTTAGTGAAAAGGATAGGCTATATGACCATGATAAACTCAGGATTTATAATCCATTACCTGGATGAATTTAATATGTAGAATAATTAAAGAATATGAGAGTGACATCTTCGAAAAATAGATTACGGAATTATAGGCCTAGATTCAAAAATAATTAATCAAAAATTTGGAATCATGGATGGTCTCAAAAAACAACCCAAAACCTCAATGTCTAGGGCTAAATGACGCAGTTTGAACTCTAAATTGAAAAGGAAATCCTTGTTAGGCCGACGTTAGGCTCTAACGTTACCGTTAAACTTTCCCCAAAATTGAACCTTTTAGATATAAATTAACATTTAAAGTATGATATACATCCACTCCTGTGAACACTTTAGGCCCACACTAAGCTCCTTGGAAACGATGAAAAACATAACAATTTTGGGGAAAATGCACACTTTTGATATCAAAATGTGGAGCATCTTATAATCTTTCCGAATAAACCTTACTTAATTTTCAAAATGGGCCAAACTAGCCAGGAGCCTATAACCTATTTCCAAATTTATGAAAAACACAACAATTTACTCTCTTCAGGGGCAAAATTACCCAATAAAAACAGACGAAAAATATAATCTAAACTTGATATTTTCCCAAGAGTAACACAATGACAAACCTAGGGTACCTTAAAAAAAACAATTCTGCTCGTAACGGATCTCATTTACGGCCTCGCCGAAGTCTGAGGTACCTATCCCAAAATAAGATTACATCTCGTCAAAAATGATCGGGTGGGCGGAGCTTCTCTCGAAGATACGACGTCAAATGCCTCATTAACTCGAGTTATGGGGTTTAACTGATAATTCATGTGTATACACAAAAATGTCATTGACCCGTGCAAAATGAAAACAGTGTTTCATAAGCTGCTATGCAACTCGATATGATAAAGAAATACAAGGCTCCCAACAACCTGCTGGGCTGATGACATAATTTTCTGCATGTTTAAAAAAAAAAATACGGCTACCATGATGGTACTCCCATAATAGTAACATTAAAGGCCATCTATCGTGATTAAAATGTGGCGGCGTACAATGTATTCCGAAATGATACTGATTGGCCTATTAATGTAAGTGCACCCTGTACCATTGTGTTTCGACCAATCTAAGCACAGGATTTTAATTTCATTTACCTCGTACGCTAGAGGCGACAACTGGCCTTTAAAGTTTTGATTACTTACAAAGAATTACTTACAAAGAATGTGAGATTGCGTCGGGAGGTGTAAAACCTGGTCAAAAATTTTGTTATTTTTAATTCTATCTTATGAAATAAGAATTATGTTTGACTTGACTTGATGCCTCCTTTAATGTTATACCAATTCCCGAGTACAACATGCAAAGCAAAGTTATAATGTCATTGGCAAAAATATCAAATTTATTCTAACACCACAGGTCTGCGTTATCCGCAGCTGACGAAATTGCCTCGTGAAATAAAAATGAAAGGAGATTACACTGCTGAATTGATGAAAAACCAAACGACTACAAACAGACAGATGTTAACCCCCTGATGCCCACTATCTTGTTCGTTATGACTTTTCTTTTGCCTGGGGAGCTATAAGAGTTAAAGGACACAAAGATCAAAAGAAAAAGATATGAACGAAGAGACAACAAAGCCATAACGACAGCACAAATAATTCAAGCAGAAAGTGTGTATATAATCGGACTACGTATGGCTATGTCATTGTGTGCACATGTATAAAACAAACATCCGTGTTTTCGGCATTGCTTATAATAATGCTGGATATAATTAACGTCTGTGGATTATTTTGGCTTCCTGACTTACATCTATGTTTGATTATATTCATTATATGGCTTTTACTGGTGCCGACATTTCACTGCCTTAATTCCTTTTTTGCTGTGTCACCGGCAAAACGATAACTACATTGACATTATATGTGATACCAAGCTTTTTTAAAGTCAACTTATACACTTTGTAAGCACGGCGTTGGTTATATACGTAAGCTCACGCCTGCACTCAGTAATGCTTTTCTGTGGGTCTACTATAACAGTTGGGAATGAACGCCACAATTTCGCCGCAAAATATCTGACGACTTTATTTATACTTTTCGCTAAACTGTTAAACATTTAAAATTTAATTGCCTAATTATCTGGATGAGCTAGAAAACTATTGTTTTGCATTCTGTATCTATTAATGACTTTGTAAGACCAATGTGGAAGCTCTTTGGTAAGACCAGGTTTACGTTATACAATCACATTTGTGGTTTACGTTTATCTATGAATAAACTCATTGTAAGAGTGACTGGGGAGAGGCGAATTTTGCCGTGTGGAAGTCTGATGAAAACTCTACAGGGCCAAGACCATCAGGTGTGAAGCTAGGGTATAATGTCAGGAGGAAAGAGAGAAAAGAGAGAGAAAGAGAGGGGGGGGGGGGGGAGCCAAAACAAACCAGGGATGATGTGATTTTATAAACATTTTTCATGCATAATGGGACATATTGGGAAAAGGTGCAGAGTTTTATAAACGGGGAGCAAAGGTACTCCCTGAAAGGTTTTTACCTTCCCTATCTGCCTATTGCGTGTTTTCTTTCGATTAGGAAAATTGGATAATTATTAACAAAAATTGAAGGAAAATTTGGCAAAATTATTGGAAAGTTAGGTAAAATGTGGCAAATTTTTTCCAATAATTGATGAAAATTTACCAAAAAATTGTCTTAAGATAAAAGAAATTTTCCAAAAATTAAAGAAAATTGCACGAGAATGATAGATCATGTTATGGATTTGAAATTATTCTAATATTTATGCTTAGTATATTTTGATGAACATCATAAACTTGTATACAATTTTTTTTAATTTCTTAAGACAGAAAAATTTCCATTTTCTGATTTAAAGAAATAATCTTCCGGCGTTCTATTAGATTTGAGTCAAAGCTGTCACATGGAGGCCAGTCCGACATAAAACAGAAGTTATATAATTATACAAATTGGTCGGTCTGCTAACATTGTATGTCGTGCTGTCTGGTTGTGGTATGATTTTTGTTACGAAAGCAGTAGGTGCAGAATGATTAAATACAAAATAGTATAAAAAAAACAGACAGGGAGGTCAGTGGCTGGGATTGCGGCTTTATTTTTGTACAGTTCGACAATGAATGGCGGAACTAAAGAAGGAGACCCCAATGCCACAGTCCGAAATGTCCATTATCTGCCAGAAAATATCGAAAGGCAAACAAAAAATAAGTAGTACATTTTATCTTGATTTATTTGAACATGTTTCGACCCGACCGTATAACAGTTAACAGTACTGAACTAAGTCTCGGCACGAAGTAGATTCATTGATATGAGTGGCAGCGTGGTAGCAAAATTACTTTACAAAAGTATTTTCTTTTTGTCAAAGATATCGGATCGAATATTGGGAAAGGAATAGGGCAAACTCACAAATTTTAGATAAGAGGGCAAGAAACACCCAGTAATACAAATCATGTAATGCGTTCCTCATTTCACATTTCCAATAACACTACATAGTAGACATCATACATTTGCAAAGAACATATTCCCAATTTTATGCTTCCAATAATTTAAAGTTGAACTGTTTAACCCTAAATCTTAAAAGGCTTAATATGACTAAAACCGTAAACCCATCAATATAATATTGAACTGTGTTCTACAGCCACGTGATGACCGTCATTTCAGAGATGAGGTGTTGTTATGTAGGATGAAAACTTAGAGACAACTCAAACATAACACGACAACTGAGCAGGTCACTCTAAGCAGAGAGGCGTCATTCCGCCCACCCGATCAGTGCACGTTCATAGTTTCGTGTGTATATAGCTGCATTATTTCTCTTCACCAATGTAATTTATTGTTGGCGTAAAATTGTTTAATTAATATTTGTTCTTCACAGAAGAAAAAGCATGTATAAGTGAAGGAAAGGAAACTAGCAAACAATACGAGCGCAGCCAGAAAGGGGGAGAGGAATTAGTTTTTGGCGGCAAGGTAAAAACGTAAGAGTGCGGAAGGAGAAACGCATAGAAAGAACCGACATGTTATTCTTTGTGTAAAAACATTTTTCAGAAAGAAAAATGGTGTTCAACAGACTGGCAGAGGCTGCCAAAATGAGCATCGACTTTGAAATATAAATTGATGGCATGTTACCTATCTATTGGTTTACAAATCCATGATCTGCAGCGGAGAGCGACATTAATGATGAATTTAGTCATTTTAGCGGCGTTCTTACCACCTCGAATTTATTGCACAAAATCCATGCAAAGATGACGACGGCGTAATGAACAGTACAGAGATGGAATGTTAAGTAGCATTTTCGAAAGGCTGTTTCGGATTATTCTTTTCCATGATGGATGGGTTAAAAAACAATAACACTTATTGAATGGCTTCTCCCTTGAAAACCTCTAAATTTGATATGAAGAGCATATCAGGATAATTGCCCTCTGAGCTTAAACGATAAGAAATGATGCAAATCATTCATGTAAAGTGCATGGTGCTCTACTATGCTCGTAACCGTCAGTTTCACGTGAAATACGGTCGACTTCACCAAACGTTATATCAGTCTGCTGAAAATCAACTTGATTGTAATCCTTTTTAGATATAAAATATAGAAGAAAAACCAAGCCTAATATTCTTTCTAAATTTTCCATTTTAAGACTGTCTTTAATCGGGTAAATCTAATAATCGGGATTCGAAGATTATTCAATGAATTTCAAAATATCAAGTGAAGCATGAATTGACTGGCAGTTGTGCGGTTGTGTTTATTGCCAACTTTGTAGTACCATTTAAATATCTTCGAATGTTGATCATTTACTGGAAAGGACTGTGTATAACGCTCTTCTGATTGTGGTACCCGGCAAAATCTATGCTCATCCATGGCTATGCAATAATCTTTAACTGTTCAAGTGTGAAAGAGGCAGAATATTAGGAAGAAGAAGCACCTTTCACTATAAGGAAGAGTCGTTTGTAACCGTCCTTTGCCAAATCTTCATGTCCCTTTTCAGAGAGCCCTCTTCTGTATCTATTGTAAGATTAGAGTCTGCATTGAGTGATGTTGAAAGCTTAGCCATGCAGAGACAGGGCAAACAGGGCTGGAGAAGAGCTTACACACTAAAAGGTACAGGGTTTCAATGCAAGATATGTTATATATATAGATGAAAAGCACGTTTGAAATGATCATGAGGTAAAGATAGATTATTATCTAATTTTGAGTCAAAAGGTCCATGAACAAGTAGAGTCAACGTCGTTATTGTTTAAAAAATCTATCGAAACCATGAACATAGCACCCCCATATCATTATCGGCTAAAACTTGACCATTTAATTGTTTTTTCCAATTTTCAGGTGACAATATGCAAATTCTGTAATTGTAAGATCTCATGCTTCCATTGTGCAACATTGTGCAATATTCTTCCCGTTTATAAAAGGGATACAAAGCCCTTGAAAAACTCTAAAACGGTCAATTTTTAGATTTTAATGGGAATTTTTGGCTTCACTGTTCTAAGATAAACTTCAAAACAATTTGAATCATGTTATCTCATGATTTTTGCCCAATTGGAAAAATTCACTTGTGCTTGCCAAATATTCTTTCTTTCTACTGACCAGCTGACGAAACAATTATATTGGCAGATTGGTGCCGCCGTCGCTTCTCCAACAAAAATCTAGATCCTAATGTTGATTCCAATCAACCTAACATCCCTCAATCCGGCGTCTTGACAGCTTGAAATGCTCCGATTAGTATTTCACATATCTTATATCGACAACTGGAACACAAACTATATTTAACAGTTCAAGCATATTCTTCGGTCCATCTCTCCGTGATTACTTCAAATGCTTCAAATTTTATGCTGCTTTGCTCTCCTTCCTGTATGAAATTAATCTGTTAATCACGTGCTCTCGTGGATTGCATTTGAAAGGAAGTGTTTGGAGTGTAGACGTCCCATCAGGTGCAAAGAGATTGAAGTTCACAATGTCACATGGTCCGTGAAATTGATCTCATCTTTCTGCATAACGTCCAGCTCCATTTGTTGTGACACACACTTTTCAAAGAGCATAAATTAATAGCTTTATTCTCAGTTCTTAATAATTAAGAAGCTCGTATATCTTAAAGATAAATTGAAATAATCTTTAAGCTATTGATATACCTTCAAATGGTCAACTGAGAACCGATTTAGATTAATTTATCGTGGTGTTAAATAGATTTTGTAGAAAATTTGCCACTGTTCTACAACCCCTATATTCATTTAACATCATTATTGGTAGATCGATCCAAGGTTTTCTGTTTAGAACAATTTTCCTCAGAATTCTTTCATATTACAAAGTCTCTATTACACCAGACATTTTAAAGGCCAGTTGCCGTTTCTAACGTAGGAGGGTAATGAAATTCAAATTCTGTGTTTTGATTGGTCGAAAAACAATGGTATAGCGCGCACTCACATTGATAGGCAAATCAGTATCGTTTTGGAATAAACTGTACGCCGCCACAATTTAATCACGATAGATGACCTTTAATAAAATGTTCTGTGTCAATATGAATTAATCTGATTTGAAGAAGTATTGAAATATCTATGGAAATGTTAAGGGTATGTGGGCAACTACAATTGTTATGTTCAACAGAAAGAGCTTTAAGTATAGTCTTTACACTATTGCAAATGTTCTCGTAGTTTGCTAATGAGATTTTAACCCTTTTTATGTATGCAAAAGTTTTGATGTATGAAAGAGAAGACAATTCAAAATCTGTGCTGTAAGTCTTAAATGTCTGTCTGATTTTGGTGAACAAAAAACGGTGTAGCTCCTATATAATGATTTGTTATTGAATCCCTAGAAGCAAGGAAAATTAAGGGATCATTTTGAACGAAGGTCAGGGAGCAGGCTGCCCGCCATTAGTACTTCCGGGAATGTTTTTTGACTATCAGTCAGTTTTAAATATTAATTTATTTTTGTTTTCCCAAGTCTTTATTGAAGTTTAAATTTGTAAAGTAATATTTCTGCTACCGCCCATTCGATGACAAGTCAAATCTGCCGAGCAACCGAACTTTTGCAGTGAAATTATTATCCTTCTTGCACTTTAAACTTCTTCCAGAAGAAAATAGTGACGGTGGAAGTGTACTTAGGTGGCATTCAAGCCCTAGATTTGGTCATAAAAATGACTTTCACATATATTTTAATTGAAGGACCGCCACACATTTACAAAATACATTTTTTTCAAGAAACCAAAATATGATAGTAAGGATTCTTAAGGACGTTTAAAAAGCAACACTTTTTATTTGAAAAACTAACGTAAAACGACTGTAGGGATTCGTTATGACGTGCTTATAATGTTTTTGTATTTCACAGGAATAGACTGTCAGGATTGGGTGTTTTGCAGTTCACCTTTAATATTGAAAGTTTATTTGTCCATTTTATTAAGGTGGGGGTAGAGGGGGTGGGGTCCTGCTATCTATAACTATTTAGACAGAATTAACTTCAAAATCATGCACGTTCACCTGTCACCACACTTCAAAATATTGTGACAAATTCGTAAATTGATGCAGATGGTATTTTTTCAAACTTTTTACAGCTTAATGAGATGTTCATTGAATGGAAAAATAATAATATTTTCTATGTATGTCATCCTTACAAGTGTACTTTACATGCTACTTCCTATCTTGAATTTGAATGAGTATTGCCAATCGCCATAGGTATTTTACGTGACAATATGAGATATATTCTTAAACCACTGCAGTGTGTAAGTTTATTCAGTGTGTGAACATAATAATTATTTTTGACATGGTTTTGGGGAAGCCAAGAAACCTCAAATGGCTATTGCGTGATATATGATTTTGGAATGAGTTTGTGCCTTGCATAACAAACAGAGCTTTTAAGCGAGGGGAAAGCAGATTACCTACTCGGAGAGCGGTTTCATGCGGTTTATTTTGTGATATGTCTATATTAATGAAATGGGTATAAGCTATCATCATCATAAGTGGAGCACGTCTGCGTGGGAGGAGAAAAACAGAAATATTTTTTCCACAACGGGGTCACACACACACAAATTTCCCAAGATACACATTTGTCATTTCATCACGTTCCGTCTATCTCCTTTCAAGCAGGTAGAAAACAAGCTATATAAATAGGTTTTTTCACAAAACATCTCAATAACTATCCTAAATAAGGCACAGATCGTATGGAAGAGTTCATTTTCGTGATGAACAAACAGGGCACTTATTGTTTTATGTGTTCAATATTACATAAATTCTGTATCTATTTCTATTCTCGATAATACACTGATATGGCAATTCCATACTCACAGAACTCCACAATAACGACTACAGTGATATTAAGTCAACGATTTAATTGTCGTCGTATTTAAATAAGAAAGCCACAAACAAGAAACGTATGCTACAAGACACGTGGCAAACAGAAACTTCGTATATGCTCGTCGAAATAGATAACTTAAAAAAAGTAGTTTGTAAGACCATAGCAACAACAAGATTTCTTAGCAAACATTATTGTTCTACAGCTTTTTTAAAAACTTCTCAAAACTCAATTATTTTTAGCTATATTTTATTGTGAACTTAGGTGCATCATCTTTACCTGTGTTTTGTTACCATTGTTTGGACAAAAAGCGCAGCTTATAGATGCATGCATGCATGCATGTATGTATGTGTGTATGTATGTATGTATGTATGTATGTATGTATGTATGTATGTATGTATGTATGTATGTATGTATGTATGTATGTATGTATGCATGTATGTATGTATGTGTGTGTGTGTATGTATGTATGTATGTATGTATGTATGTGTGTATGTATGTATGTATGTATGTATGTATGTATGTATGTATGTATGTATGTATGTATGTATGTATGTATGTATGTATGTATGTATGTATGTATGTATGTATGTATGTATGTATGTGTGTGTATGTATGTATGTATGTATGTATGTGTGTGTGTGTGTGGGTGTGTGTGTGTGTGTGTGTATGTATGTATGTATGTATGTATGTATGTATGTATGTATGTATGTATGTATGTATGTATGTATGTATGTATGTATGTATGTATGTATGTATGCATGTATGCATACATGCTCAGTTCTAATTTCAAAATTTGGAATTAAAGTTTAAATTTTCAAATATTTTTTAGTGTTTCTAGTGGCGTAGTTAGATTTTGTTACAGAGGGGGCAAAACCATAGCAATTTCCAAATCCAAGCAACCCCCACCCGTCACCGAAAATTTGAGGGAAACGTCAGATATTTTAAAGTAAAACTTACGGATATATTAAGGAAAAAGTCGAATATTTTGAGGTAAAACTTAATAGGCCTTAACAAAATAAAACTACAAAACTACATTTTGAGGGAAATGTTGGATATGGAGCAGAACAAATTGTATGATTTTGAGCAAAAGTCAGATACTTCAGAAATTTTGAGGAAAAACTTGGCGATATTTTCAGGAAAATATCAGATATTGAGCAAAAAGTTTAAAAATCGTTTAGGATAAAGTCTAATATTTGAGAAAACTAGGAAAAACTAATTTGTGATTCGTTTTCTCGAAGATGGCTGGTACAACTGAAGTCTATAATGAGATCAATAGCTTTCATCATGATAACCAGAAAAACATATTCATTTTAAATTTTGCAAATTAGAATCTTTAAAACTTGTTGCCAGTGTTAGGGAAGTGCCGGCTTGGGGTGGGGAGGAGCTAACTTTCTCTGCCTCCCTTTAGCTACGCCATTGAGTGTATCGCACCACAAAGTAAATCAAAAATTAATCTGGTGCAGAACATATAGATGAGAATGGAGAATTTTCTGGCTGTATAGTTATGTCTAAGAATTCATTACTAATTTTGATGCCAAATAAACATCATTACGCATAATACTAAACTATATGCCTATTGATACGATTCATGTGACATCATCTAAATGAAATACACAGTTTGTTTTAATACAATGACTTCCTACTCATACGTGATTTTCAATCATATTTATAACATATTAAAAAACACTAGTGAATTGCGAAGAGCTTTTATACACTGCAGTGAATCGAGAATGCCTCAGATACATTTGTTACTTTTCTCAGTGAAATGTTTTGAATCCTACTTAGTCAAAATTGGCTAAATGCTGAAAGTAAAGTTATTCCACCTGTGTCTTTATAAGCATCATTTGAAATTCAGATTTACTTTCCACAATTTGGAATTAAAACGCTCCACACATCTTTTTCAGATGGCCATCGGTGTTGTTATAAAGAATCAATTCAATCAAGGTGAACAGAATCATAAAAAAAAAATGAAACGCGAAGTCGCATTTGATTAACTTATTTCATATTAACTTATTCATGGAGTTAAACCACATTACTCTTTTTATACTATTTTTACAGCACCCAAAGGATATTGATGGTAGCGCATGAATAATGTAATAATGTTTTCTTAAGTAACACGTGAGACACGCATGGCAATCCATATAATTTTCAGGTATGTCTGAAATCGAAATGTTGCTTTTGCATAAAGTATTGAGCTATTTTGATATATGTATTGATGTTATCATGGTTGCGCACTCGTATATATAACTGCAAAATACGAAATTTTGGGGATCATTCTCTACATACTTTCACTGTCATCAACATTTGTCTTCTTTTTAAATTTATATTTATATAGCTTCATCGCCTAAAAATATATTTCCATAATTTAAATAAGAATTTCTTAAACGTTTAAAAATCTACACTGACTTGATTAATTAATCATCGTATAATTAAGTAATGTTTCTATTGTCTGAGAATAACTCTGTGTTTATCCCTTCCTCAGAAAATTTGATATATGAAGCTGTCAACATGTAAATCTTACACATTCATTTAAAAGAGGCATGCATGAAGTCAATATGATAGAAATTATAATAATAAGTCATCTGAAGTAATTTCACATCGTACAAGACAAATAAGCGTATATTTTCTAATTTATTACAAAAATAATTCTATCAATAAAACCTTACATGAAAGCGGTAATTTTGGTCATACGCCCTCTAATAAATGATGTCATACACCCAGTACAGATTAGGATACTAGTGTATTTCCTTATAATCTATTTCAAATTTTCTATCTTCTAAGAAATAATTTTTTCTCTTCATGAATTTTCTCTCTATGTATTTCTATTTAGATATGGTATTAATGATTCAAACCCTCAGATCTTCTTGTCAAAGCATTTTGGAGAGAAAATTTCAAAGAGAATTCATTCAAAAGCAATACATTATGTATGCTGGCATATGCAGCAAATTATGTCATCATTGGCACATCGGCATGATTTCAACTTCAAACTTGGATAACTTGAGAATTAAATTAATCCTATATACATTTAGAAAGAGGTTCTCTCTGAGCTGTGCTAAAATATACATGATGTTATTCATAGCTTGCAGGACCCATTAAACACCAACACTTTACATAGGTGTTACAGTGCATTCAAGTACTACGTTTATGCCACCTACCACTAAAATGCGTCTAAGAAGTGATATGTCGGCAAGGAAGAAAAATGAAATACTTTTATCTCACACTGGTTACTTTCTCTTAAAAAAATAAATCAAGGAACCAAACTGTATATCGTGTCGGCCCACCGCTGTGGAATGAATTATCCTTTAAAATGAGACAGTTTCTTCACTGATGTGTTCAAACAAACACTTGAAGACTTTTCTATTTGAAAAACACTTCCTGCATGTATAATACCAGTTTTGTGTTCATCTCTTTCATGTTCATGTAATTACCTATTTTAGAATTTTGGCTAAAGATAAACCACTTTACAGAATTTAAATTTTAAGGCCTTATCAACTGTTTTAATAAGTGCAAAAAAATAGTAAATTTG
>JAIGNY010001761.1:1552500-1587500 GCA_020152595.1 Chiridota heheva
CTACCCGAATCTAATTCATTTAATATATCGTTCTTAACACGCAATAACGCAGTTTTAGTACTATGTGCCGGTTTGTAGGCAGATTGAAAATCTTCAGTAAGATGTTTTGAATGAAGATGTTCATTAAACCTAGAGACTGCTGGATATTCAAGGATCTAACCAAGTGTGGGAAGATTGGAAACGGGTCGATAATTTTTTAAAACGTCCGGATTGAGGGTGGACTTCTTGATAAGAGGAAAATTAATTGCCTTCTAAGAATGGATAAAAAACAACCAAAACTAAATAAATATTTGCAAGAGACATGATTATAGGAGCTACTATGTTAACATATTCCTTCAAGAGCCAAGTGGGCAGTGGGTCAAGAGAAGTTTTTGTTTGGGATCTTAGAAATTATATGTCGAATCTCAGCTTCATCTACAGGGTGGAAATTTGCAAAGATATCAGTACTGTGCATAAGTAAATCATCAATCATCAAATCGTCGTCAGAATCAAGCAGAAATACATCATCACTACATTGTTTACTGGTATCAAGAGAAGATATATTTACATTAGCACATTCAACGTCAAGTTCAGACCTTATTTTTGCCACTTTCTCAGTCAAAAAATGGCAAAATTTGTACTGCGAGTTTCATTTGAGCGACAGATTGGTAAAACCTTGGTGAAACTATTGAGAAGTGAGTTAAGTGTACGGTACATCGTCTTTGCATCAGCATTTGCCAAAACAACTTTGAAATGCTCTGTTTTGGATTTAACAATATGTTCATTTACACTTATATTTTGCTCAAGAAATTTCAAACAATCAGTATCACTGAGGTTTTTTTTTACTTACGCTCATATTTACGGCGTTCCGTTCGGGCCAACCGGACATCATCCTTGAACCATTGAGGACATTTAATCATTCGTTGAAATCGTGTCTGATCCGGACAGTCTGACAGTGTTTGTCAAGAACTCTGCGCACCCTTGTATTATACTCGGTGGCTTGAGCATTCGGATCTTTCAGCATATTGAGGCCGCTAAGCTCTTGAATAAGGTCAGTCTTGGTGTGAGCTTATTGTTGATGGCGATGTTTGTAGTTCAGTGGTTGTTGGTGTTGTGTATAGATCACCAAATTCTAGTCCTGAGAACAATCAGAAATTGCTGGATTGTTTCAGGAAAGTTGCTTTGGAGGATTATTGTTTTTGGAGACTTTAATTTTCCAGACACTGATTGGAATCTTGTACTAGTGGTCCACACGATAAAGATTTTCTGGAAGCTGTATCTTACTGCTTTTTCACCCAGCATGTGTTGTTTCCCACGCGTGGTAGTAATTGTTTTGATTTGATTTTCAGTAGTGAAGAAAGTATGGTTAAAAATGTTTTAAGTAATGGTTAGGTAGGGTGTAGTGATAATAATCTCATTTGTTTTGATCTGTATTGTTTCACAGAGGCTTCTCCAGCTATTAACCCTTACTCTACCAGCACTATTGTGAAAATGCGCTCGGGAGGCGGGGCCAAAGACGGGGCACCCAAAACGGCGATAATATCGCCGCGTGGTAGAGTAAGGGTTAATCAAGGCGTGATTATTGAAGGGTCTTCTGTCTTCCAGGCAGAAGAGTCGAGCCCCTTCCGCTTTTGTGACCCGCTGGGCCGCCCACCGGGATCATGCTGCCTATATTTTCGGGTTGGCGCATATGTCGCGGGTTGATTAACCCTTACTCTACCAGTACTTTTTTGAAAATGCGCTCGGGAGGCGGGGCCAAAGACGGGGCACCCAAAACGGCGATAATATCGCCGCGTGGTAGAGTAAGGGTTAAACTGGTTTTATATTTTAAGAATGCTGACTTTGCTGCACTTTAGGATGATTTGACATTCGATTGGATTTCTTTGCTCTGTGACTTAGGTCCTTCTAAATCATGGGATGTTTTCCGAAGTATAGTTTTGGAGGGTGTAAATGGGTTTGTTCCATTTAAGAAAATCTGTAAGTGTAATCGGTTAGTGTGGATGTCTCGAGAGGTTTTGCAGCGTTGTTGGTGGCGTTGTTTTAAACACATTGGGTGTCCTGCGGAGCCTGCTAAGTATAAGGATAATGCAAAGTTCACAAAGGGTTGATAAGAGATACTAAAATGTTTTTTGAAAAACGTTTGTCCAAAGAGGTTAAGATTAATCCTAAGTCGTTTCATTCTTATGTTCGCTCAAAGCAACCAAGGAGGTTGTTGGTTCCCTTCAGGGTTATGATGGTCTTACTATCAACAGTGGTAAGGATAAGGCTGAGGTTTTCAATGACTACGTTGTGTCTGTTTTTTACTAAGGAGTCCCCTGCCGATGATGTTGTGGATTATCTTAGTGTGCACTCTCCAGTATCCATTAAAAAAGTTGATTTTTCAGTTGATGTTGTGTTTAAGAAGTTGAAGGGATTGAACTTAAAGAAAGCACCCGGTCCAGATGGTATACATTTTGCTGTCTTACGTAAGTGTTCTGATGTTCTTTCTGTTTCCCTGAGTATTATCTTTTCAAAGTGCTTTGATGTTGGTGTTGTTCCTAGTGATTGGAGAATTGTTGATGTCACTCTTTTTTTTTAAAGGGTGACACAGTTTGCCTTGTAACTTTTGGCCAGTGAGTCTTACTAGTGCTGTGTGCAAGGTCATGGAGTCCATTGGTAAAGATGTTGTGCTAGAACATTTACATTGAATTTGTCCTAGTATGGTTTCTTGCCTAAGAGGTCTTGTGTTTCTAATCTATTGGAGTTTCTCGATGGTGTTACTAAACTAGTTGATTCTGGTCATAATGTGGATGTTATCTATTTAGATTTCAAAAGCATTTGATAAGGTTCCATGGGCAGTCTCATGATAAAAACAAGAGCGCTTGGTGTGGAGGAAAAGTGTGCCAGTTGGATATATTCTTGGTTAGTTGACAGGTTAAAAGTGAACTATCTCCATGGAAAAAGGTTACAAGTGGTGTTCCTCAAGGATCTGTATTTGTTCTGCTTCTTTACTTGATCTTTATTAATGATATTGGTGTTTCCCTTGACTCCAGGATTTGCAAGTTTGCTGATGACACTAAGCTGTACAGGATTGTTGATGATGCTAGGGATTCTTTATTGTTGCAAACTGATCTGGATAAGTTGGTTTCTTGGTCCCAATATGGCAGATGTCATTCAATGTTCATAAACGCAAAGTTATTCATTTTATTCAATTTGGTTTTTGATTACTACATGAATGGTTCAAATCTTGGTTGTGTTGATCAAGAAGGGATCTAGATGTTGTCATTACTAGCAATCTGAAGCCTTCTAAATAGTGTGCTTTAGCAGCTGCAAGGGAAAATAGGATGCTTGGTTTAATTATAAGAAATTTTTGTTTTCTTGGTAGAGAGGTTGTTCTTAATTTGTATATTAGTTTGTCAGGCCTCACCTTGAATATACTATTCAGGCTTGGAGTCCCTTTTATGAGAAGGATAAGTTCATTTTGGAGCAGGTTCAGCGAAGAGCCACTAGACCTATTCCCGAAGTAAGAAATCTCTCTTATAAATCTAAGTTGCGAATTTTTGGTTTGACCACGCTTGAGTTGAGAAGAGTACGTGGTGATATGATTCAGGTTTTTAAATTCCTATCTGGTAGTGATGCTTTGACTTCCTGTAATTTCTTGCATGTTTCAGCTAATCCTCATGTGACATGTGGTAACAGTTTGAAGTTGATCAAAGCTTTTCACTGATAGATATTCGGCGTTTTAGCTTTTTGCAAAGAGTTGTTAATGAATGGAATGGTTTGCCTGAGTAGGTAGTTAGCTCCTATTCTGTTCACAATTTCAAAGTCAACATTGATAATTTCTTTACTGACTCTGGGCGTCTTTCATTTTTTTTGGTAGTGGTGGTGTTAGTTTGGGCTTTTTATGGGGTGACTAATCTTTCTTAGCCCGTAATCTTCTTATGTTATGTTATGTTATGTTATGTTATGATATATATATATATATATATATATATATATATATATATATATATATATATATAAATATATATATATATATATATATATATATATATATATATATATATATATATATATATATATATATATATATATTATATATATATATATATATATATATATATATATATATATATATATATATATATATATATATATATATATATATATATATATATATATATATATATATATATATATATATATATATATATATATATATATATATATATATATATATATATATATATATATATATATATATATATATATATATATATATATATATATTATATACATATATATAATATATATATATATATATATATATATATATATATATATATATATATATATATATATATATATATATATATATATATATATATATATATATATATATATTTATATATATATATATATATATATATATATATATACATATATATATATATATATATATATATATATATATATATATATATATATATATATATTATATATATATATATATATATATATATATATATATATATATATATATATATATATATATATATATATATATATATATATATATATATATATATATATATATATATATATATATATATATGTATATATATATATATATATATATATATATATATATATATATATATATATATATATATATATATATATATATATATATATATATATATATATATATATATATATATATATATATATATATATATATATATATATATATATATATATATATATATATATATATATATATATATATATATATATATATATATATATATATATATATATATATATATATATATATATATATATATATATATATATATATATATATATATATATATATATATATATATTACCATGGGGGTGACAATCACACGGCAGCCTAAAAGAAAAAGTGTAATAAGACTAGTGAAATGAAACTAATAAAGCAAAATTCCATTCACTGCAGACAAAATTATCTCATGAAAAAAGTTAAAGGTAGAAATTCGCTATAAGTAGAACAAGAAGCTAGATCGATCGAGCGTCTGTTAAATACAGATGCTTGCATTTTCAATAACACTGTTTTCTATATACTGGCTGGAAAAAATGATAAAACAATATAAATTCTTATCATAATTTTGAAGACCTAATTCTTATGACAATCATGGAAAAGATTTATAAGAGAATGAGCTAACGCAGTACATCTACATGAATGTATTAAAGTCCTTGTATCACTTTAAGCATTAGACCTATTCATTGATTATCAAATTGATTATCAAATTTACTGAAAAAATGCAGTACCAGATGTTGAATAAAGCACAGGTGACTTGCATGTTAGTCATAAGATGTACAGGTAAGAAAAGAAGAGGAAATCAATGATGTTTGTGAGAACGTTTGCTATAAGTAGAAAACCAGTTTCATATTTCAAAAGTACGACCAAGAGCATTGATCTGTTATTTGTTTGAGACAACAGGGATGTATGGACACATTCTCCTTGCAGACAGTAACAAGCTATCATAAAGAATAAACCAAAATGGT
The DNA here is from genome assembly GCA_020152595.1 of Chiridota heheva. Lineage (NCBI taxonomy): Eukaryota > Metazoa > Echinodermata > Holothuroidea > Apodida > Chiridotidae > Chiridota > Chiridota heheva. The sequence goes on from JAIGNY010001761.1 coordinate 1,558,012, forward strand.
ATTCTTAACAAATGCAGCTAGAGGAAAAAAACTGAATACCATTCAATCATCCATCTATGTATGATTCACAATGTTTTTAATACAAACAATACTAAAATGAAACAACGATTGATAAGAGAAGAACATGGCTCTGAAACGAAGGTGAGAGAATTTGTGCTGCAATTTCTGTTAAATGGAAATAACCTTTTACAACATTGTACAATTTGAAAAATATGTATTTTCTGAGTTTGTGAATGTAACAAAAGTCTTTTTACAAACTGGGCAAATCTGATTGATAATTGTGTAACTTCCTATGGAATTATATTCAACCTATACGACCTTTCTCTCTCGTATGAAAAGTGTAAAAAATGTTTTAATGTGGATCAGTCGTCATCTTTAAAACTTGATTACATATGGCAGTTTCAAGCAGCTAAAGAAGATTACATTTAGCTTATTCAAATTTACACAAAACCCTGTCAGAAGTTAGTCAAACTATATATATGATGTTAAGAACATGTCATAATACACGTATCCTGTTATGAATCATTGTTGATCTTCAAATTATTCTATACAGTTCCGTATGCCAATCTTCAAATTATTCTATACAGTTCCGTATGCCATATGTAAATAGTGAACAAATTCCAGGTAGCATCATTCTATTTATGTCATCGCAGATTTCCTTCAAGAAAAATCGAGGTACTTGGAAGTACATGAAATTGTTCAAGACAAGATCTTCAGCTACTTTAAACTTTGAGTGTGCCCACTTGAAATTTGATCCCTTTCTATCGCTCTTCTGATTTCCAATTTAACGAATTAGCGACAAAGTTTACACAAAATGACAAGATGTTGATTTGGCAAAGTACCACTATAGGAACAGCGTATCAAGAAAAACATACAATGTGTATTTACTGAACAATAAAAGGGGAAGGGCATCATTTCTCTACAAAATTAGGAACATTATGTTTATTTGTCTTCGTTAAATGCAACCTAAATTCAGAGATATTCTAAATTATTATTAAATATGCAAATGAGATAATAGATAGTACACAGTCATCATTAAAATAGCTCAATATTCTTTTCCCATATACGCCTGTACACGTTACTCACATCATTAGCGGGATTTTGCCACCAAAAGTGGTGGGGCAAAATCATGAAATCACCCTAAAATGTAAAAACAAAATCACCATAAAAGATATATCAAGATGGCAAAAGTGGTGTTTTTTTTAGCGGGGTTAAGGGGAGGGGGGGGGTTACACACTTGTACATTTAAATCCCACCTATGCCCCATATTATTTATTGTATAATTGTGACTAGATTAAAAGATTTCATTCCAAATTGGTGAGAAGTCATATTAATATTGAATCTTATACTCAAGGTCTACAATTTTAAAGTTTCTTTGACGTAACTTATTATCTGCTTCTCATCGTCATCTTAAAGCGAGGTCAAATAGGAGCACTAGGTTTTAAGTGCACAACTAGTACTAATAACACTTTCCAGACATTGCCTGGTACTGTAATTACTTTGATAAAGCATTTGATAACAGTTTCTCAAGATTCGAAGATAAATGAACAGATGCTGAGAGTGCTAATGTGGCTCAGCAACCCTTGCAAGGAAGCATCAATATTCATCTACAGATATCGTGAAAATTATAAAACGATTAGAAAGTCATCATCTAAATCGCATAAGATTTTTGTCACTTAACGTTTTTAATATTCAGCCGAAAACACTAAGAAAAATAGAATTGTCTTACTATCCTTGCTCTGCCAGCAGTGATTGCTAGGACTTTCACTATATTAAATTATTGTAAATTACCTTTACCCCTACCACAGACTTCAATTCAAACTGATAATTTGTACAGTCGGAAAAAACAATTTTGATATTTAACTTTAGGAGAAATGCCCACTTTCTTAAATGGGTAGATTGAAAATTTAATCTAATATATTGAATTTTAAGTCTTTGTACATCTGGAATTACAAACCAACCAAATAGATTGAAAGTCACTCTAGGAAAGACTGAAAATTTCACTTCAAAGAAAGAGTGAAAATTTCAATCTAATAGACTAATTAATCATTCTTGTAAAAGACTGAAGTATTAAATCTCAGAGATTCAGAGATTAAAAATTCAATCTAATAGATGATGAGTGAAAATTAAATCTCAAGACAATTTTCACTCTAAAGAAAGAGTGAAATTTTGTATCCTAATAAACTGATAAATCAATCTTGTAAAGACTGCAATAAAAATTTTCAAGAAAGCCTAAAAGATTCAGTAATTAAGACTGCAAATTCTATATTAATCTCAATCTACAAGAATTATTACCCAAGTTAGCAATCTTAGATACAACAATTCCTTTGACAAACAAACAATAGAAGACAAAGAACTGCAAATTTTATTTTAACCCTTCAACTCCCAAAACTTGTTAGAAAGAGGGCTTTTCCACAATTTTCTCTTCACCTTCTACTGTTATAAATTTACACTGAACTGCTGAATAAGCTGAGACTTTAAATTTACAGTGGTATACATGACAATTTCCAGTCAAACATACAGATATTATTTTTTGACCCCAGCATTTTTGAAATAATGCACACAGTAGGCTGCATACTGTAACGTTACGTACACAAAGGCGAGCACAATGTGCAGCGCTGCTAGGCCTGCCGCTTACACTGTGCACACAAACAATGACATGACAACACGGTACACAGATCTGCAGATTGAAAACTGAAGTAGATCGCTGCATGTCGATCATCACCTGTTCTGTCACTGTTCTTGTGCCTTTTCCCAGCTTGACTATTGGTGTCCTTTACCTTCAAATGCTTCCTCCAGCTTGGCATCTTCATGAAATGTTCAAATATCCTCTGGAAAACATCCCGTTCGCATGTCTGCTGTAGCGTAGGTCATTTTCATACTCATTTCCATTGACACATGCGTTGTTAAGGTAACATGGCGCGGCGCGCTGATTGGATCCAGAAAGTTTGAGAAACGTACATATTTGGCTCTAATTGGACAATTTTAAAATGATTTCCAAACTTTTTATCGACTGAAAAACAAATCAAAACTTTGGACTATTTTGTTCTCTCAATGCCATTTTAATCTATAAGATTTGAAATAATAATCTAACATATTACTTTTTTTTCAGTCGGTGAAAATATTGAAATGTTCAATCGAAGGAAATTAGAGAGAGATGCGACGACTTAAAAGTTCGCTATGGTAGGAACGTTTACCGTAATATCTGAAAATATAAACCCTCTGCTACATTGCTAAATCAGTAAAAAGGAGCACTAAGTGAGGACATAAATGTAGATTTGGGCTGGCACTTTCAACTTTCACACAACTTGACAAGATTTAGAAATCTAACGTCTATCGAATGAAAATGAAACAGGGAATATTTCAATCAAATATAGTGTCTGTACTCCTCTGTGAATGTGACACCTCGAGGTTAACCGGAAACTAGATGTGTTCCAACATGTCTAAAGGAGATATTGCTATTCTCGTCAACCTTTCAAATTCCACCAACGTAAACTTTAATCTCAGCCAAAACTCCTACCTTCGAAAATATTGAATACTCGACTAAGGCTGCTGGAGACTGAATTCGAAGGAATTATCACCGCTCAAGCTTTTTACGCGAATGACCCTCACAAATGTGCCCCTGTACGATTGTGGGTAATTAACATAAATGGGCGTTCGTATATCCCAAAATACCCACGCATTATTACACTATTTGAATTTTCCTTGTTCCCGCCCACGTGAAAGTGTTTAGCACGGTTAACCCAGAAAGTATGAAAAGTTGACAATGAGTAATTCGAGAGTCAGAGATCTAGAATATCAAATGTGATAGGCTGACATTCTCCATTGACATCTTATCTTTTCCATATATCAAACATCCTTATGCTATTTTAAAGTTACCTCGCCTAACATTTTGAAATTAAAGACAACTTGTAAATTTCCAAGGTGCAACTATTACATATTAGTAGTTCCTCAGTTTTCTTACATATGTGTTGAAGAAATTAAGATCATTGCAGCCTGCATGGGTATATCCATTCTTTTGGATTGAGGGAAGGGGAGTTTTATAGATCGACAAAATGCGGATGGCGTAAATTTGTTTTCCAAATATGTGTCAAAATAGCGCCGTTTCATCTGGGGAGAGACTAATGTTTACGGAAGAGCAAAAAAGCCATTGGCTTAAATTGTGGACCTTTTATCAAAATATCTGAGCAAATAAGAAACATTTTTGGACATTTTTACCATTTTGGGAGCCGTTGAGAGTCATCAAACCGCTAGCTACACCCATGCGTAACTGTTATTTTTTCGCTAAAACTTGTGCGATCAAAAAGAAAAGTTGTTGAAAATCTATATGTTAAAATTTGATGCTGAGTTAGTTGATTCTATTTGAAGAATATCTAACTTTGAGTGATGCTTAGAGAATCGTCTGTAGTGTTTAAGCCCATCCTTTCCAAACAGAGACCTACCGTACTGATTGCATTTGAATTGATCGAGAGGTACATAGTGTGAAATGAAGAATTGATTGATAAGTTATATACCAACAATTGTATGATTAGGCAGTTAGGTGTAGGTTTTTTAAATAGGTTTTTTTTCGCGTCTTCCCCTTTATTGCATGTGAAGCTTGACTTCTTGTCATAATTGTTATTTTCTCATCTTACAGTCTGATAACGATTTGATCTGTTTCTAGGTTTAGCAATGTTTTCACGATTTCTTTCTTTCATGCCGATACCCCGTTCTCGCTGCCTTAATAAAGTAAGCAAACACATGGAATTATTCAAAAGCTTTAAGTAATTCATCTTTATAGCTTTACGGAACTTACATGAAAGTCCTCTTAATTCAAACAATAAACAATCAGATTGGCCTAATTAGATGTATAAACAGTGTTCACTCATTTACTAAAGTAGCATTCCAAACTTGTGTTGGTGACGGTATAAAATTATAGAAGTGTACATAGAAAAAGGTAAATACTCATTCCAAGATATCCATTAATTCATTAAAAAAAAATCACAATTTTCGAAGATCGATAAAATTGTATCTAAGTTTAGCTGGGGAACATATATCGGGCATATTATTCTTATTTGAACCTAATGACAATTTGGCTTCTACAAATAAAGTAACTGATTAATGTGGCATATAGCAATACACTGAAGTCACATTTCGTGATATTCGTATATGAACTATATATGAGCTATATCATATGGATCAATATATTCCCAGAGTATGTTACCCAAATACGTTAATTGAATTGTTATTGCATATCCCATCTTTGTAATAATACACTGAACTTACAATGTGTTTCATTTCCGATGTCATTGGCAGCTTGAACCCTTGTACTCGCAATAATGTAAACACGCCAATTTCCGAAATGCTTACGCTTTTTTTTGTAGGGATGATCGCATTTAAATTAATAAGTGGGAATAAATTTCAAAATTCAGATTAATTTTTCTAAAAATAGGACTGAATAGGATTGATTGGATTGAAGGATGTTTCACAGCACCCTAAGGATATTTATGGTAGCGTATGAATAATGTAATAATGTTTTCCTAAGTAACACGTGAGACACGTATGGTAATCTATATAATTCAGGGTATATCTGAAATCGAAATATTGCTCTTGCATAAAGCATCAGACCATATTGATGTTATCATACTTGCGCACTCGTATATGTTATTACAAAAAATGAAATTTTGTAGGATCATTCTTTATACACTGTCACTCTCGTCAACATTTGTTTCTTTTTTGCACAATGCAGGTGCTACCTAGAATGAGATTTTAAAACTGCACTTAGAATAATGTTTATTTCCAATGTCGTAGCATTAACCCCCGTAGTCGCAAAACCGTAAAACTATTCTTTTTTCCAGTGATGATCGCATTCAAATTAATGAAATGGAGCAAATCCACAAAGGTTAGATGTCACTGAAGTTTGATTTGACTAAAGCATGGTTGTGTTGGTTAAACACAGTACATATTCATAAGCATTATGAATCAAATTATGGATCAAACTAATATTTATGCACAGGGAAGGCTAATTTTGTAACAAAAAGCATGCAAACATAATTTCGTGGATATCATCAACACAAAGAGTATTGCTTTTGCATATTTACCCCAACCAGATAATTAACAGTCTAAAGGTGGTTCATATTTTTGTTCATCAATGAGCAAATATGGCTAATTATGTTCATAGTGTTCATGCTTTTACATATCTTCTGGCATATGTCACTGAACGTATTATTTTGTACAAGGAGATGGTAAACACGACATTAATGCAATGTCATCTTTCGCACAAAGAGGTTGTATGATGTACATGGTTAAACACACATGCCCCATTTGTGTCGGTAATTAGTTACATTAATATTTATGAATGAACATAATACTCGTTAGTGCCGAAACTTTATGACATCTCCGTGCCGTAATGTCAATCATGATAGCGGTTACTTTTTTATCGGACTGACAACATTAATATTAGTCCGTGTGCATCAAGAATAACAAGACTCCACCTTCGGGGGGTGAGGGTATGAGACTTTTCTGACAAATTGTCTTTCGGATTCTTATTTGATGTGTTAGTCTATATTAGTGGCTACAATTTTCCAAGATTGTATACTAAGGATGTAAATATCCCCTTCCCACACATTTATTTCTACCATGGCCACGTTGCTGTCAGTAACGGTTCTGGGTACATACATAAAAGGATCTATTTGAGTGTCGAAATCAATGATTTGATCTTTTGTACTTCAACATTTTATTACTCTCAACACATACTCTACATAAAGCAGAGTAAATTATCAGTTGTTCACTAGTACCAGTACCGTCTTTAGTTTTATACTAAAATATGGATAAAAAGTGTTATAAATAGCTTCCATAATTTAGTGTTTCAGTACATACAAGTCCACTTTATGCCACCTTTCGCTGATATGCGTCTTAAGAACGGGTATGTCGGTTTTTTTAAAGTTTAGATAAGGAGAAAAAGAAAGGAAAGGTTAAGACTGCTTTAAAAATACTAAATTGTATTTATGATCATTTAGTGAGTTTTTCATAGAGTGAATGAATTATTTAATTGAGGACAAATCAAATGTAAAAAAAGTATGAAATTCTTTAAGGATTTTTTTTTTTTTGTTTCGTTGTCAAAGACGTATGCCAAGCATCGAAGTCATATCGAATGACATTTCAGCATATTGACTTTTGTATCAACGATCTATGAGCTAATAGCAACAACTTGAGTTTAAATGGAAGACATATTTCATAACGAATGAAACTAGAAAAACGTTTCATCAAAATCGGTTAAAGATGGACGATTTTACAACGTTTTGAATTTGAAGGCCTTATCATACTGTCATAATAAGGTATGCAAATGTTTTTGTAAATTTACGACATCAGAAAGAGAACACTCTTGAAATTTATTTTGTCAAATTATTTTAAGTTACTTAAGAACGTTCTTTGAATGGGGGCAGTTGATATCTCCATAAGTTTATAACCTCCATCATACTCGCAATACAATTTGAACAGGTGAAAACAGTCTGATGATTTTCAGTGCCAGAAATTGTAATTAGATTTAAATTAAATTTCATTTAGCATTTTACATTAAATATTTTACAAAACGTTTAAAAGTATAAAAATCATTCAAACGTTGAATAGCTGACTAACTCGGAAACTACAAGGGCTACCCATTCATATACCTTTAAATGCTAGTTTGTGTCTCTCAAAGACATTATACCTGTTACAGTTAGTATTACTCAAAACATTCTAACAATTTTTACTAGTTATTTCTCTTCCTGGTTTCTCTGAATTGATTGAAATATTATAACTCTTAAAGAACACGCGTTTTAAATGAAACTTTATCTTTAGGTCATCTGGTCATATACACAATGAAATATAAATCGGTTTAAATGACAAGCTAAAAGGACAGAAAACATAGTTATCTGTGTATAACTTTTGTTATAAGGGCAACAACCTCTCAGAAACAGTTTAGTGTTTGATAGAAACAATTTCATGGTGCATTGAAACAGCAATTTTTCATGGGATGTGACAATCAACAGTAGCGGAGAAATTCGCTACTAGCAAAACAAGAAGCTGAATCGATCGAGCGTTCGTTAAATACATATGTTTTCTCTTCAAAATAACTTAAGACTTAACATTATTTTCTATACATTGGCCGAAAAAATAATGTAAATCCCTATTATACGGAATTGAATCATAAAAACCTGATTCTAATAACAATTAAGGAAAAGATGATCAATAGAATGATGATTTAAGTCAGTAAATCCACTTAGATGTATCAAATGCCTTACTTCACCTAAAGCACTAGACCTATTCAATGATTATTAAACCGAACTGCAATTTTTAAGTGCATTGAAAATGATAGTATTTTGAGCAGCGATATAAGCTGTACCAGATGTTGAAAAAAGTACAGGTGACCTGTGATTAGTATGGTTAATGAATTGGTGAATTTTCACAAAGTACATTGTAAATTGATATGGCTTCGAATTTTATTCTCTCACAAAACACTTATTATTTTACTGTAGGTAGATCTGATGGACATAAAAGAAAACAAACTCTTAAGATTTGTTTATCACTAATAAGGCCCAATAGTTTAATATGCTTGTTTTGAAAACATCTGTTGTTTTAAGGTTATGCCACTGTGTGGAAGTAAGAAAAAAGATGAAAACAATGATGTTTGTGAGAACATTTGCTATAACTAAACAAATAGTTTTATGTTTCAAAAGTACGACCACCATGAAAACAAGAGGATCGATCTGTTGATTGTTAGCAGACAACATTTCTTTGCAGACTGTAACATTACAAGCTGTCATGAAGACTAAATAAGATGGTATTCGTAACAAATACAGCTGGAGCAAAAGTTGATTACCATTCAATTATCCATCCATGTATGTCTTGATCCACGCAATGTTTTTGATAAAAGCGATCCTTAAATGAAGAAACGATTGATGAGAGAAGAAAATGGCTCTAACATGAGGGTGAGAGAATTTGTGCTGCAATTATTATTACATGAAAATAACTTGTATGTTCAGCAGAATTACCTTTTAAAACATTGTAAATTTGTAAAAATATGTATGCTATCAAATAATCGAAGTTGCTATTTTTGCTATATTTTTCATTTCCTCAGTTTGTAAATGTAAACGCCATCTTCAAAACTTGATCACATATGACAGTTTCAAGCAGCTAAAGAAGCTTACATTTAGGTTATTCAAATTTTCACAAAAATCTGTCAGCAGTTAGTCAGACTATATATAATGTTAAGAACATGTTGTAATACACGTATCCTGTTGGGGATTATTGTTGATCTTCAAATTATTTCATGCACTTCCGTATGTCATATGTAAACAGTGAACAGATTTCACTGAGGTTGCATCATTCTATTTATACCATCGTAGATTTTCTTCAAGAAAAATCGAGGTACTTGGAAATACACGAAACTGTTCAAGACAAGATCTTCAGCTCCTTCAAACTTTAAGTGTGCTGAACTGAAATTTGAGTCCTTCTTATCGCTCTTCTGATTTTCAATTTTACGAAATGGCAATGCAACTTGGACAAAATGGCAAGATGTTTATTTAGCAAAGTACTGCTACAAGCAGTGTAGAAAGAAAAACATATATGTTGTGGGCCAGATGCACTTCACGCCCCCTCCACACAACTCTCCGAACCAATATTTTTCTAAAGCCTTAGAGTCTACTGAACACGTTTTCAACTGGTAACAGTAACAATTTTGGTCTGCACTATTCAAAATGAAAATTAGGTATATAGGACATCCTCAAAATGTTGGCTTTATACCTTTTACCGTTTCAAAGATATGGACATTCAAAGCTAGTCTATTTTGGGCCTATTTTCTTGGAAATGGCGACCATTTTCAATTGATATCGATTACAAAATTTACACTTTTTTTTGCCTATGAGTACTATGGATCTATAACTTAGTACCAGGCGGCTGTTTTTTGAGATGTAGACGCAAAAATGGCAATTAAAATTCCCCCAGGGCATTAATGTTGATAATTTCATTTAAGCTCAAATGTTCATGTTTTCATTTCTCCCAGGGTTCCGCTACGGCCATTCTTTGGCTCGTCACACACCTAACGTACCAAAAAATGGGCCCCTGCACACCCATGGGGTTTCCCAGGATCCCTTAGACCTGTTCTTTTTCTCGTCACACACGTAACGTACAAGACAATGGCCCAGTAGATCCTTGGGATCTCACAGGGATTCGCTAGGGTCATTCTCCTACTCATCATACACCTATCGTATCAGACAATGGGCCACCTGCACACCCCTGGGTCTCCCTCGGATCCCGTTCTCTAACTTCTCTATCTCGTTGCATACGTAACATACCAGGGAATAGGCCACCAGCAAACTCGGGTCTCCCAGGGATCCCCTGGGGCGATTCTTTGGCTCGTAAAACACTTATCGTACCAGAAAATGGGGGCATCTGCACACCGCTGGGTCTCTCGGGAATCCTTTGGCCCTGTTCTTTATCTCCTCGCATGGGAATAGGCCACCAGCAAACTTCTGGGGTATCCCAGAGATCCGTTGGGGCCATTTTCTGGATCGTCACACTCCTATCGTACCAAAAAAAAAATGGGCCATCTGCACATCCCTGGGTCTCCCAGTGATTCCTTGAGCCTATTCTTTATCTCGTCGCATATGTAATATACGAGGGAATGGGCCACCAGCACACACCTTGGGTCTCTCAGGGATCCACAGGGTCCATTTTCTGGCTAGTCACACACATACAGTAACATACCAAATAATGGCACAGTAGACACCCGGGGGTGTCCCAGAGATCCGCTGGGGCCATTCTCTGGCTCTTCACGCCGCACTTAACGTCTGAGAAAATAGACCACTTGCACAGCCTTTGATCTCCCTTGGGCCCGTTTCTTTCTGTCTCGTCACACACGTAACATACCAGAGTATTGGCCAAAAGCAAACCCCTAAGTTTTTCTGGTTGTCTATGCTCTTGTACGTTACGTAAGTGACGAGCCAGAGAACGACCCCAATGGATCCCTGGTAGACCCTAAGAACGAGCAGGTGGCACATTGTCTGGCCAAATAACAGCCCTAAGGGATCCATGGAAGACTCCAGGATCTACAGGTTGCCCATTACCTGGTACGTCACAAGTGTGACGAGACATTCAATAGCCCAAGTGGATCCCTGGGAAACCTCACGGGTCTGCTGGGCCAATTTTCTGATATTTTACCTGTTTGAAAAGCCAGAGAATGGCCCAGTGGATCTCTCCAATACGCTAGGAGTTTGCCAGTGGCCCATTCTCTGGTAGGTTACATATGCAACGAGATAGAGAACCTGCCCGAAGGATCCCTGGGAGATCCAGGAGCGTGCATTTGGTCCATTTTCTGGTACGATAGGTGTGTGACGAGCAGAAGAATGGCCCCAGTGGATCCCTGTGACGACCTCAGGGATCTGCTGGGCTCATTCTTTGGTACGTTACGTTTCGTGTATGACGAGACAGAGAACGGGGCCAAGGATTCTCTGAGAGACCATGAGGGTGCAAGTGGCCTATTTGCTGTTACGATAAGTATGCGACAAGCAGAAGAATGGCCGGCCTCAATGTCCCCCTATGACAACCCCAGGGGTCTACTGGGCTCATTCTCTGGTATGTTATGTGTGCGACGCAACAGAGTACGGGCCCAAGGGATCCCTGGGAGACCACAGGGCTTTGCAGGTGGCCTATTTTCTGAGGCGTTAGGTGCGTGACGAGCCGGACACTTCCAGGGGTGTGCATGGCCCATTAGTTTGTATGTTGCGTGTGTGACTTGACAGAAACTGGACCCAGTGGATTCCTGGGAGACTCCAGGAATTTGCTGGTGGCCCATTTCCTGGTATATTACGTATGCGAAGATATAGAGAATGAACCCAAGGGATCTTGGAAAATCCAGGGGTGTAAAGATAGCTTTTTTGCTAGTACGATAGGTGTGTGACGAGCCAGCGAATGGCCGTAGCGGACTCCTGGCAATTGAGTGTGGTTTTTCTTTGGAAGGAAAAGGGAGGGGGAGGTGATGTTGAATACGCGTGGAATGAATCTAGGCCTAACATAATGTCGTTTAAGCGAACAAAAAGGAAAGGCATTTTTACTCAGCAAAATTAAGAACATTCTGTTTTTTTGTCCTCGTCAAATGCAACCTAAACGCATAGACATTTTGGCTTAAGTATCATTAAATATGCAAAAAGAGAACACAACCATTATCTTTGCTCACCATGCTATTCCCAGACATGTTTTTCGTATATTATCATAATCTCATTTTCTCTAAATTAAAACATTCCATTCCGGCATGGTGAAAAATTTTCTGAAGAGGAGTGGAGTTATGTAGCATATTTTATATTGGTTGAAAATATATTGGTATTGGAATATGTTCAGGTTAGTTTTTGCACATTTTGATCAAAATTTGATCAGTTTTTTATTTATGCGAAATGTGTGATGTATGACTGGGTGAACAGTACAAAATCTTCATGTAATTCTTTAAATTTCGTACCTAAATTTTAGTGAATGAAGATCGTGGGTAGTCCATTCCTGCTTGGATTTTATTGGAGGTATGGTAATGATTCAAAAACGTGTTGCTTATCATTTGTGGCAATACTTCAAAAGAGTATGATAGACGTTGAAAAACAAAGGATTTACAACAGAAAACACCAAGGTAATACGTCATAACATATTTGGTGTTTGAGATTTAAAATGCTGTAAAATGGTCAATGTTTAACCGAGTTCGATGAACAGTTTTTGCCACTAAGATGGTTTTTAATAAGATATCATGGCAATTTATCAAATGTTGCCTCTACACGTGACTCCTTAATTCTTCCGTGTGGCTTCTTAAGTGAGGTCATATGAAGTCAAAACACTGCACAACTATTACTAATAACACTCTCCAGACATCGTCTATTACTTTAATTACTTTGATAATGCATTTGATAACAGTTTTTCAAGTTTTCAAGATAAATGCACTGATACTGAGGGTGTTAATGAGGCTCAGCAACCCTTGCGAGAAAACATCAACAGATTGCCTATATACAAGGTGAAAATCATAGAAACGATTTGAAAGTCATCATTCAAATCACATAAGATTTTGGCCCCCCACGTTCTTAATATTCAGTCCAGAACAGGGAGAAATGTCCACTCATCTACCGACTTCGCAGTTCGCTACGTTCGTTGTACGTTACCGCATTATTGGGAAATAAACCTCTGCTAAAAATAATTTATCAATTGCTATTCTAATTAAACTTTCCGAAAAATACTGAAGGTGAAAATTTATTTTCCAACAATATGTCAAAACAATGGTCTTTTAACTGTGAGGAGACTAAAGTTGATAAGGAAGAGCAAACACATAATTGCTTCTAAATCCTTGTAGGAAATATATGGACCTTTTAAGAACATTATTGGACCTTTCTACCTTTTGAGGAGTCACAGGTGGGGGGCAGGAAGGGGGCAGGAAGGGGAACTCATGCATAACCTTTTCATTTAAAATTGTACTGTAAGGAAGAAAAGTTGAACAAACGAAATTTATCTTGAAATGTTTAAATTAGTACAGAAGTAGTTTATTTTATCTGAAGAATTTTTAAGTTTTGAGTGCATGGTTAGATAATCGTCTCTAGTTCTTAAATTCATCCTGTCCGAGCAGAGACCTACCACCATGCTGATCGCATTTCAAGCTCATCCTGTCCAAGCAGAGACCTACCATGCTGATTGCATTTCAAGCCCATCCTGCCCGAGCAGAGACCTACCATGCTGATCGCATTTCAAGGCCATCCTGTCCGAGCAGAGACCTACCATGCTGATGGCATATCAAGCTCATCCTGTCCGAGCAGAGACCTACCATGCTGATTACATTTCAAGCCCATCCTTTCCGAGCAGAGACCTACCATGCTGATCGCATTTCAAGCCCATCCTGCCCGAGCAGAGACCTACCATGCTGATCGCATTTCAAGGCCATCCTGTCCGAGCAGAGACCTACCATGCTGATTGCATTTCAAGCCCATCCTGCCCGAGCAGAGACCTACTATGCTGATTGCATTTCAAGCCCATCCTGTCTGAGACCTACTATGCTGATTGCATTTCAAGCTCATCCTGTCCAATCAGAGACCTACCATGCTGATGGCATTTCAAGGCCATCCTGTCCGAGCAGAGACCTACTATGCTGATTGCATTTCAAGCCCATCCTGTCCGAGACCTACTATGCTGATTGCATTTCAAGCTCATCCTGTCCAATCAGAGACCTACCATGCTGATTGCATTTCAAGCCCATCCTGTCCGAGACCTACTATGCTGATTGCATATCAAGCCCATCCTGCCCGAGCAGAGACCTACTATGCTGATTGCATTTCAAGCCCATCCTGTCCGAGACCGACTATGCTGATTGCATTTCAAGCTCATCCTGTCCAATCAGAGACCTACCATGCTGATGGCATTTCAAGGCCATCCTGTCCGAGCAGAGACCTACCATGCTGATTGCATTTCAAGCCCATTCTGTCCGAGCAGAGACCTACCACCATGCTGATCGCATTTCAAGCTCATCCTGTCCAAGCAGAGACCTACCATGCTGATTGCATTTCAAGCCCATCCTGTCCGAGCAGAGACCTACCATGCTGATGGCATATCAAGCTCATCCTGTCCGAGCAGAGACCTACCATGCTGATGGCATATCAAGCCCATCTTGCCCGAGCAGAGACCTACCATGCTAATGGCATTTTAAGGCCATCCTGTCCGAGCAGAGACCTACCATGCTGATTGCATTTCAAAGCCATCCTGTCCGAGCAGAGACCTACCACCATGCTGATCGCATTTCAAGCTCATCCTGTCCGAGCAGAGACCTACCATGCTGATTGCATTTCAAGGCCATCCTGGCTAAGCAGAGCCCTATCATGCTGATGGCATTTCAAGGCCATCCTGTCCGAGCAGAGACCTACCATGCTGATTGCATTTCAAAGCCATCCTGTCCGAGCAGAGACCTACCATGCTGATGGCATTTCAAGGCCATCCTGTCCAAGCAGAGACCTACCATGCTGATCGCATTTCAAGCTCATCCTGTCCGATCAGAGACCTACCATGCTGATTGCATTTCAAGGCCATCCTGTCCGAGCAGAGACCTACCATGCTGATGGCATTTCAAGCTCATCCTGTCCGATCAGAGACCTACCATGCTGATTGCATTTCAAGGCCATCCTGTCCGATCAGAGACCTACCATGCTAATGGCATTTCAAGCTCATCCTGTCCGATCAGAGACCTACCATGCTGATGGCATTTCAAGCTCATCCTGTCCGATCAGAGACCTACCATGCTGATTGCATTTCAGGGCCATCCTGTCCGATCAGAGACCTACCATGCTAATGGCATTTCAAGGCCATCCTGTCCGAGCAGAGACCTACCATGCTGATGGCATTTCAAGCTCATCCTGTCCGATCAGAGACCTACCATGCTGATTGCATTTCAACGCCATCCTGTCCGATCAGAGACCTACCATGCTAATGGCATTTCAAGGCCATCCTGTCCGAGCAGAGACCTACCATGCTGATGGCATATCAAGCTCATCCTGTCCGAGCAGAGACCTACCATGCTGATTGCATTTCAAGCTCATCCTGTCCGAGCAGAGATCTACCATGCTGATTACATTTCAAGCCCATCCTGTCCGAGCAGAGACCTACCATGCTGATGGCATTTCAAGCCCATCCTGTCCAAACAGAGACCTACCATGCTGATTGCATTTCAAGCCCATCCTGTCCGAGCAGAGACCTACCATGCTGATGGCATTTCAAGCCCATCCTGTCCGAGCAGAGACTTACCATGCTGATTGCATTTCAAGGCCATCCTGTCCGAGCAGAGACCTACCATGCTGATTGCATTTCAAGCCCATCCTGTCCGAGCAGAGACCTACCATGCTGATGGCATATCAAGCTCATCCTGTCCGATCAGAGACCTACCATGCTGATTGCATTTCAAGGCCATCCTGTCCGAGCAGAGACCTACCATGCTGATTACATTTCAAGGCCATCCTGTCCGATCAGAGACCTACCATGCTGATCGCATTTCAAGCTCATCCTGTCCGAGCAGAGATCTAACATGCTGATTGCATTTCAAGCCCATCCTGTCCGAGCAGAGACCTACCATGCTGATGTCATTTCAAGCTCATCTTGTCCGAGCAGAGACCTACCATGCTGATTGCATTTCAAGCTCATCCTGTCCGAGCAGAGATCTACCATGCTGATTACATTTCAAGGCCATCCTGTCCGATCAGAGACCTACCATGCTGATCGCATTTCAAGCTCATCTTGTTTGAGCAGAGACCTACCATGCTGATTGAATTTCAAGCTCATCCTGTCCAATCAGAGACCTATCATGCTGATGGCATTTCAAGGCCATCCTGTCCGAGCAGAGACCTACCATGCTGATTGCATTTCAAAGCCATCCTGTCCGAGCAGAGACCTACCATGCTAATGGCATTTCAAGCCCATCCTGTCCGAGCAGAGCCCTATCATGCTAATGGCAATTCAAGGCTATCCTGTCCGAGCAAAGACCTACCATGCTGATCGCATTTCAAGGCCATCCTGTCCGATCAGAGACCTACCATGCTGATTGCATTTCAAGCCCATCCTGTCCGAGCAGAGACCTACCATGCTGATGGCATTTGAAGCTCATCTTGTCCGAGCAGAGACCTACCATGCTAATTGCATTTCAAGCCCATCCTGTTCGAGCAGAGACCTACCATGCCGATGACATTTGAAACCCATCTTGCCCGAGCAGAGAATTACCATGCTAATGGCATTTCAAGGCCATCCTGTCCGAGCAGAGACCTACCATGCTGATGGCATTTCAAGCTCATCCTGTCCGATCAGAGACCTACCATGCTGATTGCATTTCAAGCCCATCCTGTCCGAGCAGAGACCTACCATGCTAATGGCATTTCAAGGCCATCCTGTCCGAGCAGAGACCTACCACCATGCTGATCGCATTTCAAGCTCATCCTGTCCAAGCAGAGACCTACCATGCTGATTGCATTTCAAGCCCATCCTGTCCGATCAGAGACCTACCATGCTGATCGCATTTCAAGGCCATCCTGTCCGATCAGAGACCTACCATGCTGATTGCATTTCAAGCTCATCCTGTCCGATCAGAGACCTACCATGCTGATCGCATTTGAAGCTCATCTTGTTTGAGCAGAGACCTACCATGCTGATTACATTTCAAGGCCATCCTGTCCGAGCAGAGACCTACCATGCTGATTGCATTTCAAGGCCATCCTGTCCGATCAGAGACCTACCATGCTGATTGCATTTCAAGCTCATCCTGTCCGAGCAGAGACCTACCATGCTGATTGCATTTCAAGGCCATCCTGTCCGAGCAGAGACCTACCATGCTGATCGCATTTCAAGCTCATCTTGTTTGAGCAGAGACCTACCATGCTGATTACATTTCAAGGCCATCCTGTCCGAGCAGAGACCTACCATGCTGATCGCATTTCAAGCTCATCTTGTTTGAGCAGAGACCTACTATGCTGATTGCATTTCAAGCTCATCCTGTCCAATCAGAGACCTACCATGCTGATCGCATTTCAAGCCCATCCTGTCCGAGCAGAGACCTACTATGCTGATGGCATATCAAGCTCATCCTGTCCGAGACCTACTATGCTGATTGCATTTCAAAGCCATCCTGTCCGAGCAGAGACCTACCATGCTGATCGAGAGGTACATAGTGTGAAATGAAGAGTTATTAAGTTATTTATCATCAATTGATGTATGATATAGCAGTTAGGTTTAGGATTTTAAAATGTACTTTATTTCCCCCTTAAGCAGCCATTTATTCCTTGTGAAGCTCGCCTTTCTGCCATACTTGTTATTTTCTCATCTTACAGTCAACGATTTGATGTGTTTTACAAGATTATAATTAGACTCTTGTTCACATTAGCGTTGTTTTCACGGTTTCTTTCTTTCCTGCCGATATCCCGTTCTCCGCTGCCTTAGTTTCAATTGTATTTTTTACCATTTCCCATTGCCTTAATTAAGATAGAAAACACAAAGGTTTCTATGGAATTATTATATCATAGCTTCATCCTAAAACCTGTAGAATGATGAACAATTTTACAACTGATGGAACTTACGTGGAAGTAAGTTCTTTTAACTCAAACAATAAACAATCAGATTCACCGTGGTTACCAAACCCCTATGTACAAATATCGTTCATACAACATAACGGCAATGAACTTGTAATATCACTGAAGAAAATGAAGGAAAACATGATATTATGATGTCGTGTTTAGTTAACCATGAACAGCACTAACAATTCAGATGGTACTGAAGCGTTACACTTATACCTTAGTTCAAAAGCAAAAGAAAAAGTTGAACTGAGATTACCCTTCAAAGCAGGTTCTCCTCCCATAGATGCTGAAAACCTAAAATGTTTTAGATTGATCTAATATACAGCAAAAGCTTTATGCATCAAAATATGAAACCTTTGCAAACGCAAAATTAATAAAATTTACAAACCCTTAGAAATAACATAACGTTACATTTCGACATAATGTATTTTATCTAAGACATTGAAATTGACTTTACACCATGAGTTCAAAATATTGATATTTTATTGAATCGAGCTGGAATACACATCACTGAATGAGGCGCGTGTCCTTAAAATTGTATTTGTACGGGGAGAAATTGCTGCTGAGCTTTATTATATGGATCAATATATTCCCGGAGTACGTTATCCAAATAAGAAATCAAACGTTAATTGAATTGTTATTGAATGATAAATTGGCTGACAATATTCTGAGAGAAAAGTTGTTTTAATTTAAAAAAATAAGGGGAGAACATCTAGGATCTTCATTGGGTATATAGAGTACACTCCAGACTTAATGTTCGTAAAAAGTAAAATCCATCCTTATGATATAAAATCAAGTTCAAATTAATGATGCTTAAAGTTCAAAGAACTCTTGATTCCATAATGTTTGAAGATTTGTTCTGGTTTATAAAGATTTTCTGACAAAACGTAAAAGGCATGTTCAAGATCATTAAGTTAATCTAAATGACTTGTAATAAAGGTTACTTGTCCTTGAATATTTAGCTCATATGAAAAAGAAATAGAACAGTGAAGGAAGCATTCAAAATCGTATTGCTTTAAGGAGATATTCATTTTTGAAGTTATGTTTCTTTTGTGTGTAAACGACTGTATTAAGAGTTTAAGACTAGTTGTGACGTCACATTGTCACATTTCTCACATTTTGTCCATATTCTTTTATATCTTCTCATGAGATTTTGTGGCTTATAACACATTGAATATGCCAGGAAAGTGGTAAAAATATAGTTGGGTAATTACCAGATTACAATTTAGCAAAAAGGTTCTCGGTTATATCAGAAGATTGTTGTATTCATCACACTCTATGATATTCTTATAACAAAACAGAGGAAATGTAAGGAAATTACATATAGTGTTTTATTTAATTGTAAGATTATCAATCCTGATAGCAGGTCAATTTTAACTTAAAGGATATGCATGTGGTCAATCTATGCATACATATAATAGAGAAGAATCAGTTGAATAAATGTTGAAAAACTACTGTGATATAATCCGTTAAAAGCAAATAGATTTTTAAAATTTCAAAAGTGTGTTAAATAGTATGATATACATGAAAGCACTTCCATGACAATTATTATGTAAATTTCTGAAATTACTTACATCGATTCAGTATCAACAAATGAGTCATTGTGGAGTGGAATATCACGCAGCTTACACAAATGAATGCGTACTTCAGAAAGCAATTTCCGCGTTGTTGTGTGTCCCAGGGTACCTAAGAGTCGCAGTCGGCAGACAATAACCAATGGCGTAGCCAGCCTACAAAAGAAGTATGTGTGGATTCAACCGTGACTGTTAATGTCAAAAAATGTGTGTGTGTTTGTTTGTTTGTGTGTGTGTGTGTGTGTGTGTGTGTGTGTGTGTAAAGGGTGGGCTTGGGATGGTTTGGGTAGAGATGGGTGGGTTGAGTCTGGTTTGGTTAAGTTGGGGCTGTGTTTGGTTGGGATGGATGGGGTGCGGTTTGATGAGGTGAAGTGGGTGGGTATAGGGTTTAATGAGGTGGGTGGCTGGGTGCGGGGGTGCGATAGGTACCTTCTTAACGTTCTTTTTGGAAAACTTGGGGTCTAGAATTCACCATTTCTCCCAAAGTTACGCCATCTTCTCCCAGTGTCTAATCTCAAAGGTTTATAATTATGACAAGGATTATTTGAAAAACGCTTATACGTTCAGCAGGTGCGCGGTCACGTGGTTTGGACAACTTCGTTGATTTCAGAATAAAAATTCATATATCAATGTTGGGTAAGTTCGCTTACATCGTAGTTTTGTATAATTTGTCTTCAATGCCAAAGCCTAATTGGTCAAACGGTTATATTGCATCTTTACTGCCCTGGAAATAGTTAGATAGCTGGTAAATGACTCTTTTGTATTTTCAATTTGATTTTACTTAAATTACGAAGCTATGACTCATTGTCGTTTTTCAAATAAAATCTACCAGCAGGAGGTATGTGTTCACTCTCGAAAGGGAATGAAATCTGTTGTCATTGCATCATTGAGTAGATTGAAGTTAACAACACTAGCCGCGATTTTTTTCCTCCTTCATTTCAGTGAGCCTCTAGCGCCAAGAACGGTAGAAACATCGAATTTCGTATATGTTGCATTAGTATTAGCACTGCTGCGAGAAGCAGCCAGCTACAAACTGACAAGTGTCAATTTAAGCTAATGCGTTACATGTGGATATGAATAAGACAGTGAATGAAGCAACTGCAGAAAACACAGATGTTTTCATAAAAGTAGGCTACTTCCCTCCTGAATATGAACTCGCTTATTATTGACATGCAGCATGCTTAACTTGTACTCTCTGGTGTTCAAGGGTATTGTACTTCTAATACCTTTTGCTGATCTCATATTTTGAAAGGAATAGTCCGTGCCATTCCGTCGTTTCTCTTATTGATTCTAATCGTGATCTTCATTAATTCATTTTAAGTTTCAAGTTTTAGCGCCACAGTGAACTCCCGCGGCAGTCACGTTCACTGTAATTATTAATCATTCAATACAATGCACTCAAATGATTTTACATTAACTTAAGAGATTAAAAATTGCACCGAAACAGACATACATTTAGCACATAGATATCTAGGTCATAAATACATGAAGTACATGTGGTTTGTTTGCTCCTATCATATGATCTTCAATATACCTTACAGAAAAATATCTTCCTATTAACTATTTCTTTATAGTATAGGTATCGTCAGTTCTTGTGTCTATAAAATAAAAAGAAATCATGGCAGAATAAAAAAGATCGTTTACCTTGTCGGATTATATGAAATAGTATATCTTATACACCCAACAGGTCAAATACAAAACGAAAGAAAAACAATTTGAAGTTCTTGAAAGAAGTTTTTTCTGCCATTTGCATATTTTACACAAGAAAATATGAGGTATAAACTATTTATACTGTTACTTGAAAACACGCTGAATCTTTTCTTAGAGGGCAGAAACCCAAAGTTTTGAAATTGATACTTTACATATAAATAGAAAAATAACATTTAATACAGCACCTCATAAACAATGCTCGTAATAAAGGTGCTTCATTTGGTGTAAACATGATATCAACAACACCTAACATGTTTGGTATAAACATGATATCAACAACACCTCACATGTATTCACACACTTCACGGTTTTGCGCGAATTTCTTTGCTTTTGAACGTGCTCACTTGAACATGTTTAACACAACCGAATTATAAGATATTGCTATAAAGAGGAAAACAATAACACATCTGTTGCAAGTATTTGCAAATAGATTTCAACCTTTCTCCTTAACGATGTAAATGTAAGGTTTCATCAACTTGAAGAACTATAGATACAGAGTGGCTACGTTTAATACAACTTAAATGCAATTTACTAGACCTTTAAGTGCTGCAAGTGTTTTTTGCTAAGATTCAAGATGAAACTCTTGCATCCTGATGGTTTGTTTCACTTAAAACATCCACACCGGCACACCCATCCAACAGTTCATACAAATTGGAAAGTAATCTACGATTGAGATTATGATTATTCTGCACTTTGTTTTACCAAATATCTGGTTGTGTGCATATGTGGCTTAATATAAACACTATATATAACGACAGAGCACTTTTATTCCGCCATACACTTTAATGTCAAACTATTAAGCCTCCCACAGCTTTAATTTTCACTTAAGTGCTACAGCTTTAGAAAAAATGTAATTATTTAATCCATGTAAAGGTCTGAATCATTTTGAAGGAAACAGAGAAAATCGAGTTTATTCTTATCATATGAGCTCAAAAGCTTGTCACCCGTTTGATGTAATGCTTTCTATAACTGCATCGTAACTATGGACGAAATATCCTTAAAAAAATATTTTATTGTCTCATTTGTTCCTTTTTCATACGTTCATTTCTCTTACATACGGTGTGCTCGAAATTAAGTTTGTAATAAGATATGCTAGTGCTTTTTCCTTTTTGCT
This sequence comes from Chiridota heheva, assembly GCA_020152595.1. NCBI lineage: Eukaryota > Metazoa > Echinodermata > Holothuroidea > Apodida > Chiridotidae > Chiridota > Chiridota heheva. The sequence continues at coordinate 1,580,487 of JAIGNY010001761.1, forward strand.
ATAAACATTAAATGCTAAAAATGTCAAAAACACATGTGAAGCCAAGCCCGAAAAATACTATGTTTGTTTTCAAAAGGTATGTTGAAAATATAAGAATAAGTAGAAGATTATGTCATCTTGTAAAGCCTTTTTATAGTAATTCAAATTACAAATTTTGCCGACGAAAAGAAAACAGAATAATCTTTTCTCTTAGAAATTAAAAACAAATACTTTTGTGTTAATTGTTGATATCCTTTATCAACAATATAGGCGATTGGAAAAAATCTGTAGTTGCTTATAGTCTATTCCATTATAATCCTCTACCACACTAAGAAGAATTTACTGTTGATTAGATTGTATCTTTCGAAATAGTCCTATTTGTTAGCATATCTGCTTAACAAAATCTTCTAATATATCGTCAATCAAGGATGCTTCAAAAATTGCAATGATAACCCATAACATTCCTTTTTCAAAACGGTACAAAACTGATCCTGCTTGAACCAGCAAAATACAACAGATGGCCACTTAAATCAGCTACTGATGAAACCTTCACATTTCTCCTACATGCTGTTCTTTACCGGTTTTCATGACAATTCCATTTCTATTGCAATAATAAGTTTATTTGATTCAATGTAAAGTCTTTTCTTTAAGTCGTGTGTTTTCTCTCATGCATTATATATCTGTTTTTATACTTTACTGGCACAACATGGCACAACACAAAAGCCATGTATGTAACAAGCTCAATGGCTGAATATTAATAGTGAAATTTAACATCTTTGACATGAAGTTTATTGCCCCTTTAACACGAATTTTTTCCTTATTCAGTTTCAGTCACTTTCAAATAATAGTCTCCCTTCCGAGGATTCGATCTGGTAATCTCATCTGCCAGTATGTAATTCTATAGATATAATTTAATATCTAGTTAAGACGACTTATACTTGTTCAAAACAAATTTGACATCTCATGAAAAATAAAGAATATTCAGATGGTAGACTAATTGTTAACAATATAACAACATGGTGTTGCCATATTGTTGAATAAATTTGCAAATTTGTGAACACTTTTAAAGTGGCTTAGATAAAATCTACGGGCGTCTAGCATCACTCAAAATTAGAACTAAAACAGTTAAATCAGAAACAAATGGACATCAAAAAAAAAAAAAAAATCGAGGAAAGCTACAATCTTGGACAAAACTGTTAAAACACTTGTTGGGACACTTTCCAGCTTACCAGAAAGTTTGCATGTTATTTCAAATATCTACGTACAGCTATTTTCAGCCCCTCCCCCCTCCTCCCTCCGGCCCGCTTTTCCTTTCAATGTTGTAAAAATATTTCACTAGGAAATACATGGAAAGCAATTATCAACATTTTCCACTTATTTCACCAACATTGAACGGGGGAACGGGGGTGTCCCAACGAGTTTTGTCTAAGATTCCATCTTGGACAAAACTGTTGGGACTCTTACCAGCTTCCCAGTTAACCGAAAAGTTAGCAAGTTATTTCAAAATATTTATGTACAGCTATTTACCCCCTTCCCCCTCTACCTTGCCCTCGCTTCCCCTTTCAATGTTGTCAAAATATTTCACAGGATATACAGAGACATGGAAAGCAATTATCAACATTTTCCACTCATTTTACCAACATTGAAAGGTGGAACGGGGGTGTCCTTACAAGTTTTGTCCAAGATTGTAGATATTCCCTATGGGGGATATAGCCCTCTCCAACTTTTACACATATAGTTCTATGACACTTACCGTCACAAGATTATCTGCCTATCATGGTTCTTCATATTGCTGTTAAGATAGGCAAGGTGTGCTTTAACACAAACACCATTATCAATAACTGTAATATCTTTATCGTCAATTAGACATCTCCCTAACATATCTGATCAGACGAAGTGCATGTTGAAATTCTAATGTGTCATAATGGGCTCTTAAATTACCAAACGCCCGAACAGCTACTTTGTTGCGAGGTTGCAACACCTTATCAATTTCAATGCAAATCTTTTGCCTAAATAAGACAAGTAAATTGATTTTCAGTCATAGTCAAAATTACTAAAAACCATGTCTGGCATCAGATTGTTTCTGGTGTTGAAACTTTTTTGTACAAAACGCCTATCAGATTAAAAGCTACCAGGGTACCTGTTCATGTGGTCGTTTGTTCGTTATGTAATTCCCCAAATCCTTCTTTTGAAACATAACCTTGCATTTATTGGTTCCTACTCATTGCTTGATGTTATTAGGTCCATTATTTTCCTTTTTAATTTTACCGATAGCGTATACAATGAAACCCATTCAACCATTCAGTTTCATCGAATATGAATCTTTTTGATAAAATCCGTATGATATGAATTGATCAAAATTGAGACTTCCCTACAACAAGACAAGACTTTACGACCATATTGGGGATTTTATGGACGCAGTAATTATCTGATGTATAATTGAGACCCAATATTTCACGGGAAAATAAGAAAACTGTTCAGCACTGTAAATAGGCTAATTGGAAGATGCTACAATAATCCAATGCCAGATCACGCGGATTACGATTCACTCTTTAATGAATTTGCAGAATATTTCTCAAATAAAATATATACCATAAGAGACAATCTCAAAGATTATCAACTGTTTAACCTCTCAGTAAGAAATTGTCAAGATTTTTAGGCTACTTTCCCTCCCTAAAATGAAGAGGAGATTAGAAAGTTAATTTTGAATGCTTATTCTATTAAATGTCACCCAGACCCATTTCCAGCAAAGTTAATACAAACTCATGTGGATGTTCTCCTTCCTCTTCTCACAAAAGTTATATATAACTCCTTAATTGTGGGTGGATTTTCTTCTTTATGGAAAACCTCTATCGTGAAACCATTACTTAAGAAACCAGGACTAGAACTGCTTCTCTTAAATTACAGACCAGTGAATAACCTCCCATATTTATCTGAAATAGTTGAAAAGGGGATGTTATTACGTCTGAATGATCATCTTAAAACCAATGAATTGCTACCTGACTATGTAAGCGCATACAGAGAGTCACACAGCACAGAAACTGTCTTATTACAAGTTATCGATGATTTATTGTGTAGTATGGGCAGGCAACCGATTACATCTTTGCTGGCTCTAGTAGATCTTTTCGCCGCCTTTGATGCAGTGGACCATGTCATTATTGGAATAGATGAAAATTTAAAGTCCAAATAGGACAATATTTTTCTGAGGAGATCAGCCTTCCATTCTCCAAGCAGCCAAGGCAGTTGTGCAGGCCCGGTTTTTTTACAACAATCTTTACGCAAGCACTGTACAAATTTACACCGGTTTAAATATGCAACATGTTAGAGATATAACTCTCATCTCATACATTGACAATCATTCATATTAGAGCAGTTTCGCAGCAAACAGCTTTCTAGATGAGCAGCATTACATTGATGCTTTGGAAGAATATGCTATCCTTGTTTCAATCTGGATGAATGAAAACAGACTAAAACTGAATAATAGTAAAACTGAATACATAAAATTTGGTAGCAAGGTCCAATTAGATAAATGTAAGGTTAATGGTATCAATATCAATATTGTCCACGTGGATGATAGTCGGTGTATTAAGTATTTTGGCGTTTGGATGGAAAATCAGCTAACATTTGAAAGACACATGTATAACAAGTGTAAAACAGCTATGTTTATGCTACGTTGCCTAAGGTCATTACGCAGGCATTCAAGCAATCATTCCCTTCAACAGTTGGTACTTTTTCTTGTTATTTCTAAGCTTGATTATTGCAGTATGTTGTTTTATGGCTTGACAAGTACGTCAATAAATAAATTACAAAGGATACAAAACTTTGCAGCGAGATTGACTTAAGGGAAGAAGAAATATGATAGAGCTTTAGAATGCTTGAAGTCCTTACATTGTTTGTCAATAAGGTCTATAATTTTATTTTGGTTGCTATGCATGTCTTTCAAGTGTATAATTGGATTAGCTCCAACCTGCTTAACATGTTATGTTAATGTAAAACAAAGCAATTATTCACTTGCACACTCGAAATACCAAAAACTTTCAGAAAAATCTTTAGGGATCGTGCATTTTCTGTGGCCGGGCCAAAAGAATGGAATAGATTACTGGCTGAGATCAAATGTATAACCTCTTTCCACCTTTTTAAGAATAAACTCAAAACTCACCTTTTTCACTTAGCTTTTAAACGATTACTCTGCTTGCTTTTTGTTTCCGATGCAATACCATCAGGAACCTATGCGGTTATGATGGTATGTATGTATGTATGTATGTATGTCTGTATGTATGTATGTATGTATGTATGTATGTATGTATGTATGTATGTATGTATGTGTATATGTCGTAGTGGAGATCCTTGACAGTAGAATGGTGCTTATCAATGACAACCTTGAAACTTCTGTGCGTGAGATAAGAATGAATCCACTTCAGAGCATTACCAGAAATGCCAAAAATATGATTTGAGCGTATCAAGAAGAATAGTATAATCTATAGTGTCGAATGCTGCGGACATATCTAGTAAAACCATAACAACACCTCTTTTGGAATCAAAGGGAGTGTAGTATACTATCGCTGATGTGTAACAGCGCACTCTCTACACTGTAATGAGATCTGTATGCCGATTGATTGCGAGGATAAATTCCATTGTCGGCAAAATACTTATGTAGTCGAAGAGACGCGATCCTCTCCAACACTTTTGAAAACAAACGATAGGTTGGATACTGGTCTGTAGTTTTTAGTAACTCTTTGTCCAAGATGGACTTCTTTAAAAGTGAGTAATAATAGCCTGCTTCATACTTGTGGGAAATGATCCATTCAAGAACGATAGATTGATCATTTCAACTAGAGCAGGTATGATGCTGTTAATGGAATCACTGAACAATTTTCCAGGCAGAGGATCAAGACTGCAGGTCTTGATGGGTCGCGACTTTATCACTTCCTTAATTTCTTCGATTGAAGTTGGTGATAGCTGAGACAAGGACGAATTAGTTTTGGAAATTTGATGTTGAGTATTTTGGCACACGGTTCCTAGTTTATCTAGTTCATTTCGTATTCTAGAGATTTTGTCTAGAAAGTAATCGGCAAAATGCTCAGGTAAGTCAACTTCAGGTATCGTGGTAGGAAATACCTTGGAGTGAACAGATTTTGTCAGCTTTGTGAAAAGTGAAAATAGATCCTTTGGGAAGAATCAGACAAGCACAATTTGTCAGTGTAAAAGGCTCGTTTGGCTTCTTTAATTAAACTGGCAACCTTTTTTGACTTGGCATGAGAACAACTGCTTGTGAATTGTGTTTAGTGCGCTTATATCGGGTGATCTCCTTGTCCGTCTAGCTGCAAGTATTTCCTCCGTGATCCAAGGAGTCATGCGAGCTCGGGCTTTGAAAGATTTGAGTGGAGCATGTGTGTCCAAAACTGATCGGAGAGCACAGTCAATTGAAACAGCTGCAGAGTTTGAGGAAGAGTAATCAATCCCACTTAACGCTGTTGATAAATCGGCATTGAACGCTGGCATATCAATTTGGCGTAACTTCCTCATTAATTTTGTTGACATCCCTTGTGGGTAGCAAAATAATTAGATAAATGGAAAGTCACAAGATGATGATCAGAAACACCAGTGTCTAATATCTGAACGTCAGTGCAAAGGTCTGACTTAATGCGGCAAGTACTGGCAACAATGTCAAGGGTGTGTCCATTAATATGTGTTGGTGCGCATACGTGTTGTTTCATATTAAGCATGTTCAAAATCTCGATAAACCTTGCAGAATAAGATTCATTAATTTGATCCAAGTGAATGTTAACATCACCAGTGACGATCGTTTGCACAAAAGAGTTATCGGATAGTCGTTTGCACAAAATCAGTTGCTGCATTTTACATTCAATGGATAGTCGATCTTCTAGGTCGTTAAATATTGTTCCATTCTTTTAGCCAGGTTTCAGTGATAAACAAAAGAACTGTACTTGATGCCAAGTGGAAAAGGACTTTCCAAATGTTTTGGAAGAATGCGATAAATACAAATCGGAAGAAAATGTGCATGGTAATAAAAGGATTAACAACACACAATGTATCCAGTTCCATGTACCAAGGGTATGTGTTTTTATTAGAAAAGTGACCGTTTTTAAAAACGAAGGGGCCCTTTTACATTTCAGTTTCATACAGTCTCATAAACCAAGGCTGTTTCAAAATGATTGTTTTAAAAGTGCAATGTTGATCCAACCATGGAGCTATTAATAGCACCATGGTCAGACTGACACATCCAAGCTGCATTCACAACAATCTCAGGTAGCAAGTTTCATCTCAATACCTTGAACAATAACAATGCCCACAAATGTTCAGTTAAAGAGAAAATCACTGGGGATGGTGATTGTTGTTGCGTAGAGGTGAAGCTAACTGAGGTTGGTTTATAAACTGAAAAGTTGAATGATGTGATTTTTGTTGTTGCATGTTGGGAGTAAAGTGGTTGGTTCATAGGTTTTGTTAGATCTGAAGCTTACGATGAATGGATGGATACTGTATGAAACCTAGATAAAAGTGCTTAATGGAAAAAGAAAAAGAAAACGTTTGTGCCCAGAAGTATTGGCAAAAGAACTTTCACTTGATAAATCATTATGGAAAATATTGTATGCTTAATCAAACTCAATCCCCACCAGTGGCATAGCAAGAAAAGGGGTGTGTGGGAAAGAGAACGGGAGAGGGGGCGATCGCCGTTGGTTCAAATTGGCGCTGTCGGTTCAGAATGGTGCCGTCACTTCAGATTCACCCCTGGACCCCACCAGAGGTTCTTGAGCTGGTCCCTGGACCCCACACCTTTGGTGTTACCTTAACGGACACCTTTTGTTAATAGATACTAATGTTCAGTGGGCACCCGAAAAAGAAAAAAAATCCCTTCTGCCGCCGCTACCATGTACAAACGTAAACAACAAACCATTGTATTTCCACATTATGCATTTTCATTATCTTGTGTTTAGTATATGGTTCATTATAGTTCTCTTTGACATGAATTTTGACTTGTATAATACACCTTTTACTAAGCATTGTGACATAATA
>JAIGNY010001761.1:1590000-1662500 GCA_020152595.1 Chiridota heheva
TTTTCCAGGAATTGCAAACCCCTACCCTCCCCCCTCCCTCCCCTTTTAATGTTGAATTTATATCTTCCTGAACGTCATTTCCAGGAAAAACACTTACAACGGCCAACATTGAATGAGGAGGGTGATGAGAGGAAAATCAATATAGTGAGGTAGGGAAGGAGGGAAATTGGCGGCGTCAGTGAAATGACAAAAATGTCTTTAAAATTCGAAAGTATTGATTACAATTGAAAGAGTAGGTATTGAAGAAGCAACAGAAGAAATTTCCAGCATTTCTGATTTCTAAATGTGGAATAATTTACAATAGAAAAGTAGCTTAATGAAAAACATCACATATTTTCACTAAGTGTTTCAACAAGTTTTGTCCAAGATTGTAGTTTCTTAAAGATATAACAGAAATTATCTCCTATCGCCCCGGCGCAATTATTTATTTTCAGCAGATTTTGCCTAAATATGACAAAAACGTGTTCTATTATATACCCAAAACCCAATTTCTATGCATAATTTTGCATCCGTGATAAGACTGGCCAAAGTTACAACATATGAAATCATTTCAATATCAATTACATTTTTAGAAACTGAGAAATGATGGTCAAAAAAGAGATTCATAATTTTGCACAAATTCTGTCTTGCTTCAAAATGGATGTAACTTATAATGACCCTTTCCTTGAGATCATTTTTCATGGATATATTTTTCTACAATATGGGTAGATACTAACTTATTCATAGCAAATTCAACATAGTTTCTTAGAAAATATACAAGAAATTATCTCCTATCACCACTGCGTCATGATTTTTAACCAGATTTTGCCTAAATATAACCCGATGACAACAAAACATGTCCTGTTGTACCTAAAACCAATTTGTATGCATAATCTTATATTTATTTGATAAGACTGGCCAATGATACAACGTTATATGGAATAATTTTAAAATTTTATAGATATTCTACAAATGACGGTCAAAAGAAGTCTCACTTTCATCAGTTCATGATTTTCATAGTTTTGTACAAATTCTGTCTTGTTTCAGAAAGGATGTAAATGGCCTCTTCCTGGAGAAAGTTTTTTATTGATTTATTTTTCTACAATGTGGGTAGATATTGACCTATTCATTTCTTGAATATTGCTTAGAAACAACTAGATTCCAAGAAAATATAAAGGAAATTCTCTGCAATCACCCCTGCGCTATGAATTATCAAAAGTTTTCACCAGATTTTCTAAATATGACCAAAAACATGTCCTGTTGTACCAAAAACCAATATTTTATGCAAAATTTTGTATTTATTTGATATGACTGCCCAAAGTTAAAACATATAAAATAATTTTAAGATCAATTAGATATTCTAGAAATGACGGTTATAAAAAAGAGTCCCAGATTTATTTCCATAATTTTGCGCAAATACTGTTTAAGTTCAGAATGGATGTAACATATAATGACCCCTTCCTTGAGAGATTTTTTACATAGTTTATTTTTTTTACAATATGCGTAGATATTGACTTATTCACAGCTTAAATATTGGTTAGAAACAAATAGATTCCTAAAAATATAAAAGAAATCTCTGCAATCGCCCCTGCGCTATAAATTATTTTCATTAGATTTTGCCTAAATATGACAAATAACATGTCATATTGTACTCCAAACTAATCTTTATGCAGATTTTGTTTTTATTTGATAAAACTGATCAGAGTTATAAATAGTATATGAAATAATATTAGGCTCAATTAGATATTCTAGAAATGACGGTCAAAAAAGAGTCTCAGATTCATAATTTTGTGCAAAGTCTGTATTGAATCAAAATGGATCAAACTTATGACCCCTTTTTTTAGATTTTTTTAGAAATTTAGTTTTCTACAATATCTGTATATTTTGACTTAATCATAGCTTCAATATTGGTTAGAAACAACTAGATTCCTAGAAAATATAAAAGAAATTCTCTTTAATCGCCCATGTGCTATGAATTATTTTCGCCAGATTTTGCCTAAATATGACGAATAACATGTCCTGTTGTACCCCAAACCATTCTTTATGCATAATTTTGTGTTTATTTGATAAGCCTGATCAATGTTATAATAATATATGAAATAATATAAAGATCAATTAGATATTCTAGGAATGACGGTCAAAAAAGAGTCTCAGATTCATGATTTTGCGCAAATTCTGTCTTGTTTAAAAATGGATAAAACTTATGTGACTTTTTTTTGAGAGATTTTTTAATAGATTTATTTTCTAAAATACGGGTCGATATTTACTTATTCATAGCTTGAATATTGGTTACAAACAAGTAGATTCCTGGAAAATATAAAGGAAATTCTCTCCAATCGCCCGTGTGCTATCAATTTTCATATTGTTGCGCAAATTCTGTCTTGTTTCGAAATGGATCAAACTTATAATGACCCTTTTTTTGAGAGAGATTCTTTAATAGATTTAGTTTTGTACAATATCTGTATATTTTGATTTAATCATAGCTTCAATATTGGTTAGAAACAACTAGATTCCTAGAAAATATAAAAGAAATTCTCTTTAATTGCCCGTGTGCTATGAATTATTTTCACTAGAATTTGCCTAAATATGACCAAAAACATGTCCTGTTGTACCCAAAACCAATCTTTTGCATAATTTTGTATTTATTTAATAAGACTGATGAAAGTTATAACATTATATGAAATAATTGTAGACATTGACTTAATCATAGCTTGAATATTGGCTAGAAACAACTAAATTTCTAGAAAATATAAAAGGAATTCTCTATAATTGCCCCTGCGCTATGATTTATTTTCACCAGATTTTGCCTAAATATGACAAATAACATGTCCTGTTGTACCCAAAACCAATTTTTATGCGGAATTTTGTATTTGTTTAATAAGACTGATCAAAGTTATAACATTATATGAAATAATTGTAGATATTGACTTAATCATAGCTTGAATATTGGTTAGAAACAACTGGATTTTTAGAAAATATAAAGGAAATCCTCTGCAATCGCCCGTGTGCTATGAATAATTTTTACCAGATTTTGCCCAAATATGAAGAATAACATGTCCTGTTGTACCCAAAACCAATCTTTATGCATAATTTTGTATTTACTTAATAAGACTGATCAAAGTTATAACATTATATGAAGTAATTTTAAGATCAATTTGATATTTTAGGAATGACGGTCAAAAAGTGTCTCAGATTCTAACTTATTTATAGCTTGAATATTGGTTGGAAAACAACTAGATTCCTAGAAAATATTAAGGAAATTCTTTGCAATCGCCCTATTGCTATGAATTATTTTCACCAGATTTTGCCTAAATATGACCTAGAACATGTCCTGTTGTATCCAAAGCCAAGCTTAACAGAATGAGACTGATTAAAGATATAACATGATATGAAATAATTTTAAGATCAATTTAAATATAACATAACATAACATAACAAGATTACGGGCTTAGAAGGGTTAGTCACTCCATGAAAAGCCCAAACTAACACCACCACAATTTTTTTTTTTTCAAGACGCTCAGAGTTAGTAGAGAACTTATCAATGTTTACCTTGAAATTGTGTATAAAATTGGAGCTAACTACCCACTCAGGCAAACCATTCCACTCATTAACAGCTCTTTGCGAAAAGCTAAAACGCCGAATATTTAACCGTGATAACTCTTCGAATGACGGTCAAAAAGGCGTCTCAGATTTATGATTTTCATATTTTTGTGCAAATTCTGTCTTATTTTAAAATGGATTAAACTTATAATGACCTTTTTTGGAATTTTTTTCTTCATAGGATTATTTTTCTACAATATCTGTAGATTTTGACTTATTCATAGCTTGAAAATTGGTTAGAAACAGGTGGATTCCTAAAAAACATTAAGAAAATTCTCTCCAATCGCGCCAGGCTGTGTTATGAATTATTTTCACCAGATTTTGCCTAAATATGACAAATAACATGTCCTGTTGTCCCCAAATCCAATTTTTATTCAGAATTTTGTATTTATTTGATAAGGCTTGCCAAAGTAATAACATTCTATCAAATATTTTAAAGATCAATTGGATATTCTGGATATGACTGTCAAAACATTGTCATATTCATAATTTTGAGCAAATTTTGTCTTGTTTCAAAATGGATATACCTACAAATGACTCCTTCGCAGGGAGTTTTTTCTTCTTCAGAGATTTATTTTTCTGAGATATTGGTGGGTATTGACTTATTTATATGCTTGAATATTGGTTGGAAGCATCCAGTTTTTAAGTAAATATAAAATAAATCCTCTTCTATCGAACCTGCGCTATGATTTATATTCAGCAGAATTTGCCAAAATATGACCAAAAACATGTCTTGTTGTACCCAAAGCCAAATTTTATGAGAATCTTGTATTTATTTCAGAAGTCTGGTCAAATTTAAAACATTATATGAAATAATTTTACTGAAAGTAAATCATAGCGCAGAGTGGATAGAAGAAAATTTCTTTTATATATTTCTAGGAATATTTAAGCTAAGAATTAGTCAATACCTACCAATATCTAAGAAAAATAAATCTATGAAAAATAATTTTTGGGAATGGTTTATTATAAGTTACATCCATTCTGAAACAAGACAAAATTTGCGCAAAATTTTGAAAATCATGAATCTGGACTCTTTTTTTTTTTTTGGACCGTCATTTCTATTATTATTTCATCAAATGTTTTAACTTTGGTCAGTCTTATGAAATAAATATACAATTCTGCATACAAATTTGCTTTAGTTTGAGGAAGAAAATTCGTGTTTTGGTCATATTCCTTAAACATTTGCTGAAAATGACGCAGGGTCAATAAAATATAATTTCTTTTCTATTTTCTAGGAAATTAGTTGTTCTAACCAATATTCAAGCTATGAATAAGTCAATACCTTCCAATATCTCAGAAAAGCTAATCTACGATACAAACTTTGTGGAAAGGTTTTATTATAAGTTACATCCACATGAAACAATTTTGACGAAATTTGTTCAAAATTATGAAAATTTTGAATCTGGGACTCGTTTTGACATTTAATATACTGTTTGAATTTCATCCAGTCTTGTCAAATAAATGCAAAATTCTGTAAAAAAATTGGTTTTGGGAATAATTGAACATGTTTTTGGTCATATTTAGACAAAATCCGCTGAAAATTAATCATTGCGTAGGGGCGATGGTAGAGATTTTCTCGCATATTTTCTAGGAAACTAGTTGTTAACCAATAGTCAAGCTATGAATAAGTCAGTACCTACCAATATCTTAGAAAATAAATCTAAGAAAAAGCTCTTTAGAAAGGGGTCAATATAAGTACATCCATTCTGAAACAAGACCAGAATTCACAAAAAGAAACATGAATCATGACTCTTTTTGTAATATTGTAACTTTGCCATTCTTATCAAATAATAAAGAAGTGCATAAAGATTAGTTTTGGGGTATAACTGGACATTGTGTTTGGTCATATTTCGGCAAAATCTTTTAAAACTAAATCATAACATGAGTGATAGGAGAAAATTTCTTTTATGTTTTCTAAGAAACAAGTTGTTTTAACTAATATTCAAATTATGAATAAGTTAATATCTTCTTATATGATAGAAAAATAAATATAAGAAAAAGCTCTTTGGGAAAGAGTTATTATAAATTATTCCATTCTGAAACAAGCCAGACAGACTAAATTATGAAAATCATTTCTAGAATATCTATTTGATCAAAAAATTATATGATATAAATTTGGTACATTGGCAAGTGTCATTAAATATATCCAAAATCTGCAAGAACAAATTGGATATGCTTTTGGTCTTATTTAGGCAAAATCTGCTGAAAATATATGATTGCACAGGGGTGATAGAAGATTTTTTCTTTCATACTTTCTAGGAAACTAGTTGTTTGTAAGCAATATATTAGCTATGAATGAATCAATACCTACCAATACCTTAGAAAATTAAATATATGAAAAAATATTTTGGTAGGAGTTAATATGGGTTACATTTATCCCGAACCAAGACAGAAATCGTGCAAAATTATGAAAAACAATATCCAGTGACTCTGTTTTGACATTGATTTCTAGAATATCTAAATGATTTTAAAATTATTTCATATAATGGTGTAACGCTTGCCAGTCATATCGTATAAATCCAAATATTCTGCCAAAAAATATCGTTTTGGATGCAAAAGGACATGTTTTTGGTCACAATTAGCCAATTATGCTGAAAATGTATGAGAGTGGTGGGAGGGAATTTCTTCATCTTTTCTGGGAAAGATTAATTGTATCTAAGCAATATTCAAGCTATTAATGAGTGAATATATACCTACACATACTATAGATAACAATTGTAAATCTATGAAAAATTAATTGCGATGAGTTTAATGTGGATTACATCTTGATGTCATCTAAAGTGCTTTAATGGTCATTTACAGTGCTTGATTTGTTGCCATCCAAAGTGGATGAATGGTCATCACTTACACTGATTGAATTGTTGCTATCCCAAGTGGATGAATGGTCATCACTTACACTGCTTAAATTGTTGCCATCCAAAATGGATGAATGGTTATCACTTACACTGCTTGAATTGTTGCCATCCAAAGTGGATAAATGATCATCACTTACACTGCTTGAATTGTTGCCATCCAAAATGGATGAATGGTTATCACTTACACTGCTTGAATTCTTGCCATCCAAAATGGATGAAGGGTAATCATTTACAGAACTTGACTTGTAGCCATCGAAAGTAAACAGTCCGGCAACATGCCTATCATTTGGAACAGTTCTAACATACGAAAATTGTGAAGTAATGCAGGCATATTGTTTATATGTTGCGATAAAATGTCATTGTATTCTAATTTATTTACTTGCAATAGTAAAAATAATTGTGTTGAAAAACAACTGAATTTTCAAAATGGCTGTTCTGCGCCAAAAAGCCTAGCTTTATTGTCTATTTTTTTAATAATTCGAAAATGGCGTGGTGAGCATATCAAATGGGAGTGGAAAAGTTTTAGCCATGACAATAATGAATGTATTTTCCTTAGTTTTAAGTTTCTTCTAGCAAATATATTTTTTCTAGACGTATTTTCAATTTGAAAAGTATCACGGAAATTTCACTATAACGCGGTTTTCATTTAGCATGATGTTCCCATTTATAGTAACATTTATGTTCCCATTAATAAGCATGTTGCCGGACTGGTAAATGAATGGTCATCATTTAAATTGCTGGGCTCGTATTCATCGAAAGTAAATGAATGGTAATCATTTACACTGCTTGAATTGTTGCTATCCAAAGTGGATGAATGGTCATCATTTACATTGATTGAATTGTAGCCATCTAAAGTGGATGAATGGTCATCACTTACACTGCTTGAATCGTTGCCATCCAAAGTGGATGAATGGTCATCACTTACACTGCTTGAATTGTTGCCATCCAAAGTGGATAAATGATCATCACTTACACTGCTTGAATTGTTGCCATCCAGAGTGGATGAATGCGCATCACTTACACTGCTTGAATTCTTGCCATCCAAAATGGATGAAGGGTAATCATTTACAGAACTTGACTTGTAGCCATCGAAAGTAAACAGTCCGGCAACATGCCTATTATTAGGAACAGTTCTAACATACGAAAATTGTGAAGTAATGCAGGCATATTGTTTATATGTTGCAATAAAATGTTATTGTATTCTAATTTAATAACTTGCAATAGTAAAAATAATTGTGTTAAAGCAACTGAATTTTTAAAATGGCTGTTCTGCGCCAAAAAGCCTAGCTTTATTGTCTATTTTTTAAATATTTCGAAAACGGCGTGGTGAGCATATAAAATGGGAGTGGAAAAGTTTTAGCCATGACAGTTGTGAGTGTATTTTCCTTAGTTTTAAGTTTCTTCTAGCAAATATATTTTTTCCAGACGTATTTCAAATTTGAAAAGTATCACGGAAATATCACTACAGGACGGTTTTCATTTAGCATGATGTTCCCATTTATTGTAACATTTATGTTCCCATTAATAAGCATGCTGCCGGACTGGTAAATGAATGGTCATCATTTAAATTGCTAAGCTTGTATTCATCCAAAATAAATGAATGGTAATCATTTACAGTGCTTGGCTTGTTGTCATTCAGAGTGGAAGAATGGTCATCATCAATGGCGCATGACTTGTTGCCATCCAGAGGGTATAAATGGTTATTATTTACAACACCTGATTTGTTAGCCATCCAAATTGATTGAATGCATATCATCCACAGTTCTTGACTTGTTGCCATTCAAAGTAAACAAATGGTGATCATCTATATCACTGATTTGCAGAGGAATGGTAATTATTTGCAGTGCTTACTTTGTAGCCATCCAAAATGGATAAATGGTGATCATCTGCAGTGCTCGACTTGTTGCCATTCAAAGTGAACGAATAGTAATCATTTATAGTGCTTGGCTTGAAGCCATCCAAAGTGGATGAATAGTCATCATTTACAGTGCTTGACATGTTGCCATCCAAAGTAAATAAATGGTAATCATTTACAGTGCTTGGCTTGTTGCCATCCAAAGTGAATAAATTGTTATCATTATAGTGCTTGGCTTATTGCCATCCAAAGTGTATGAATGGTAATTACCTCCATAAAGGACAGAGGTTAAGTCTTTTCCTGTGTGTGTTTGTTTGTTTGTTTGGTCTTCAACATATCTTAAGAAGCGGTGACTGGATTTGGATTAAAATTGGTGTGTGGTTTTGTTACTGCTGGGTTAAGAGGTGATTAGAGTGGGATGTATCGAAATAGGGAAGGGCAAAACTGAGGGATAAGGATATTTATGGAAAGATTTATCAAGAATTTTTCAAGTTGAAACTTTTCAATGGAATGTGCTGAACAATGATCTGATGCCATGAAAGAAGAGCCATACAATCAATTTTTTGGACTCAAAAGAAAATTAAGTGAAGTGGTCTCTGGTATCAAAGAAATCAAAACAATTGGTTTCTGCCTAAATGGAATGTGAATTTACTCTGAGTAGAGCTCAAACAATAAATGCTATAGCCTGAATTAAGCTGAAAACAATGATCACAAGTGATGATCCTCAAGTGTTTAGAATATAAATGGCAACACAGATCAACAGTGAGAAAGTGGATGTTTGAGGTTATAATTTGGTGTGTCAAGGGTTTCTGAGGTAGATAGTATTATGCTAGGAATGAACATGAGGCAGAGGTATGCGCTCTGCAGAGTGCTATAATTCTAGCTATTTACAATCAGCTGGGCTTGTAGCCATTCAAACCGGATGAATGGTTCAAATCTATACTGGTAATGATGCACCTACACGTCCATAAACATAAATAATTAATCTTTAGGTATATTATATAATCTTGTTATTGAAATATGATTTAAATTTAAAACATTTTACTAACTGTTTTTATTGCAATTCATAATATTAATTGAAATTGCCCATATGATACTTTTTGAACAAATATGATATAGGAATTAAAATAATTTTCAAATAATGTTGAAATATTGCAATTCAAAATACTGCTTAAAAGACACCATAATGTATTACAGAAACTTGCACATGACCCCATAGTGCTCTGAGTACAAGTTTAATGTACACAAAATACAATGATGCTATTTGTCAAGAAAATGTGCTAAATAAAAGCTAATTTTTTCGGAAAAATTTGACGTCACTTAATACCAAAACCTTTAAGGTTATACAACATTTAGGTAATGTGATTCGCATCATTCGCTTTTTACAATTTGATTCAATTTTAAAAGATGTTCTATTGAAAGAACCCATAGTGTATTAGAAAAACCTACACAGGACCCCATGAATACAAGTTTAAGACACGCAAAGGAAATGAAAATAATTGGAAAAACAAAAAAAAGGTATGCACATCAAAAGCCAATGAATTCTATGTAAATTTGCTTTCAGCATTACATCATTTACCTTAAAGTTAAGTTTAATCTGGATCACATAATCTTGTTAATATGGCAAATTAATTCATATTTTGGGTAGTTGTTTATATTATATTATATCATAATATCGACTGAAAAACCCTATTGTGTGTTAGAGAAATTTGCACAGGGCCCCATAGTGTCCTGAATACAAGTTTAAGTTATACAAAGGAAAAACCCTATTGTGTGTTAGAGAAATTTGCACAGGGCCCCATAGTGTCCTGAACACAAGTTTAAGTTATACAAAGGAAATGCTACTATAATTCAAAAGTACATACAATTCTCATCAAAAGGAGATAATTCCATGGAACATTTGTCTTCATCAAGTACCATAGCCTTGGGATTTAAGCTTTAAGCTTAATGATATAATCTTGTTATTGCAATTTGATTCATATTTAGAATTTGCAATTTCTGATATTCAATGAAAGACCCCACAGTGTATTACAGAAACTATCACAGGACCCCATAGTGGTGTGAATACAAGTTTGAGATACACAAATAAAATTATACTATTGGTGAAATAGTGATTTCTTTTGAAATTTGCTTTCAGCATTATATCGTTTACATCAAAATTAAACTTGATGTGGATCACTTAATGTTGTCAATATGGCAATTTAATTTATATTTAAAAGTTTTGTGTAAATGTTTATAATGCAATTCATAAGATTGAATGTAAGATCCCATTGTGTATTAGAGAAACTTGCACAGGGTCCCACACTGCCGTGAATATAAGTTTACGACACACAAAGGAAATGATACTATAAGTGTAGAAATATATACTAATCAAAAGGTGGTAATTCCCCGAAGATTTGTCTTCATCAAATGTCATAACCTTTGAATTTAAGCTTGAGCCTGAATGATATAATCTTGTTATTGCAATTTAATTCATATTCAAAACTTGCAATTTCTGTTGTTCATTGAAAGACTCCACAGTGTATTACAGAAACTAACACAGGACCCCATAGTGGTGTATATACAAGTTTGAGATACTCAAATAAAATTATACTATCAGTGAAATGAAAAAGGTTATGCACAGTAAAAGACAATGATTTCTTTGGAAATTTGTTTTCAGTATTGTATCATTAACTTTAAAATTAAGCTATATCTGCATCAATTGATCTTGTAAGAATAGCAATTTAATTTATATTTAAAAGTTTTGTGTAATTGTTCATATTGCAATTCATATTATTAACTGAAAGACTCCATAGTGTATTAAAGAAACTTGCACAGGGCCCCATAGTGCCCTGAATACAAGTTTAAAACACACAAATGAAATGATACTAAAAGTGAGGAAATATATACTTATCAAAACGTGATAATTCCATTGAAAATTTGTCTTCATCAAAAGTCATAACCTTTGGATCTAAGCTTGAACCTGATTGATATAATCTTGTTATTGCAATTTCATTCATATTTAAAACTTGCAATTTCTGATGTTCATTGAAAGACACCACAGTGTATTACAGAAACTAACACAGGACCCCATAGTGTGAATACAAGTTTGAGATACATAAATAGAATTATACTATTGGTGAAATAAAAAAGGATATACATAGTAAAAAACAATAATTTCTTTTGAAATTTGCTTTCAGCATTGTATCATTAAATTTAAAATTAAGCTTTATCTGCATCATTTTTTCTTGTTAGTATAGCAATTAAATTTATATTTGAAAGTTTTGTGTATATGTTTATGGTGCAATTCATAATATAACTGAATGACCCCATATTGTATTAGAGAAACTTGCACAGTGCCCCATACTGCCCTGAATACAAGTTTACGACACACAAAGGAAATGATACTATAAGTGAAGAAATATATACTTATCAAAAGGTAATAATTGCATCGAAGATTTGTCTTCATTAGAAGTCATAACCTTTGGATCTAAGCTTTAAACTGAATGATATAATTTTGTTCTTGCAATTTGATTCATATTTAAAACTTGCAATTTATGTTGTTCATCGAAAGACACCACAGTGTATTACAGAAACTAACACAGGACCCCATGGTGGTGTGAATACAAGTTTGAGATACCTCAATTCAGTTTTTCTATCGGTGAAATAAAAAAGAATATGCACCATAAAAGGCAATGAATTCTTTGGAAAATTGCTTTCAGCATTGTATCATTAACTTTAAAATTAAGCTATATCTGCATCATTTAGTCTTGTTAGTATATCAATTTAATTTATGTTTAAAAGTTGTGTGTAGTTGTTTATATTGCAATTCATAATATTGACTGAAAGACCCCATAGTGTATTAAAGAAACTTGCACAGGGCCCCCATACTGCCCTGAATACAGGTTTAACACACACAAAGAAAATGATTATAAAAGTGAAGAAATATATAATTATCAAAAGGTGATAATTCCGTCGAAAATTTGTCTTCATCAAATGTCATAACCTTTGGATTTAAGCTTGAAGCTGAATGATATAATCTTGTTATCGATTTTGATTCATATTTAAAACTTGCAATTTCTGATGTTTATTGAAAGACACCACAGTGTATTACAGAAACTAAAACAGGATCCCATAATGGAGTGAATACAAATTTGAGATACACAAATAAAACTATACTATTGGTGAAATAAAAAAGGATATGCACCATAAAAGGCAATACATTTTTTGGAAAATTCCTTTCAGCATTGGATCGTTTACATTTTAAAATTAAACTTATTCTGAGTCACATGATCTTGTCACTATGGCAATTCATTTTTATATTTAAAAGTTTTGTGTAATTGTTTACATTGCAATTCATAATTTTGACTGAAAGATCACATAGTGTATTATAGAAACTTGCTTAGGATCCCATACTGCCGTAAATACAAGTTTAAGGCACACAAAGGAAATTATAATATTGGAGAATTGGAAAAGAATATGCACATTAAAAGACAATGATTTCTTTTGAAATTTGCTTTCAGCATTGTATCATTAACTTTAAAATTAAGCTCTATCTGCATCATTTAATCTTGTTAGTACTGCAATTTAATTTATATTTGAAAGTTTTGTGTAAATGTTTATAGTACAATTCGTAAGATAGACTGAAAGATCCCATTGTGTATTAATTTTTTTTTTTTGAACAGGGCCCCATAGTGCCCGGAATACAAGTTTAAATTACACAAAGGAAATGCTACTATAATTCAAAACGTTTATACAATTCTCATCAAAACGTGATAATTCCATGGAAAATTTGTTTTCATCAAACACCATAGCCTTGGGATTTAAGCTTTAAACTGAATGACATAATCTTGTTATTGCAATTTGATTCATATTTAAAATTTGCAATTTCTGATGTTCATTGAAAGACCCCACAGTGTATTTCAGAAACTAACACAGGACCCCATGGTGGTGTGAATACAAGTTTGAGATACACAAATACAATTATACTATTGGTGAAATAAAAAGGATATGCACCATAAAGGCAATGAATCCTTTGGAAAATTGCTTTTAGCATTATATCGTTTACTTTAAAATTAAGCTCTATATGCATCATTTAATCTTGGTAGTATTGCAATTAAATTTATATTTGATAGTTTTGTGTAATTGTTTATATTGCAATTCGTAAGATAGACTGAAATACTCCATAGTGTATTAGAGAAACTTGCACAGGGTCCCATACTGCCGTGAATACAAGTTTAAGACAAACAAAGGAAATAATACTATTAGTCAAAAAATATATAAAATTATAATCAAAAAGTGATACTGTAAATCCATCAAAAATTTGTTGTCATTAAATGCCATAACCTTAGGATTTAAGCTTTAAACCGAATTACATAATTTTGTTATTACAATTTCATTTATATTTATCAATTATTGCAGTCATTTTTTATTGCAATTTCTAATGTTTATTGAAAAACCTGATAGTGTATAAGAGAAACTTATGCAGGACCCCATAGAGCTCTGAATACAAGTTTAAGATACACAAAGAAAATGATTCTATTGGTCAAGAAAAAATAGTATTCTAATCAAAAGGTGATATTTTATTAACAATTTGTCTTTCTCAAATACTACAGAGTTTAGAATGAAGCTTACCCTGCATGCCCTGAATCATATAATATTGTTATTTTCATTTAATTCATATTTAAAGGTTATTGTAAACAAAAAATTATATACGATTTGTAATGTTCATTGAAAGACGCAATAGTGTATTAGAGAAACTTCCACAGGGCCATATAGTGCCCTGAATACAAATTTGATATACACAAAGGAAACGATAATATTGGTAAAATAAAAAAAAAGGATATGAACATTAAAAGACAATGATTTCTTGTGAAATTTGCTTTTTCTTATATCATTACCTTTATGATTGAGCTTTATCTGGATCATATAATCTTGTCAATATGGCAATTTATTTAATATTTAAAAGTTTTGTGTAATTGTTTATATTGCATTTCAAAATATTGACTGAAAGTCCCCATAGTGTATAAGGAAAACTTACTCAGGGACCCAGAGTGCCCGAAATTCAACTTTAAAATACACAGAGGAATTGCTTCTAAAAGTCAAGAAATATATAAAATTCTCATCGAAAGGAGATAATTCTATCAAAATTTGTCTTCATAAAGTACCATAGCCTTGGGATTTAAACTTTAAACTGAATGATACAATTTTGTTAATGCAATTTATTTCATGTTGATAAGATTATTGAAGTTCTTTTTTATTGGAATTTGTACTGTTCTTTGAAGACCCCACAGTGCATTAGAGAAGCTTACACAGGACCCCACAGTGCTACAAATACAAGTTTAACATACACAAAGGAAATGATACTATTGGTGAAGAAAGTATAATATTTTAATCAAAAGGTGATATTAGCATTGACAATTTGACTTTATCAAAAATAAGCTTACCCTGTACCCTGAATCGTATAATCTTGTTGTCATTTGATTCATGTTTAAAAGACTATTGTTTTTCTTTTAATTGTAATGTTCAAGGATATGTACACTACCGAAATACATTCAGAGGTGAACGCGGCCGTGCTGAAAACGTCAGTTTCGGTTTTCAATTTTCCTTATTGAATTCGAGAAATCTGTGATGTTATCGATCACACATCTGCCGGATCAAGCATAGGGGTTTACATGTGTTATCGAAAACATCACAGCTTTCTTGCAATTAATATGAAAATTGAAAACCGGAAGTGACGTTATCAGAACGGAAGCGTTCACTTCTGAATGTATTTCTATACCTTTCCTTCCATTAAAAAACATCATAGTGTATTAAATACTGAAAGCTATTTACATGTCTCTCTATGTCCGATATAGATCAAAATTAGAAAACTATTGATAACAAGATAATAATTTGAGCTGAAATAAAGTGTAGACAAATAGTACTATAACTTGACAATATACCAACTTAACTATTTATTAAACAGAAATTTCTGAAAGGAAACATTCAAATGGAAAACAACAATACTAGCACACTATCTTGCATTCCATCAGTGCAAAAGAACAAAAACACAGACACTAAATAAGATCAATCATACATGCCAGTGTAAATTTGTGTACTGAGAAATGGTATTTATATCATGACAGTGTATCATGTAACTATAACTCTATTCCATACAATTAAATGAAGAAAAAAGTTTGAAAAATAAAAACTGAGGACTCTTGAAGAGTCATACCCAATCAGAAAACTCCCTGGTGCATTCTCACAAGGCCCTGTAGTGTGCTCTCCAGACTTGTATGAGAACCCCGTAGTGCAGGACCCAATAGTGCTAGATCCGTGTGTGTGTGTGTGTATGTATGTATGTATGCATGCATGCATACATACATACATACATAATACATACACACACACGTGCGCACGTGGGTGCGTGCGTGCATGGATACATACACACACATACATACATACAAACGTACGTGCGTACGTACATACATGCACACGTGCGTGCATGCATGTATACATACATACATAACACACACACGTGCACCCATACATACATACACACAAACGTACGTGCGTGCGTACATACATGCACACACGTGCGTGCGTGCATGCATGCATACATATATACATACATACATACACACACATACATACATACACACACTCATGCATACATACATACATACACACACGGACGTATGTACGTACGAACATACATACACACATACATGCATCCATATACATACATGCATGCATGTATGTATACATACATGCATGCATGCATGTATGTATGTATTCATGTATATATGTACGTACGTATGTACGAACCTACGTACGTTACGTGTGTGTATGTGTGTATGCACGTACGTAAGTACATGTGTATGTATGTATGTGTGTGTATGTATGTATGCATGCATGCATGCATGCATGCATGTATGTATGTATGTATGTATGTATGTCTATTTTATTGATCTGCATCATGCATAGTGGTCGTGGCTTATGAATAAATATCCTGAACAAATATTTCATGATATGAAATAACATGACACTTAACACGAAACTTCAATCAGCATCGGCACCACAAAACCTTTTGGTTCTGGATATTTTGATTCTAAAGTGCCACTGCTAATAGTTAGTATTGTAGAAGTGAGCACTATTTAGATAGCAACTATTATTATGATTATGATCATTGCTATGATTATTATAATTATTATTGTGATTATTATTATTATTATTTTTATGATTATGATTATGATTATTACTTTTATTATTATTATTATTATTATTGTTATTATTATTATTATTATTATTATTATTATTATTATTATTATTATTATTATTATTATTATTATTATTATTATTATTATTATTATTATTATTATTATTATTGTTATTATTATTATTATCATTATTATTATTACTATTATTATTATTATTATTATTATTACTATTATTATGATTATTATTGTTATCATTTTTATTTTTATCAATATTATTGTTATTAATTTTTGTTGTTGTATCATTGTTATTGTTATTATGAATATTACTATTACTGTTCTTCTTCTTTTTGTTGTTCTTATCATCATATCATTTTTATTATTATTATTATTATTGTTGTTGTTATTATTATTATTATCATTTTTAGTATATACTTAATAATATCATTGTTATTATTATCTTATTGTTGTTATTGTTTTATTATTATTATGATTATCATTACTGTTATTATTATCAATGTTATCATTATGATTATTATTTTAATGATTATAATTATTATGATTATTGGTCTTAGTATTAGTATCATTATTATTATTATTATCAGTATTATTATTATTATTATTATTATTATTAGTAGTAGTAGTAGTAGTAGTAGTAGTAGTAGTAGTAGTAGTAGTAGTAGTAGTAGTAGTAGTAGTAGTAGTAGTAGTAGTAGTAGTAGTAGTAGTAGTAGTAGTAGTATCAATATATTTGTTTCAACATTTTGGAAGCAAGTATCTTGGCTGTATCTAAGTTTTCAAAAACTCTTGAAGCTTCTGAATTGTTGTAAAACATATATTTAAAAACAAATCTAAACAATCATCTTATATCTAGCCTTTAATCAGAATGTACGATTCCATATCTTTCTGTTGTCTACGATGCGGCCATATCTCTAGACATTTTCCAATCAACAACGAGGTTTTTATATCAATTTTCCATGAAATTTACAGTCTTATTCATTGCACCTTGCAGGAATATTGCGAGAATAGTTAAATAAATGATAACTGAAAGGCAATCTAACATGACTGTGGACTATAGTACAAATTAAGAAGGAGGGTGAACAATCATATGAAGGCTGTTTATATAGCCTCAAAATTCACTAGCCATATATGAACAAAAATGGGAAAGCTGACGCACGTACAATATATGGGACTTGGAGTGGAATGTCACATTTGGAAGTTTTGAAACTATGATAAGCTTAATTTTGAGAGTGAAAGATACATTTTGCGACGTTCATTTAAAATCAACATTTCGTTGTGTTTTTGAATAGAGTCAAGAAACTATATGACAAAAGTCAAACAGTAACGTCATTTTGGATCGGTTGTGATGCATAAATCTGTTAGTAGAGATGGATTATTACCACTTCACATGACCGGTAAGTCGTGCACCAATCAACACCAACACTAGTTTTCATCTTTTCAAACGGAATCTTGCATTTAATTAGTTTTTTTTTTCTCGCTTGATTATATTTGGTTTATTATCTTCCATATTCATCACATCCGCGTGACCTTTTGCAATAAACGCAATTCAACCATTCACAGTTTCTTCAAATGAGAATCCTATTGATACAATCATTATGAAATGAATTGATCAATAGTGTCATTGCTTTTAACGAGATCAGGCTTTATGACCATAAGGACGCCGTTATCACCTGATGTATTATTAAAACCCAACATCTCACGGGAGGATGGATTTTTAATATATTGCTTCCAGGCTATAATGGAAAAAAAAGAGTTGCCTAGGCGGTATACACACGTGTTCAACAAGCCCTAAATTTTGACAACGAATGGAGGCGTTCATCAATGTTTCGCTTTGTTATGCTTCTTAATAGTTTCTAATGTAAATTAACTGCTAATGTTGATGATTGTACGTGTCTACCCTACGATAGATCGTTTAAGATCTACCGACAGGTATACACAAAAACTAGTCCACATCAAAGCAATAGACTTATTTTTGAAATTTATTTCAGTTACAGCTACATGATTCTCTCTAAATATATTTAACATGCACTGACCAATTTTTTTTGTATGCTATCTGCAATAGAGTTCTCCTCTTGATCCAGTTGGTCTGAAATTACATATTTCGACCAACAAAAGAAAATTTGGATATTTATTAGAAATTTATTTCTGCAGTTATCATCATCAAATAGCATTGTATTTCCTATAATTCGAGAATCGTGTTAAAAATGCCTATATTGTGAAGCCCCTAAACAATTTGGTCGGATTAACCTTCATTTTTAGATCTGATTTCAGAAGGTATATATTCTCTTTCAAAATTGTTGACATTCTTTGTATATCCATATATAATTATCTGAAATGGGTAGAATTGTGTTTCGTATCATATTTTGGCATTTTCTTGCAATAAACAAGGCTATCCAATGATTTAGTGACTAGTTAATATTTACTCTGTATAAGTGTATACTTCTTAATGGATGAATTTGTATAAATTAGAATCTATATTGATCAATTGGTAAATATTTTGAAATTAATAGGAAGTAGAAATATATGGGAAATTATGGATACAAAAAATAGTATTTGTACAACAAAATAAAATAATACAAACGAGAAATAAACCCCCGATTATAGTGTTAATGTTACATACATTATTTCCCGCGATTTTAATCAATACAAGCTTTTCAGTTGTCTATAAAAGTACATCTTTAATCAGAGATATTTGATGGACAAAGTTTCTTTTCCGCTTTGTTGATATTCTCGATTGAACACACTCACGAATGTGGTGTCGTTGCCACGTGCTCTGCTTTAGCTGGTTGGTTGAATATGAATGTTATTTGACGTTATTTTCTAATTGCAGGTTCAAATGATTCTGAGTATTTTGTGCTGCTGAATATTTACTTCCGTCAAAAAGGTTAAACGGGAAAATATCCTTAATTCATGTGGTCGGATTTATTATGAAATGCAACAAGAGTATGCTTCACTATTGCAAATGGATTTTCTATTCAGGGATTGCAACAATTGCTAATACAGGTAGCTGCCATCTCCCTGGCTGAAGCTAGAAATCGTACGTAGAATGATTAACCGTTTGCGAGTTAAATAATATCATCATGTGTTTGCAGACTGGGCGACGGATACTGAAGAAAACAGAACATTCCCGATGACTTGATAGAATGCATCTGAGAGACTGAAACAAATGTATGCTTCTTTCTATTTGTTTTCCGCATAGTGGGCAAATGATCATTTTCAAATCCAGTTAAATTCTTCATAATTTAACCTTAAACGAATTTTAGGCTATTTTGTTTTCTCGTCTTCTCTAAGCGTAGGCAGAAAGTGAAAATTATTTAAGACAATAAATTATTCAATTTCTCGTTTAAAGGTATATAGCATAATTGTTTAGCAAATTACTTTTTGCTCTTTAAATTAGAATTGAATTACAAATTCAAACCAAAACACATACATACACCTATTGCTTTCTATATGTTTACTTATTATCTATATTCACCAGAGGTGTGTAAATGAGGTGTTCGTCATTAACACATGTAAATGAAAGGAATTTCGAGAGGAGGAACGAGGAAACATTATTAAACAATGTTGACTTCTTTATTTCGAAGCGTTTCATGAGTATGTCTTAATATCGCTGTAACCATTAGCTCTTTTGCGGGATGAGAGAGGGGGGTGGGGGGAACATAAAAAAATCCAGAATCAAAGCTACCTCCCCCCCTTGACGAAAATTTACTGGGAAAACTTGGGAGATTTTTAGCAAAAAGTATGATGATTTGAGCAAATAATTCAAAAATTCAAATCGAGGACAAATTTGGGATATATTATATATATATATATATATATATATATATATATATATATATATATATATATATATATATATATATATATATATATATATATATATATATATATATATATATATATATATATATATATATATATATATATATATATATATATATATATATATATGTATATATATATATATATATATATATATATATATATATATATATATATATATATATATATATATGTATATATATATATATATATATATATATATATATATATATATATATATATATATATATATATATATATATATATATACAAATATATATATAAATATATATATATATATATATCTATATATACATATATATGTATAAATATAATATATATATATATATATATATATACATATATATATGTATATATATATATATATATATATATATATATATATATATATATATATATATATATATATATATATATATCTATATATATATATATATATATATATATATATATATATATAATATATATATATATATATATATATATATATATATATATATATATATATATATATAGATATATATATATATATATATATATATATATATATATATATATATATATATATATATATATATATATATATATATATATATATATATATATATATATATATATATATATATATATATATATATATATATATATATATATATATATATATATATATATATATATATATATATATATATATATATATATATATATATATATATATATATATATATATATATATATATATATATATATATATATATATATATATATATATATATATATATATATATATATATATATGTATGTATTGAGTTAAAAAGTTTTCAAGAGATTTTGAGAAAAATGCCAGATTTTTTGAGGAATTTTTTACATTTTGTGCTAAACCCAATTGCGTTCATCAGGAATATTAAAACAAAATAATACGGAGTTTCTATTATCTAATTAGAATCTGCACAAAAAAATGTTTTCGAGTTTTTGAAAATTCCTGGCCATAGGGCAATTGTACCCTTATCTATGTACGTCACTGATCGTTGTCACATGTCTTCATATAATGAATGATGTTCTCCCTCTCTGATTTTTTCTCTCAGTTATTGTCACATTGTACTTGAATTGTCCTTAGATTTGAAAGGAACATTCATTTTAAAGTGACAAGCTAACTCCTGCAATTTTTTTTCACACACCTTTATGAGACAAGGGAAATAACAGGTTTGGATATTGTATATCAATCATTTAAGAGTATGGGTAATGTGAAATCCCTTTGTTGATGAATTTGATGAAATAAAGCAATCAACATGATATTATTTGAATAGGAAAATAATTTCATTTCATGAATGAAAAAAACTCATTTAACAACTTTCCAGTAAGTCTGAAATTTATCTCTAGATAGTGATTGATAATCGCGATGACCTTGAAGTAAAGACGTTGGTTTGCATTTTCACTTGGATTTGATTATAATGCTAAGATACATTGAAAAAAATTTACTAAAGTAGTTAGGTAAGATCTAATAAAAAGGACATGTTTTATTATATCCTAGTTTTTTGCAAATATTCGGTAAGGATTATGTAGGCCTATATCTATGTCATTAGTGAGATAAACACCTCACTCAGTAGACACTGCTTGCTGGGCAATACGATCAATACTGATATAGCAGTAATTTTTCAATTATTCTAAAATAGAAAAATATAGACAAATCAATAGATTATATTTTTCTCATTTGTTAGCATACCGAATGGGTGGTTACAAGTCACACAATTATTTGAATCTGGGATTACGGAAAATGTTCACCAAATATCTTCAAATCTGGGTGCTTTTGAATTGTTTTATGACGTGAGGAAGCACGGCAGCATCCAACATCAAAGATTATAAACTCCTGCGGGCATTTTTAAAATGAACTTTAAATTGTGGTTGAAATGTATGGAACAACACTATCCGTCGATGTTTTGTGTTAATGTATTATGTCTGGTATTACTGACTTCCCTTACTAAGGTATCGGAAAGTCGTGAATTTGTTAATATCAGTGGTCTCTTTTCGATTGTTTGCATTTGTAGTTTTAACCTTATTACTTGGTACATACCAGAATAAATCATCATGGATGATTTAAAAGCTTAGAACCATCAAGTGACAGAACATTTTACAGGACTGTTTTTTTATTTGGAGTAATGACAATTAACTTTCCGTTACCTTAATAACGGAGGCTTAATTACCGCTGAAAATCATGGTGGTTTGTGGAAGTATATATATAGTGATTCAGAAAAAATAGAATACACTTAGATACTCGTTATAGAACATGTTCAACGTTTCTTCAACTGACTGACTGAATAGCTTTGCGTTCTGTTTTGCGCAAGCCAGCTGTCAATAGACACGCTTTAGCAGTTATTTTAGTGAAATGAAATTTACAGGAGGAAAATTCGCATTAAATAAATAATCATTATTTATATTTCAAGATGCTATCGACTTTTGATTCTTTCTCAAAGCTTGAATTTGTGCAATTTGTATTAGATAGTTTTCTTTTCCCCGAAGATAATCCCCTGTATAAATAGAAAGAAGACATAAGAATAACAGAAGAGCAAAAGTAACCCTTTTCTTTAGGCAGTTTTGTGAAAACATACAAGACATGTTACTTTTGTCTGTAAAGGAGGTCAAAGGACAATACAAGGAATAATACACATAGTAGTGGAATGTAAGGACCAAAGCCCCAAACTTCAATCATTTGCATTTATTAAGGTTTCTATTATCAATAGAATATTAAGTAAATGTCCCATTCACTTTGGCAGTTTGCATAAGCAAAACGAAGTGCAAGATTTGAAATAAAATCAGCAATCTAATCAGCAATGCTGGAACATTGGTGAAATCTAATTGGGAAAGTAAATTCTTACATGTATATATATCAAAGCATTCGTTCAATGGACGGATCATTCTGTTTTTATTGCGTGTATATCATTAACTTACATACTTATCCAGACAACGCGCAATACAATTGTTTCTGAAGTGGAAGGTGTTTGAATCACGAAATAGATAATACACAAAAAGTGAAAATTACACGGAATCCGTGTTTAAGATTAAAACACGAATATAAGTTTAGTACCTTTGATAAAAAGTATATGCATTCCACCAAATGTAACATACTGTTTAGACTATGTTGTGTCAAATGATGCCATATAAAAAGATTTTACACTGTAAAAGTTGATATTACACTATTAATGTTGTTTTTCAACCACTGTATAAGTAATTTATAAACATATGGCCAAAATAAAATTGTAAACAAAGTTGCTGAAATACAGTGTAAAACCATGTCAAAAACTAATCTGCCCGTTAGAATGAGCTTATTTATAGGTCCGCATCTGACTGAACCTGACAAACATCCTTTTACTTTGTACAGACCTTCGTGGTGTAGTGGTTAGTGCTTTGTCCTCTCACCCGCACGTCCCGGGTTCGTTTCCCGGTGGGTCTGTAACCAGTGAGTTCACAAGTGGTTATCAAAGGCCGTGGCCGTCTTATTATAATGTCCAGCACTGGATGCTTTCGGGACGTTAAACCTTGCTATGCTATGCTAAACTACTTAATAAGACTATCAATCTGTTGAATTAGTAAGTAATATTACAAACATATATATTTTTTATCACACCGGAACACCTCCCTCCCCCAATCCTTTTTGTATATTAATGATTAAACATTTCGATAACGGACCCTTCAAGGAATCCGGGTTTTAGCAGGTAAAATGATACCTTTTTATCTGAGGTGAAAGGGGACGGTCAATGTTCGAGGTTGAAATACCCAAAATTACTTGGATTTGTTTTTCCATTTTGGTGAAGTTTAAGTAAATTCCTAATAATTTTCCTGCTGGGTGCAGTAAAGACAAAGTTTCCTTAATCGTTGCTTATGCGCATTGAACGACACCATCTTTTCAACGGTTCATCTTGACATGTGGAATACCTCAGATGAATAGAAGAAGAATTTCATTTAATGTAATATTTTGCCTGAATCACACAACCAAAGGAAGATTAGTTTTGATAAAGTTTTCACGTTAATCTGATCCTTTTTTTTTTTTTTTTTCATTACAGATGATGGGTGTGATGATATAGAATACACAATTTGCAATTCAGTTTTGTATGCCTATGTCAAATTTTTAAGTCACCTGTTCTCCTTCTTTCTCTTTTTAATTATAGTTAAACAAAATTTCATCTTGACTTTTTTTTTTTTTTTAAACATATTTATTTAACTTCCAAAATCAAAAACATTCAACAACTCAAGAAATATACAAAAAGTGACGGTTTTTACAAAGCAAACAATTTCAAAGAAAAATATAGAAAAAAGGAAAATTATGAATTACTATGGTAATACTCGGTATTCAATTTATCACGAGACTCAGGTATTCAATTTATCACGAGACTCAGGTATTCAATTTATCATGAAACTCGGGTACTCAATTTATCATGCGACTCAGGTATTCAATTTATCACGAGACTCAGATATTCAATTTATCATGCGACTCAGGTATTCAATTTATCATGCGACTCAGGTATTCAATTTATCATGCGACTTAGATATTCAATGTATCATGCGACTCAGGTATTCAATTTATCACGAGACTCAGATATTTATCATGAGACTCGGGTATTCAATTTATCATGCGACTCTGGTATTCAATTTATCATGAGACTCAGGTATTCAATTCATCATGCGACTCAGGTATTCAATTTATCATGCGACTCAGGTATTCAATTTATAATGAGACTCAGGTACTCAATGTATCATGAGACTTGGGTATTCAATTTATCATGAGACTCGGGTATTCAATTTATCATGCGACTCAGGTATTCAATTTATCACGAGACTCAGGTATTCAATTTATCCTGCGACTCAGGTATTCAATGTATCATGAGACTTGGGTATTCAATTCATCATGAAACTCGGGTACTCAATTTATCATGCGACTCAGGTATTCAATTTATCATGAGACTCGGGTATTCAATTTATCATGCGATTCTGGTATTCAATTTATCATGAGACTCAGGTATTCAATTCATCATGCGACTCAGGTATTCAATTTATCATGCGACTTAGGTATTCAATTTATAATGAGACTCAGGTATTCAATGTATCATGAGACTCGGGTATTCAATTCATCATGAAACTCGGGTACTCAATTTATCATGCGACTCAGGTATTCAATTTATCACGAGACTCAGATATTCAATTTATCATGCGACTCAGGTATTCAATTCATCATGCGACTCAGGTATTCAATGTATCATGCGACTCAGGTATTCAATGTATCATGCGAATCGGGTATTCAATTTATCATGAGACTCAGATATTTAATTTATCATGCGACTCAGGTATTCAATTTATCATGAGACTCAGGTATTCAATTTATCATGAGACTCAGATATTCAATTTATCATGCGACTCTGGTATTCAATTTATCATGAGACTCAGGTATTCAATTTTTCATGCGACTCAGGTATTCAATTTATCATGCGACTCAGGTATTCAATTTATAATGAGACTCAGGTATTCAATGTATCATGAGACTTGGGTATTCAATTTGTCATGAGACTCGGGTATTCAGTTTATCATGCGACTCAGGTTTTCAATTTATCACGAGACTCAGGTATTCAATTCATCATGCGACTCAGGTATTCAATGTATCATGCGACTCAGGTATTCAATGTATCATGCGAATCGGGTATTCAATTTATCATGAGACTCAGATATTTAATTTATCATGCGACTCAGGTATTCAATTTATCACGAGACTCGGGTATTCAATTTATCATGAGACTCAGATATTCAATTTATCATGCGACTCTGGTATTCAATTTATCATGAGACTCAGGTATTCAATTTTTCATGCGACTCAGGTATTCAATTTATCATGCGACTCAGGTATTCAATTTATAATGAGACTCAGGTATTCAATGTATCATGAGACTTGGGTATTCAATTTATCATGAGACTCGGGTATTCAATTTATCATGCGACTCAGGTTTTCAATTTATCACGAGACTCAGGTATTCAATTTATCATGCGACTCAGGTATTCAATGTATCATGAAACTTGGGTATTCAATTTATCATGAAACTCGGGTACTCAATTTATCATGCGACTCAGGTATTCAATTTATCACGAGACTCAGATATTCAATTTATCATGCGACTTAGGTATTCAATTTATCATGCGACTCAGGTATTCAATTTATCATGCGACTTAGATATTCAATTTATCATGCGACTTAGGTATTCAATTTTTCATGCGACTTAGATATTCAATTTATCATGCGACTCAGGTATTCAATTTATCATGAGACTTAGGTATTCAATTTATCATGAGACTCAACGAAAAATTCACCCTGACTTTCGGCTGCCAGCTCCTCTAAATACATTAAAAAATATAAATTCTTTATTTTGTCGTGAATGATTGATACTTTCATCTTCGTTGACAGCAATGTTAGTATTATCAAACAGATAAAACGTTTATTGGAATTACATTGATTAAACTAGTAAATTCTTTGGACAGATGATATGTTATTTTTAAAGTGAAATGTTAGATCGTAAATCCAAAGTTTTTAAGGACATTGTAATTACGAATTGAAAAGTTGTATTTATCACGATTGTCTAAGGAACATTAAAAATTCTATACATGTAACCTCATGCATAAAAAATGTATCCTATATGTCATTATTACCATGTAGAATAGTACATCAATCGCTGACAATTCTCGTTTGCCACTTCACGTAATATACTCAAATAAAACACTTTCATCAGTGCATTTTGCAGCAGATAAATCAGCCCTTCCAGTTCCATAAAGCATATGAGGCAGAGCTATTAGAGTAATTAAACATGAAGCGCAGGCAATCTAAATGAACATAAACATAAACCTAGTCGTGTATTGTTCGAAAATAATTAATACCAAACAAAATCTCAGTCCCAGGAATACAATACGTCTTTAGACTGGAAAAAACATTCTAAGGAATGATTCAATGGCTCTTTTGTCAGAAAAAAAAAGGCACAAAAATTGTAGGGAGCCGTTGCATGAAGAACCAAAATGGTATAAATAATATAACTGTGTAACATAACTAAGAATGCAAAAAGAGGATCTCGACGGTCTGGTAATAATTGTACTATTACTATATATCGTATGTGAGTTCTTTTGCAAAAGAAAAGTAATGGAGTGATATTGGTGTGTGAGTTAAATGAAAAATCTTGAATATGAAATATTATTGTGATTCCAATTGCAGTATGAAAAGGGTTGTAAGTAACAAGCAATGTTTAGTGATACCTTCACGTAAAAATTCAGGGTCATGGCAGGAAAATTTGTTGACATTGAAGAAAAACCTTCTGATTTATATTTCATATCAAATTATAATTCTTTTTTAGGATCTAGAGCAGTTTTACGGGAGATGGATGCGTTTCTTCTTAATAATCATGATACTTAAAATGTCAAAATAATTGCAGTGTTGACAAAAGGTCATGAGGTAAAGAATTAGTTTAAAAAAGGTAAATATAACTTGTCATAAGTTACTTCAGAGGCAGTGGGAAGCTTTACATTAATAATAACTTTATACCATTTGCAATTCGAGGAATTGTCATTTGTAGCAATTCCTATATCATATTAATTTATGTGTGTAAGATACCATCGTGAAATGTATATTTCTTTTTGTGATAAACCCGTGCTCCATTTTGGTTTATTTTTACTCTGAATAAAATTAATTATTAGTTTTGCAAACTCAAAGCATCTTGTATATAACGATATACTTGAACAAAATATCAAATATGCACCTTTTTACTTAAAAAGATAGAACGAGAGCATCATTGAACATATATCAACGAGCTGCTAATATCCATTTTATAATGCTGTGTTTGACTTGAAGGTTTTCTGAAAGGTGAATTGAACCCAAAATGAAGGACAAAGTACGGTGGTGACTATTTTTGTCTGTTCTATTTAACCATAAAACGTGGTGAAAAAGAGATGAGTTAAGAAGATTATGGAGAAACTCACTGTAACTTTTGACACGATCACAGCATTGAATTAAGGAAAGATCACAACAACATCAAAATTTGAGATTAAGCAACACTTAAAATCAGATAAAATCCTTGAAATATTGGAAGAAAGATCACAATCTTACAATATTTCTGTGTTTTTGACACGTGAGATGTCATAGACGTATCTAATTTTAAAGTTTAAGCAAGATGTATGAACACATCACATCCTTGGTTTAAGTAAAAAAATGCGGTTGTAATCTTGTTTTGAAGTTTACGACTATATGTGATAATGAAGAAAAAGTATACTATCAAAGACGAAAAGCACAAATTCTCTCACCTCTACTACCCGGTAATTTTTTTCTAGGTTTTGATTGGCTGACAAGGCTTATTTGTATATGGTTATCACTCAACGAACGGGATATTTGCATTTGCAAATTGCAATTTTCCAACACTACTGAATATTCAAACCCTTAATTTGCATCTTATTAACCTACAATTATATACCATGCAGGTAAAATGTTCATAACTTTTATCAAAGTGTAAGCTAAAACACTGAGTGCATCTTTGTTTAACAGTCTGAGTCAAGTCACCATAACTAATCTAGAAAAACCGGAGAAATAAATATTCGAAAAATATTCTTCCACGCCCAGGTTACACTAAGGTCTCTAGTCGGCCATTAGCATCAGCACACATGTATACAGAGATCGAGATTGTACAGCACATACATTAACACTTTGTATGCAACAACAACTAGGCCTAATGTTAAGAGTCTGTAACTGTAAAGTGTACACTAACGTTAAACTTTCTAAAGATAAACAAACTTGTACTAGTGTCGCTTAGGCGAGAGAAGGTTCTTACTTTAGTTTTATTTTGAATACAATTCTTTTCTCATCTGTAGCTGCTATAACTTACAGTATTTTGATGAGTATATTGTCTTTAAATAAAATGGATCCTGAGACAGCCGCGAAGTTCCAACTTAAGCTCTGCAGTGATACAATGAGTTACAGAGTTACGATAACCTTAGGACCCTCACTTCTGTTTCAAGAACTTAAAAAAGTTAGCGTTGTTGTTGTATTTCACAGATATTATATCGCTATTGCCATCCAAAATGTAGCCCTGGGATTTGTAAGTCTAAATGTTATTTCAAATGATCTCCAACATTGTTTTGTGAGAGAATAAATGCTGACAGAAGCAAGTTGATATCTTTCTTTCTTGGAAAAATAAATGTCATTCTGGTCAGAAATGGTCAAAAATATCATACAGATAGAAACTACAAGTAATTTGTGATTGGTTGGTATGAATGCCTACGAATAAACAAATTAGATAGGTTGCCCATATGCTGTGCGTGAATATATAATTTCATCAAAATTATTATTTCACTTTTATCTAAGTTTTTGTCATTTTTTGCCAAATAATTGCAAAATGATTTAATTTTATGGTGATAGAATAGAAACGAACTACTCTTACTTGCCCACTGTTGGTAATAATCGCTTCGTACAAATAAATTGAACAATAATGGACTCGGCTTTGCCTCGCCCATCAATTTTCAAATTATTTGGGTTTTCCGGTTTTTACCCTACAATGGGGCTCGCAATTGCAGTTCATTATATATATATATATATATATATATATATATATATATATATATATCTATATATACATATATATGTATAAATATAATATATATATATATATATATACATATATATATATATATATATATATATATATATATATATATATATATATATATATATATATATATATATATATATATATATATATATATATATATATATATATATATATATATATATATATATATATATATATATATATATATATATATATATATATATATATATATATATATATATATATATATGTATGTATTGAGTTAAAAAGTTTTCAAGAGATTTTGAGAAAAATGCCAGATTTTTGAGGAATTTTTACATTTTGTGCTAAACCCAATTGCGTTCATCAGGAATATTAAAACAAAATAATACGGAGTTTCTATTATCTAATTAGAATCTGCACAAAAAAATGTTTTCGAGTTTTTGAAAATTCCTGGCCATAGGGCAATTGTACCCTTATCTATGTACGTCACTGATCGTTGTCACATGTCTTCATATAATGAATGATGTTCTCCCTCTCTGATTTTTTCTCTCAGTTATTGTCACATTGTACTTGAATTGTCCTTAGATTTGAAAGGAACATTCATTTTAAAGTGACAAGCTAACTCCTGCAATTTTTTTTTTTCACACACCTTTATGAGACAAGGGAAATAACAGGTTTGGATATTGTATATCAATCATTTAAGAGTATGGGTAATGTGAAATCCCTTTGTTGATGAATTTGATGAAATAAAGCAATCAACATGATATTATTTGAATAGGAAAATAATTTCATTTCATGAATGAAAAAAACTCATTTAACAACTTTCCAGTAAGTCTGAAATTTATCTCTAGATAGTGATTGATAATCGCGATGACCTTGAAGTAAAGACGTTGGTTTGCATTTTCACTTGGATTTGATTATAATGCTAAGATACATTGAAAAAATTTACTAAAGTAGTTAGGTAAGATCTAATAAAAAGGACATGTTTTATTCTATCCTAGTTTTTTGCAAATATTCGGTAAGGATTATGTAGGCCTATATCTATGTCATTAGTGAGATAAACACCTCACTCAGTAGACACTGCTTGCTGGGCAATACGATCAATACTGATATAGCAGTAATTTTTCAATTATTCTAAAATAGAAAAATATAGACAAATCAATAGATTATATTTTTCTCATTTGTTAGCATACCGAATGGGTGGTTACAAGTCACACAATTATTTGAATCTGGGATTACGGAAAATGTTCACCAAATATCTTCAAATCTGGGTGCTTTTGAATTGTTTTATGACGTGAGGAAGCACGGCAGCATCCAACATCAAAGATTATAAACTCCTGCGGGCATTTTTAAAATGAACTTTAAATTGTGGTTGAAATGTATGGAACAACACTATCCGTCGATGTTTTGTGTTAATGTATTATGTCTGGTATTACTGACTTCCCTTACTAAGGTATCGGAAAGTCGTGAATTTGTTAATATCAGTGGTCTCTTTTCGATTGTTTGCATTTGTAGTTTTAACCTTATTACTTGGTACATACCAGAATAAATCATCATGGATGATTTAAAAGCTTAGAACCATCAAGTGACAGAACATTTTACAGGACTTTTTTTTTGGAGTAATGACAATTAACTTTCCGTTACCTTAATAACGGAGGCTTAATTACCGCTGAAAATCATGGTGGTTTGTGGAAGTATATATATAGTGATTCAGAAAAATAGAATACACTTAGATACTCGTTATAGAACATGTTCAACGTTTCTTCAACTGACTGACTGAATAGCTTTGCGTTCTGTTTTGCGCAAGCCAGCTGTCAATAGACACGCTTTAGCAGTTATTTTAGTGAAATGAAATTTACAGGAGGAAAATTCGCATTAAATAAATAATCATTATTTATATTTCAAGATGCTATCGACTTTTGATTCTTTCTCAAAGCTTGAATTTGTGCAATTTGTATTAGATAGTTTTCTTTTCCCCGAAGATAATCCCCTGTATAAATAGAAAGAAGACATAAGAATAACAGAAGAGCAAAAGTAACCCTTTTCTTTAGGCAGTTTTGTGAAAACATACAAGACATGTTACTTTTGTCTGTAAAGGAGGTCAAAGGACAATACAAGGAATAATACACATAGTAGTGGAATGTAAGGACCAAAGCCCCCAAACTTCAATCATTTGCATTTATTAAGGTTTCTATTATCAATAGAATATTAAGTAAATGTCCCATTCACTTTGGCAGTTTGCATAAGCAAAACGAAGTGCAAGATTTGAAATAAAATCAGCAATCTAATCAGCAATGCTGGAACATTGGTGAAATCTAATTGGGAAAGTAAATTCTTACATGTATATATATCAAAGCATTCGTTCAATGGACGGATCATTCTGTTTTTATTGCGTGTATATCATTAACTTACATACTTATCCAGACAACGCGCAATACAATTGTTTCTGAAGTGGAAGGTGTTTGAATCACGAAATAGATAATACACAAAAAGTGAAAATTACACGGAATCCGTGTTTAAGATTAAAACACGAATATAAGTTTAGTACCTTTGATAAAAAGCATATGCATTCCACCAAATGTAACATACTGTTTAGACTATGTTGTGTCAAATGATGCCATATAAAAAGATTTTACACTGTAAAAGTTGATATTACACTATTAATGTTGTTTTTCAACCACTGTATAAGTAATTTATAAACATATGGCCAAAATAAAATTGTAAACAAAGTTGCTGAAATACAGTGTAAAACCATGTCAAAAACTAATCTGCCCGTTAGAATGAGCTTATTTATAGGTCCGCATCTGACTGAACCTGACAAACATCCTTTTACTTTGTACAGACCTTCGTGGTGTAGTGGTTAGTGCTTTGTCCTCTCACCCGCACGTCCCGGGTTCGTTTCCCGGTGGGTCTGTAACCAGTGAGTTCACAAGTGGTTATCAAAGGCCGTGGCCGTCTTGTTATAATGTCCAGCACTGGATGCTTTCGGGACGTTAAACCTTGCTATGCTATGCTAAACTACTTAATAAGACTATCAATCTGTTGAATTAGTAAGTAATATTACAAACATATATATTTTTTTATCACACCGGAACACCTCCCTCCCCCCAATCCTTTTTTGTATATTAATGATTAAACATTTCGATAACGGACCCTTCAAGGAATCCGGGTTTTAGCAGGTAAAATGATACCTTTTTTATCTGAGGTGAAAGGGGACGGTCAATGTTCGAGGTTGAAATACCCAAAATTACTTGGATTTGTTTTTCCATTTTGGTGAAGTTTAAGTAAATTCCTAATAATTTTCCTGCTGGGTGCAGTAAAGACAAAGTTTCCTTAATCGTTGCTTATGCGCATTGAACGACACCATCTTTTCAACGGTTCATCTTGACATGTGGAATACCTCAGATGAATAGAAGAAGAATTTCATTTAATGTAATATTTTGCCTGAATCACACAACCAAAGGAAGATTAGTTTTGATAAAGTTTTCACGTTAATCTGATCTTTTTTTTTTTCATTACAGATGATGGGTGTGATGATATAGAATACACAATTTGCAATTCAGTTTTGTATGCCTATGTCAAATTTTTTAAGTCACCTGTTCTCCCTTCTTTCTCTTTTTAATTATAGTTAAACAAAATTTCATCTTGACTTTTTTTTTTTAAACATATTTATTTAACTTCCAAAATCAAAAACATTCAACAACTCAAGAAATATACAAAAAGTGACGGTTTTTACAAAGCAAACAATTTCAAAGAAAAATATAGAAAAAAAGGAAAATTATGAATTACTATGGTAATACTCGGTATTCAATTTATCACGAGACTCAGGTATTCAATTTATCACGAGACTCAGGTATTCAATTTATCATGAAACTCGGGTACTCAATTTATCATGCGACTCAGGTATTCAATTCATCACGAGACTCAGATATTCAATTTATCATGCGACTCAGGTTTTCAATTCATCATGCAACTCAGGTATTCAATGTATCATGCGACTCAGGTATTCAATTTATCACGAGACTTAGATATTTATCATGAGACTCGGGTATTCAATTTATCATGCGACTCTGGTATTCAATTTATCATGAGACTCAGGTATTCAATTCATCATGCGACTCAGGTATTCAATTTATCATGCGACTCAGGTATTCAATTTATAATGAGACTCAGGTACTCAATGTATCATGAGACTTGGGTATTCAATTTATCATAAGACTCGGGTATTCAATTTATCATGCGACTCAGGTATTCAATTTATCACGAGACTCAGGTATTCAATTTATCATGCGACTCAGGTATTCAATGTATCATGAGACTCGGGTATTTAATTCATCATGAAACTCGGGTATTCAATTTATCATGCGACTCTGGTATTCAATTTATCATGAGACTCAGGTATTCAATTCATCATGCGACTCAGGTATTCAATTTATCATGCGACTCAGGTATTCAATTTATAATGAGACTCAGGTATTCAATGTATCATGAGACCCGGGTATTCAATTCATCATGAAACTCGGGTACACAATTTATCATGCGACTCAGGTATTCAATTTATCACGAGACTCAGATATTCAATTTATCATGCGACTCAGGTATTCAATTCATCATGCGACTCAGGTATTCAATGTATCATGCGACTCAGGTATTCAATGTATCATGCGAATCGGGTATTCAATTTATCATGAGACTCAGATATTTAATTTATCATGCGACTCAGGTATTCAATTTATCATGAGACTCGGGTATTCAATTTATCATGAGACTCAGATATTCAATTTATCATGCGACTCTGGTATTCAATTTATCATGAGACTCAGGTATTCAATTTATCATGCGACTCAGGTATTCAATTTATAATGAGACTCAGGTATTCAATGTATCATGAGACTTGGGTATTCAATTTATCATGAGACTCGGGTATTCAATTTATCATGCGACTCAGGTTTTCAATTTATCACGAGACTCAGGTATTCAATTTATCATGCGACTCAGGTATTCAATGTATCATGAAACTTGGGTATTCAATTTATCATGAAACTCGGGTACTCAATTTATCATGCGACTCAGGTATTCAATTTATCACGAGACTCAGATATTCAATTTATCATGCGACTCAGGTATTCAATTTATCATGCGACTCAGGTATTCAATTTATCATGCGACTTAGATATTCAATGTATCATGCGACTCAGGTATTCAATTTATCACGAGACTCATTTATCGACTCAGGTATCAATTTATCATGAGACTCATGAGAGTATTCAATTTATCATGCGACTCTGGTATTCAATTTATCATGCGACTCAGGTATTCAATTTATAATGAGACTCAGGTATTCAATGTATCATGAGACTTGGGTATTCAATTTATCATGAGACTCGGGTATTCAATTTATCATGCGACTCAGGTATTCAATGTATCATGCGACTCAGGTATTCAATGTATCATGCGAATCGGGTATTCAATTTATCATGAGACTCAGATATTTAATTTATCATGCGACTCAGGTATTCAATTTATCATGAGACTCGGGTATTCAATTTATCATGAGACTCAGATATTCAATTTATCATGCGACTCTGGTATTCAATTTATCATGAGACTCAGGTATTCAATTTTTCATGCGACTCAGGTATTCAATTTATCATGCGACTCAGGTATTCAATTTATAATGAGACTCAGGTATTCAATGTATCATGAGACTTGGGTATTCAATTTATCATGAGACTCGGGTATTCAATTTATCATGCGACTCAGGTTTTCAATTTATCACGAGACTCAGGTATTCAATTTATCATGCGACTCAGGTATTCAATGTATCATGAAACTTGGGTATTCAATTTATCATGAAACTCGGGTACTCAATTTATCACGCGACTCAGGTATTCAATTTATCACGAGACTCAGATATTCAGTTTATCATGCGACTCAGGTATTCAATTTATCATGCGACTCAGGTATTCAAT
Source organism: Chiridota heheva (assembly GCA_020152595.1). Lineage (NCBI taxonomy): Eukaryota > Metazoa > Echinodermata > Holothuroidea > Apodida > Chiridotidae > Chiridota > Chiridota heheva. The sequence goes on from JAIGNY010001761.1 coordinate 1,625,902, forward strand.
TTATCATGCGACTTAGATATTCAATTTATCATGCGACTTAGGTATTCAATTTTTCATGCGACTTAGATATTCAATTTATCATGCGACTCAGGTATTCAATTTATCATGAGACTTAGGTATTCAATTTATCATGAGACTCAACGAAAAATTCACCCTGACTTTCGGCTGCCAGCTCCTCTAAATACATTAAAAAATATAAATTCTTTATTTTGTCGTGAATGATTGATACTTTCATCTTCGTTGACAGCAATGTTAGTATTATCAAACAGATAAAACGTTTATTGGAATTACATTGATTAAACTAGTAAATTCTTTGGACAGATGATATGTTATTTTTAAAGTGAAATGTTAGATCGTAAATCCAAAGCTTTTAAGGACATTGTAATTACGAATTGAAAAGTTGTATTTATCACGATTGTCTAAGGAACATTAAAAAATTCTATACATGTAACCTCATGCATAAAAAATGTATCCTATATGTCATTATTACCATGTAGAATAGTACATCAATCGCTGACAATTCTCGTTTGCCACTTCACGTAATATACTCAAATAAAACACTTTCATCAGTGCATTTTGCAGCAGATAAATCAGCCCTTCCAGTTCCATAAAGCATATGAGGCAGAGCTATTAGAGTAATTAAACATGAAGCGCAGGCAATCTAAATGATTGAATGATGCTGTAAATTAATTTTTTTTTTTACTTTGTCAGGAGTAAAATTTATCGATATACCGTATTTCTTTTTCTGAAATAATATTTTCTTATTAGTAGTGAACATATGAAGAACAAAATGATTGATGTTTGTTTAGAAACTTAAATTGAAACGAATTTACGCTAAGAAGGTAATCTCGTGATACTAAAACATCTCATTTGTTACCATTGAAAATATGAATATACAATGGTGGAATTTATCGTAATTTCAATGAATTGAGATTTATTCTTGATGCGGGAATCCGTTGCTGGTAGTAAGATATGCACACGTTCTTGAAGTTTTCGTTATATGTGATACTGCTCATAGTAGCTAAGATGCACTGCAAAACTTCAGTTCCTGGCGTGCATTAGAATGGGAAAACAAATTTCAACCATTTTGTCGAAGTTGAAAGTGTAGGATTAATAAATAAGATTGAATGACAAGTAAACAACATACTTGCATGTTTGCTCTGAAATAACCAATTTTCATTCGTGGTGCAGTATGTTAATGGCTGTCATGATTTAAATAAAACAGCCTACTAATACTGGACACATTATGCATGACAATGGATACATTTTATGTTTAAGAGCCTATGGACATAAACAAATTTCTACATTCGGAGCAAATCAGATTTTTAATCAGTCACTGAAAGTTATGGCAAAATATATTGCTACTAGATATTGATTGGGGATATGTTAAATACGCAGTTTTTGAAGAAATGCAGCAAATTTTTACATATCACATTTACGCATGATCAGTTGATAGAGAAATGATGGACTTCCAGTCCCGCTCTGTTAGAATTGACCATTTTGCTGAAGTTGAAAGATGTTTTTATAACGGATTATCATGAAAATGTCGGTGTTTACAGACTGCTTGATAATTATTTGAGCTTAATGCATACACGCATTACGAACAGGAGCAACACAATTTTAGGACAACATTTAGGAAACAAAGAGATGAATAGACAATATTATCTGACACCTCACTGTTCAGAGAGACTGATCATAGTATTCCTATGCCGACGATTAAAGCACTAGCCTGGCAATCTAATTATGTACATAATTTGTGGTCAGTTGGGCTATCCACTGTATCACATTCCTCTCCAAAGGTGTTATGGATTGTAGAACAGAAGCTACACGCATTGCAAAAAAGAAGAAGAAGGCAATACAGTTCGTCTTACATTAGTACATTTGATATTTGCCATGTGATAAATATATGACAAACATGTGTAACCACCTCACACAGCTTTAGAATGGAGAACAAAGGACCGTATCTTCAATGTGAAATTTCTAAATTGTCCATGTGAGAGCCGTATGACAAACATGTGCATATGTGTCAGTACCTCACAAAATACTTTGCAGTACAAAGTATGCTTCATGTCCATTCACAAAGTGACGTCAATCATTGTGTAGTAAATTCATAAAATTCAATATATTAAACATAAACCTAGTCGTGTATTGTTCGAAAATAATTAATACCAAACAAAATCTCAGTCCCAGGAATACAATACGTCTTTAGACTGGAAAAAACATTCTAAGGAATGATTCAATGGCTCTTTTGTCAGAAAAAAAAAGGCACAAAAATTGTAGGGAGCCGTTGCATGAAGAACCAAAATGGTATAAATAATATAACTGTGTAACATAACTAAGAATGCAAAAAGAGGATCTCGACGGTCTGGTAATAATTGTACTATTACTATATATCGTTACTTGCAAAAGAAAAGTAATGGAGTGATATTGGTGTGTGAGTTAAATGAAAAATCTTGAATATGAAATATTATTGTGATTCCAATTGCAGTATGAAAAGGGTTGTAAGTAACAAGCAATGTTTAGTGATACCTTCACGTAAAAATTCAGGGTCATGGCAGGAAAATTTGTTGACATTGAAGAAAAACCTTCTGATTTATATTTCATATCAAATTATAATTCTTTTTTAGGATCTAGAGCAGTTTTACGGGAGATGGATGCGTTTCTTCTTAATAATCATGATACTTAAAATGTCAAAATAATTGCAGTGTTGACAAAAGGTCATGAGGTAAAGAATTAGTTTAAAAAAGGTAAATATAACTTGTCATAAGTTACTTCAGAGGCAGTGGGAAGCTTTACATTAATAATAACTTTATACCATTTGCAATTCGAGGAATTGTCATTTGTAGCAATTCCTATATCATATTAATTTATGTGTGTAAGATACCATCGTGAAATGTATATTTCTTTTGCGTGATAAACCCCGTGCTCCATTTTGGTTTATTTTTACTCTGAATAAAATTAATTATTAGTTTTGCAAACTCAAAGCATCTTGTATATAACGATATACTTGAACAAAATATCAAATATGCACCTTTTTACTTAAAAAAGATAGAACGAGAGCATCATTGAACATATATCAACGAGCTGCTAATATCCATTTTATAATGCTGTGTTTGACTTGAAGGTTTTCTGAAAGGTGAATTGAACCCAAAATGAAGGACAAAGTACGGTGGTGACTATTTTTGTCTGTTCTATTTAACCATAAAACGTGGTGAAAAAGAGATGAGTTAAGAAGATTATGGAGAAACTCACTGTAACTTTTGACACGATCACAGCATTGAATTCAGGAAAGATCACAACAACATCAAAATTTGAGATTAAACAACACTTAAAATCAGATAAAATCCTTGAAATATTGGAAGAAAGATCACAATCTTACAATATTTCTGTGTTTTTGACACGTGAGATGTCATAGACGTATCTAATTTTAAAGTTTAAGCAAGATGTATGAACACATCACATCCTTGGTTTAAGTAAAAAAATGCGGTTGTAATCTTGTTTTGAAGTTTACGACTATATGTGATAATGAAGAAAAAGTATACTATCAAAGACGAAAAGCACAAATTCTCTCACCTCTACTACCCGGTAATTTTTTTCTAGGTTTTGATTGGCTGACAAGGCTTATTTGTATATGGTTATCACTCAACGAACGTGATATTTGCATTTGCAAATTGCAATTTTCAACACTACTGAATATTCAAACCCTTAATTTGCATCTTATTAACCTACAATTATATACCATGCAGGTAAAATGTTCATAACTTTTATCAAAGTGTAAGCTAAAACACTGAGTGCATCTTTGTTTAACAGTCTGAGTCAAGTCACCATAACTAATCTAGAAAAACCGGAGAAATAAATATTCGAAAAATATTCTTCCACGCCCAGGTTACACTAAGGTCTCTAGTCGGCCATTAGCATCAGCACACATGTATACAGAGATCGAGATTGTACAGCACATACATTAACACTTTGTATGCAACAACAACTAGGCCTAATGTTAAGAGTCTGTAACTGTAAAGTGTACACTAACGTTACACTTTCTAAAGATAAACAAACTTGTACTAGTGTCGCTTAGGCGAGAGAAGGTTCTTACTTTAGTTTTATTTTGAATACAATTCTTTTCTCATCTGTAGCTGCTATAACTTACAGTATTTTGATGAGTAAATTGTCTTTAAATAAAATGGATCCTGAGACAGCCGCGAAGTTCCAACTTAAGCTCTGCAGTGATACAATGAGTTACAGAGTTACGATAACCTTAGGACCCTCACTTCTGTTTCAAGAACTTAAAAAAGTTAGCGTTGTTGTTGTATTTCACAGATATTATATCGCTATTGCCATCCAAAATGTAGCCCTGGGATTTGTAAGTCTAAATGTTATTTCAAATGATCTCCAACATTGTTTTGTGAGAGAATAAATGCTGACAGAAGCAAGTTGATATCTTTCTTTCTTGGAAAAATAAATGTCATTCTGGTCAGAAATGGTCAAAAATATCATACAGATAGAAACTACAAGTAATTTGTGATTGGTTGGTATGAATGCCTACGAATAAACAAATTAGATAGGTTGCCCATATGCTGTGCGTGAATATATAATTTCATCAAAATTATTATTTCACTTTTATCTAAGTTTTTGTCATTTTTTGCCAAATAATTGCAAAATGATTTAATTTTATGGTGATAGAATAGAAACGAACTACTCTTACTTGCCCACTGTTGGTAATAATCGCTTCGTACAAATAAATTGAACAATAATGGACTCGGCTTTGCCTCGCCCATCAATTTTCAAATTATTTGGGTTTTCCGGTTTTTACCCTACAATGGGCTCGCAATTGCAGTTCATTTCTTAAATAATATGTTTAGTTGACGTACATGTAAGACGACGTGGTTTTGTGAAATTGTGTGTAGACAAAGTATGGTATCCTCTAGAGAAAAAGAAATGATTTGGTTATATTCTTACATAGATCGGAACTGCCAAATTGGTCTGTTTTCTGTTATTCAACAGTGAGCTCTTAACTTTAGAATGCTAATCCCATATTGGTACATTAAGATCAATAATTCATACATCACGAACGGGAAAGAACTTTTTGTTGAAGCCAACAAGTTGCATTTCTACTAATTCAAACATATCTACTTAGTTATTTTGCGGTCATCAATCTCTTGAATGTCATATTACAGTTTGTGGTATAACTTATAATTCCTTGTTTTTAAAACGATGAAACCTTACGCATGTCAAATTTAACAAAACCTTAGGAAAAAAATGAAGGTGATACTTTAAATTCACAGTCAAATATTTTCCACAAGCCTTTAACTTAAAGAATGAAAAGAAGAAATTATAACGTAAGCAAGCTAGACGTATAATTTCCAAGTTCTTTGCCAATTATACAAATGGCACACACAGTACGTTACGTAGGTTCAGCTCTCCATTTTTGTCGAATTCTAGAGAGATGCCAAATTATTTTAACCAGTCTACACTTTGTATGCGTATTACATTATTACTATCGTTACTGTGGAGGTGTTTTTGCACACTCTCCGGAGGAAGAGACACACTGTTAGCAATAATTAGGTGCTCCCTTTTTCATTTTGGCATATTTGATTTAGTGTTCACATTGCTTTGAAGGTATGAAAAATCTAAGCAATTGCAGGATGTCAATCAGCATTACTCAAAAATTCAAAACAGAAAAAGTCACTTTTAAATTAGGCTATTAAAAAAAGAAACAATTCATTACGGTCTTAAATAGAGATGGTCAGCATAAATGGAAACTATATCTGTCGAGGGTTTTATTAACTTTTAAAAAGTTTTTAAAAACTTGTGTTTATTTTGGCCCGACCATGTTTAATAATGGAAATAATTCTCGCTTTATATTTCTAACTGCGCAATAAAGAACATTAACTTTAGTCGACGACTGTTGGGAGAAAGGTTTTTGATCTCCTCTTATATTCAAATCAAACATATTTAGGATTTAAATTTCACAATTCCCTTGATTTGCTTTACAATTTATTTTTAATCGTTTGAAAACTGGTCTATATCATTCGTCAAACTGCATGAAGCTACTTGTTCTTTATCTAGTAGTCAGCAGTATCTTTTAACATTTCCTTCAGTGAGCGTTGAGGTTACCTTTCTTTAACACACTCGTGTAATCTTTGAAATGCAATAACTCCTCAACGGATTTTTACACCAAATCATTTCTTTTAATATTCTTTTATCATAAACAGTATATGAAAATGAAAATTCACGGATTATTCTTTTGATGAATGCATACTAAACAACAAATGAAGCACAAGTTACACAACTTTGTTTTCGTTCCTTATTGTTTGGTACAGCTTTCTTTTCCAGTATGTTCTTGAGCATCACCGTTTTGTCATCGTTATTCCTTTGTAAGTTCTCCGTTCGGTTCTGCAGAAATATTCACGTTGCTAAAATTTTAGGAGAATAACTAACTTATGTAATATGAAAATATTAAATGCGTTTTATATCATTTATTTGCTGGAAGGGAGTCCCCCTAGGTTAACACATCATTCAGGCAACCTTCTATATCATTCAAAAATGTGCATCGTACTTTTTCATTAAGTAACTTTTTACGAACTGTAATGTGTACTATTCATTCCTAGTGTTATTCTTAACATACCTCGATTAGCTTGGTGAGAAGACAAAAATCAATTAAGGAAAGAATGTTGGTTTAATTTGTATACATTGTTTGAAATTTCTTGCGCTAGAGCGTCCACAGTGAGCATGTGTATGATTTATAAGACAGTTATTTGTTTGAATAAAAGTATCAAACTTGTTTTCAATTCAACATTAAGTAGATAATTATATTATTTTGGAATGGAATCAATTATTGAAAACATTAAAATTCGATTAGGTGCAAAGAGAAAACCAAAAACAAGAAACAACGAGCGTTAAAAAAATATCTCAATATTCGACATTTGCGTTCTGCAGCTATTCAGACGTATGACATTGCCATTGCAGCATACGTACTAATCATTTATAATCATTGTTGGCTTTTAATGAAATGTGCAATTGTGAAAAAGACAGAAATATATTATGTTTTTTTGTGTAAAATGCTTATAATTTGTACTGGAACATGATAATACCATATTATTCAGTTTCTCTGGCTCTTTCAAATTTATAGCATATGAACGGAAAGACAACTGAGGAACTGTAAATACTTCTTAGTATTTCTCTCTTTTGCCCGATTATGGAACATTAAAAAACGTATTTTACACTTTGTTTTTTACACTTTGGTTTACATTTTGTTAAAGCAGGGAGTTGTTAGAGGTGTGGAGCAAACATTGTGAGGCAACATTCAAAACCACTTTGTTTCAGAATTAACTATTCTTGTTGAAACTATAATGGTAGATGATCGAAAAACAATGGAATGACGAGAGTAAATGGAATGTCGAGAGTAAATGGAAAGGACAATAGTGAGGTATGTCCGTTAAAAAACTAAAATGTTTTTGATAGGAATGTATGGATTCTAAAGCAATTTAACTGTTGTTTCATTTTAAATATTTATATATCTTTAAACTAAAGATTATTGTAAACATGTACGTTGCAGGCTCTACAATGGTTTTACTTTTACGGAAGAACTTCCCGTAGCAGCACCGGCAAAGCTTTTGATTTGAAGACTGTCCTCCATCAATCTGACTATACGTTAAGAAAACAAACTGAAAGTGAAAATAACTTTTGAGAAGAAGGTTGTACTAACGAAATTTATTTTCAGGATTTGTAAATGCCATATCTTTTTCTTGTTGAGAGTGATTCCTGACATATATAGTTATGCTGACGTCGGTTTGAGATATTTTGCATTGTTAATACTTTTTCATTGGTGATTTAAGAACTTATACAGTCCCCTAAAATGATAATTGTAAATATAAGTTCATCTCAAATTTGATTAGCTTGGTGAGCGAATGAAGAGAAGAAATTTTATACGCAATGAAAGTAAAATCGATCAATATTTCATTCGATATACCGTAAACAGTGAACAGTTGATAAATTAGTTGATTTATATATAAGTTAGAAATAAGTAGAAGGAAATGAGTAGAAGGAAAAATTGTTTCAGATTTAACAAAGATTTCAATCTAAAAGACCACAAAGAGATTGTTGACTTTTTGAATTCATAATGGGCTATCTTCGGGCTGGGTCGACGTCCTCCCCAGCTTCTACGTTCAGGCTGTTTTAGTTGATACCATATGTATTTATGTATTTACAATTCTAGGCCATTCCATATTTTGAACATTTTGGCCTATCTACACAACTATAGATTCGGAAAAATCATGTTCCCAGAGCGTAATGTATTATTTGCTATATAAAGATTCTAATACCATTATTGAATCTAAGAATAATATTCTTTCATGAAAGTTAGGTGATTATATAAGTTGATATAATAACCTAAAATTCAAGATATCCATCATAGAACAACGTCTTTGTATTGGTGTAAAATTTATCATAATTGTCATCCTTATGATTGATAGATAAATACAGAGTATCGACGTTGAAATTAACCATGATACCAACCAAAACCTTTCAGACTTGAATTGCTTTTTTAGTCCGGTATGGGTCCTATTTTAAGGAATCTGTAAACTACCTGAGAGTATAGCCATTCTGCAGTCGTTTTGTTCATATTTTGCCATAAGAATGTACAGAAAGGTTAAATGAGAGACCATTTTGTCACACAGATTGTAAGATTTTGCGATGTGTAATTTGATTCCTTTAGAATCTACAATCTCAACGACAAAGTTATACAGTTACAATTATTTGAAATTGTTTAAATAACAGTTTGACGCCAAAAAGCCTAGCTCTTTTCTTGATTTTCCCCCATATTTCACAAACAGTGTGGTAAAAATATAAAAGGGACTGGATATTAATATTTAGTAATATAAGCGATGAAGGTTTATCTCTAAGCTTTAAGTTTCGCCAGACAAAGACGTTTTTCATAGAATATTTAATATTAAAAATTGATAACACTACATAAGTTTTACGTTAGTATATCACAGCATCATATGAAATATCGCAAAATGGCAATGCCTATGTCACGAAAAGTTCCTTATTTAAGAAACCTCTTGAATCCTTATCTTGGGAACTCTCCCTAGTTTTTTTTGTTTGTTAATTCATGTAAATGATTATTGTCTTGCAGAAGCATTATTGTGCATGAGAGAATGTGTCCTTGGAGGTGCGTCAAACTATCATGAGCGGCCTTCTCTGAATTATAAATGAATCTTGTTTCCCACCAATATAAATGAATTATATGTGAATAAAATTGACTAATAACATTATCTGTCAACTACTATTTTAAAGATCATTACATGCAAATCAAGTTGTAATCTATTCTGTTCGAAAATTAGTATGTTTCATATATCCAAGAGTAGAATCCTGAGACTACTCTTTTCTTTTGTCTCTGTAATAAATCTTAAGTTGACCTTTTTCGGAAGATTGTAATCTACCTAAATCCATATTACATCGCGTGTTGGAAGCACTTAGTCAATTTTGATAAGACATTTGTTGTCAATAATCAAGGCAAAAGGTTTTTCTTTGCATCGCAAGAGTTCAGCCGAAGTTCACGTAGAATTACTTTAAAGATTGTATAGATGAAATTGTATGTTTAAAAGTGATTTGATGAATTGCGAGTTTGAAGCACTTGAAACACCATTTTAAGCAAACTAGTTTGCTTGATATATGTTTATTCGTACCGAATTGCTGATTAGGTGAGCGATTACATCGAAAATATATTGGTCTTGAATATATTTCATTATAATTGATTATATCAGCGTATTGTGACTGACGCTCAATCAAAGTAATGGCTAAGTGATAACCTCAATTAGCTGTATTGTAGCATAGCTTGACGTGAGGTATCGTTTACTGATTTCAAATTAAGTGGTCGGCAACAGGATTGATATACAAGAAAGTATAAATACAATTCGAAGAAGGTTTGGTATATTTCATCACACAGTTCTTAGAAAATGTTATTCTGCTGAATTCATTGTGAACGCCATGAGCATATCATTAAGTATATTAAACGGCGATCAATGTATCAAATTTAAAATTGTAACTTGCTGAATCATGATTAGCCGTCGCGAGCTGAATCAAAGAGGCAGAAAAAGGAGCAGAAAACATTTATGCGAAGATTTTGATTCACAATCAATGATATTATCAGTTAATACTTCCTCTAAACAAAGCATTCCACTAGATTTCATATTAATGAAGATTGTCTTTAAGGATACAGTTTTGTCTGCCTGTCATATGTAAATCGGAATATCCACGAAAACACTGGCAAGGAGGAACATTTACAACAACAAAAATTGTTCTTTTTAGGCATCTTCATTCGAAAGTTTGGCAAACATTTGTAAAATATAATACAAATTACAACCATATTTGGTATATAAGCATAAAATTGCCGATGTTGACAATTTCAAACCCTACGATCGAAATACAAAGAGGTTCTTGCAGTGGCAAAAACACACACACACACAAAACATGGCATCAGCTAACCCAATCGGTCTTTAAAATTAAGCCATATTAAGACCCACCAAAGAAAACCTATCCATCCATCCATCCATCCTTTCACCCATCCTTCCATACATCCATCCATCTATCCATCCATCCATCTACAAATCTATAAGTAATATATATGTATATATACATATATATATACATATGTATACATATTATATATATATATATATATATATATATGTGTGTGTGTGTGTGTGTGTGTGTGTATGTAGATGAATATATACGTTGCCATATGCGGTAGCGTAACCTTCATGTTAAGTGCAGTCTGCAGTAAAACTGCGCATCATTCTCAAGATTCAAGTTTTGGAATCTGGGTAGCCTATTATTGACGCTGGCATTTACAACATTGTCAGATATACTGTTCCATTTATTCAGTTTAAAAACAGAAAATTGAAATATGGCGTAAAGCTCTCCCTATACATGTACTCAGTTTCCATAGAGCTCACCAGAAAAAAAAATCCATAGGGCCACTATCGTTACGTTCAATAGGACAAAACACGAGTTTTTCGTGGACAAATTTGGCCTTCACATTACGCTATGAAAGTACCTAATCCGCGAAAATGTAATTTTTGACAATGTCAATGTCATTTTCCCACAAAAACACCGTGTTTTCAGTCATTTTGGGGTGCGGATTGTTTTTCTTTTGCCGAATTATCATGGCAAATTAAAAGATAATCACATTTCTGGGTTTTTGAGCTAAAGTATGTGCAATTTGTTTGTCGAAATCACGAAAAATCGTATTGACCGTAACGATAGTGCCCCTATGGATTTTTATTTCGGGTGAGCCCTATACAGTAGCTACAGTGAAATAAAAACCTTACTCAGTACACACTACATACAAGGAAATGCTTGCATACTGGGTGAGACAACGCATAATACACTCGTAGTGTTGAAAACCACTCAGACAATAAGAAATAACATAATTATGAAATAAAAACCCTTCTCAAATCTGGCACCGGTACTTACGGGCTACGATTTATATTTTTTTATATTTTTTAAATGCAATTTTCATTGAAATCTTGTAACTTTAAAGTATCTTTCACCTACTAACAAATGAAATGATGAACATTTCCTACCTAAAAAAAACTATGAATTACGGAAGAAATGATATTCCGATCACTTCGAAAACCCCTCACTTTTTGAAACGTGTACACAATTAGTGCACATATCACCCAAGTGCGCTGGCAACTGCTATCTTGAATTTTTTTGTCAGTAAATGCGCCCAGTGATCAATATAATGCTATACGCACATTGACTTCACCGACGCTCTATTGTTCGACAACTTTTCAATTAATTTATATATATATATATATATATATATATATATATATATATATATATATATATATATATATATATATATATATATATATATATATATATATATATATATATATATATATATATATATATATATATATATATATATATATATATATATATATATATATATATATATATATATATATATATATATATATATATATATATATATATATATATATATATATATATATATATATATATATATATATATATATATATATATATATATATATATATATATATATATATATATATATATATATATATATATATATATATATATATATATATATATATATATATATATATATATATATATATATATATATATATATATATATATATATATATATATATATATATATATATATATATATATATATATATATATATATATATATATATAATATATAATGTAAAAGTGTTCCATGACGTTAAAAACATTGTCAAAGGCCTAGTTGTTTTAGCGCGTAGTCGAAATTCATCTACGCTTCTATGATAAACCAATGCAGCAGTTTTAACGTTATAAAGTATATCTGTATATAGCGTTTTCTGACTGTGTGTACCAGCTATTAGTGGCTATAGCGTATGACTAGGTCCCTACAGGCTGGGGCGAGCATGATATATTTTCTGTTTTTACGGAGCGGCTGCCCCCTTTATAATAGTTATGGCACTGTCCATTGTATGTGTATATTGAACCAGGCCCGTAGCAGCCGCTGCGGCTGGTGCGGCGATCGCCGCACCACTTTTTCGCAATAAATAACATAATGATAATAATAATAATAATATATATATATAAATATATATTTTTTAACAGTACAAAAATATCAGTATTTTCTGAGGGAATACCCCCTCCCCTCCAAGTATTACGCGCTTATATTGGTAAATCGTAAGAATGCGCAACACTATCCCCATCCGAACTGTCTAATCCGTTGGCACGCGTACGCGTGAAATTTAACCTAATAAGTGCAAGCGTGGCATAGTAGTGAATGTTTTTCTTTACGAGCTCCAAGTTGTATTGATTTGAAGTCGACATAGTTTGCATGAAATCAACACAACTTGGAGTTGACATAAGATGCAAATTAGCCTGCTTATCCAATCACAGAGCGAGAAACTATACAACTTGGAGTCACGGTCGAGTTGTGGACTTATGGCAGACTCAGCGCACCATACACGTGCGTGATCTAGGCTAGACCTACCTGTACGCTAAAGAAGTCGGTCGCGTTTTATTTTATATGCATGAAATTTAATAAAGGACAGAGTGGTTTAAGATGGATTGTTCTATAACAACTCTGGACATTGGGAACACACCAAATCAACCAGTAATTAATTTCCCGAAACGAAGTTTTGGACAGAAAAAACAGAACTTTGTGCGTTCCAACCAAGTTGGTTCAACCATGGAGCTATAAACTCTAAGTTTATAGCTCCATGGTTCAACCAGTTTGCTTGGTTGGATAATGACGAATCAAATGATATGGCATTCTGCTATACATGCATCAAGGCATACAAGGCAAAGAAGCTTAATTCACCAAACATGGATTCCGCATTTATCGCTAAAAACAAAGGCTTTAAATATTGGAAAGAGGCGATTTGGAGGTTCAAGGCACATGAAGGTAGTGTTTGCCAGAAGGATGCAGTCTTAATGGTTGTGACATTGCCAAAGATAACTAAAGACATTGGAGAAAGTTTATCACAACAGATTGGAAGAGAAAGGGAAGAGCGACGATAAATTTTTATGAAAATCATTTCTAATGTGAAATTCCTGGCACGGCTAGGACTAGCTTTCAGGGGTGATGGGGATGAATTGGATTATAATCTTATAACTCTTTTCATGTTGCGTGGTGAAGATGATTCACGAATTCAAAAGTGGTTATCACGGAAATTTGTCATGTATCTCTCTGCTGAAATTTAAAACGAAGTTTTACAGACAATGGCACTAACGGTAAAACTTAAATCAATTATATATTTTAGGTGGCGGAAGATATTTCATAATTGCGCAAACAAAATCAGAATAGCAAAGACTTAACCCCTCCCCCAGCGTCGGAGGAACATAACATAATATAGGGATCACTATACCAATTGCAGCGGAACAAAGGAAATATCGACGTGGGCGCAGGGGACCATCGTTATAAAAAAAATCCAGACTATCACTCTTACCCCCACCCCACCCCCAAAAAATGGTTTTGAAGTGCTGCTATATTTTTTGTTTGAATTTTCAATTTAAGCTGCATGGGGTGCAGATTCATATTTGTTTTTTGTTTATTTATTTATTTTTGTTACGCGTCACTATCGCATTCGCCTTCCTTTTAATTTGTAAATTTCTTTTGGAACATATCTACTCACATCTATGAAGCATATGTGCCATGCAAGTGTGCGTTGAGCATGCTTCTTTAAACATTTGTGTACTAATTTTCAATAAAATAAAATGGTATAACTCGTTAAAATGGTATAACTCGCCAGACCCCTCTAAATTTCATTTGAAGCCACAATTGGCGACTAGCGCGCACGTATAGTTACTAACATCCGTGCTTATTTTTTATATGCACCATTTCTTTTTTATAGGCTTTACGTGAGGTTGTTTCAAATATCCAGACAGCTCCATTCTATACAATTATGGTGAATGAAACCCCCGATGTTTCCAACAAGAAACAGGTTGTGATATGCATACGGTGGGTCAAAGACCAGTTTGAAGTTCATGAAGATTTCATTGGATTGTATGAAGTGTCTTCAACAACCGCCGATGCATTAGTTGCCACCATCAAAGATGTTCTCCTTCGAATGCAGTTATCCCTTCAGAAGGCAAGAGGTCAATGCTATGATGGAGCAGCTGCCGTGTCGCGTGTACACGGAGGTGTTGCAAAGAACATAACAGATGAACAACCAAAGGCTTTGTATACACATTGCTACGGTCATGCCTTTAATCTTGCATGTGGTGACACCATAAAGAGGAACTGGCTAATGTGTGATGCTTTGGAAAATACAAGGGAGATTACCAAACTAATTAGGAACTCCCCCCGACGTGGAACTAAGTTTATTGAGATAAAGGAGAGGATTGGGAAGGAGTGCTCCACTGGAATCCGTGTTATGTGTTCAACTCGGTGGACAGTTAAAGCAGATGCACTTCGGAGCATACTGGAAAACTACGAAGTTCTACAGAATGTTTGGGAGGAGTGTCTCTTAGAGGAAAAGGATCCTAGCACATAGGGTCGACTGAGGGGTGTGGCTTCGTACATGAAGAAGTTTGATTTCTTATTTGGTAAAAAGTTAGCACACCTGATCCTAAGCCATAGCGACAATTTGAGTAGGACTTTGCAACACGCATACATTTCTGCTGCGGAAGGGCAGAGTGTCGCAGAGAAAACCGTTTCCACTATTAAAGGCATACGAAGTCAGTTCGACACTTTCTGGGAGGCCGTAGGATTACTTGCTTCTACACTCAATGTGAACCAGCCAGAGACACCACGAAGAAGAAAAGTCCCAATCCGGCTTGATAGTCCTTCTGTTGATGATCAACCTGCAAGTGCGAAGGAGTATTTTAAGCGAATCTACACAGAGGCTATCGACAACATCGTTAACTGCATACGATATCGTTTTAAGCAGACGGGGTACCAAACCTATGTCAAGCTACAGAACCTCCTCCCAGATGCATGTAATGGCAAAGGAATTGGGGAGGATTTTCACTTCGTTTCTGATTTCTACAAAGACGACATTGATTCAAGTCAACTCAGAGTCCAGCTGGAAACGCTGGGTCACACATGTAAACCGCCTGAATGTACCAGTGTCAGTGTGTATTCGCTTCCTGATATAGTGAAGTATATGAAGTCTTTAGATTTCGGTACAAAATTGCTTCTATCTGAAGTGTGCATTTTGCTTAAACTTGTACTTGTCATGCCAGCTACAAACGCGGTAAGCGAACGTTCTTTCAGCGCTCTGAAATGCATCAAGACGTACATGCGAGCCACCATGGCACAGAAACGAACTGAACCATCTACTTGTCCTCCATGTCCACAAAGACATGACAGATAGCTTGGATCTGACGAAAATAGCAAGAGAATTTGCCGACACTGCTCACCGTCGTGCTCACCGTCCAAGCCGGCAAATAGTCGAATACAGGAATAGGCCTATAGTCTCGTCACTCTCGTGTCCTTCAATTCAGTGAAACTTTTGTATAGATTACGAAATATTATCGTATAAGACTATCAGTTTATCATTTTAGTTTTTCTGTTAAAAACAAACTTACTTCATTCCATAATTTATCTGAAAAATTATCTAAACATTTTGTTAGACTTTCTCTTTTGTTGTTGCCATGGAAACTTTGGATAGATTATTAAGATTAGCAAATCAGACTGAAGTTGATGTGACAACAAACAAGCTTCAACAGTTCAAGTTGATTTATTCATGATATATCAAGAGAATAACCTTCCCCTTCCCATAATTTGGAAAATGACAGGGCAAAGTTCACGGATTAACACATTCGATTATAGCATGAAAAAGGGATATGGAGCTCAAATTTACGAATCCGCCCCCTCCCCCCACCCCATCCACCCGCCACAGAAAATGGTGTTTAGATGTGAGTGTCGGCAAGGATATACTCTCTACACCCATCCATAAGTGAAAAAATAATACATATGTACACGTTTTCGGGGTTAAGAAAATTAAAGTCAGAAGTGTGAATTTGTATTTCCTTATAATTTTGCCCAAAGGTATTTTGCCTTCAAAAGTGGGGTCAGTTTACCCGTTAAATTGTGCTTTTTAAGAAAATAGAAATTACTGTTATCTAGTGATGTTCCGATATGATTATGAGAAACATATTCTGTATGGAAATAAACTTTGACAGTTTGAAGACACGTGGTTGACATAATTTTGTGTAAAGTCGGAACGATCCATTTTATGACAAAACAGATAGACCTATTCACATATTCGTCTAAAATAGAGGATGTTCAAATACTGCTTGCAAGACCTGGGAAGTGTCATTTCTGGCAATCTATAGGTACCTTTTTTCACACAAAAAATTCCACGCTACGCGCCAACCGATGGTGGCGCTCCGCTCAGATAGTATCAACGTCGCCGCACCACTAAAACAAACGGTGCTACGGGCCTGTATTGAACAAAGTCAAAGAAGAAGATGGGAACTTAATCTTGTAGACCATGTGTTTTATAAATCTGAATCATATCATTTATGAAACGTCTATAGGCCTACCGTATCGGTTTTTTGGTTTCAATACAATTTATTTTTTAAACTCTCATATCTGAACATATCATCACAATAAAGAAAATGTCAAAAAGAAATACAACTATCATAACATAATTCATAAAGCATAATTGTTTTGCAAGTTCACCCCAGAAGTTATTACAGATCAACACATGTCATAACGCTATTAAAGCTCATGTTTTCATTCTAAAGGGAATCACAAAGCCCTTGGCTTTCTTGTTAATAATTGAAGTAGCTCACTGATGCTTACTTCGTACTTCATTGATATTCCAATGCAGTGGACAAGCTCCACCCATTACCCAGAGTGTAATGAGTGGAGCTTATCAAATCATAGGTGAGCTCCCATGTGTGCCTGTGCAAAGTTTTGTGTTAAAATGCATTTTTAAAGATTTGTTCTTAAGATTCTGGCTTAAGCGAGATTTTTGTATGCTTCATAAAGCTTGTATTTTAAATAAGAGACATTCCATGTAGTTTTTTAATTAAAGCACCCGAAAGGTATAATTGTTATGTCTACAAAAGTGTCAGATGTCAATACGTAATGGTGCTAAAAATAGCTCCTTTAGATGTAGACAGTAATCCTATTCGCGTTTCGTACCAGTACCGTAAGTTCTTAATAGGTCATGACAACACCTAGAAGATAGCATGTGAAGTTGTCGTTTGTTATTTTCGCTTGTCATACAAGTAAGTCTCAAGTGTCAGTAGGTCTAATTGTACTACATTGCATCGCGGGGGTTAGAACGTTAGCCTATACTTGAATGCACTTTCTATCACAGGGGTTAGAATTTTAAACTTAAATGCACTAAGGATAGCGTTCTGTTGGGATAGTGAACGCACGTGGCATTGCATAAGCCGGGACTTGTTACTAATGTGCCGTATAGGCAGCAGGTTGCCAGAAATACAAGTTTGTTTCCAAACTTGTTTACAGTGTTCGTGGACACATAAAAGAATCATCGATGGGTAGCATTCAATGGAGCATCCCAGCGCTGCTAGTTTGGCCGATTATGACAAATTTGGTTGTTTCGAAACATGTATGGTCGGTAATCTTTTTCAGTACCGGCCAAATGAAATTAACTTAACATTTATGACGATTAATGTGTAAATATTAGAAATTTTGTTATGTTTACAAAAAGTATTTTCTAACCATACGTTGAGGTGGAATTGACCTTTGACCTCGCCAACGTCAGTAATCGAGCGAGACATGATGGCACCATGCATTGAATGTCACATGGTTTTTGTTAAAAACATAATTTGTTAAACATCGCTATAGAGAGAACCTTATTGCACCGACCGCAACACTAAGCGATCACTGAGAACCAATCTGGCAGTCATTCACAACTAACCGTGTTTGGAACATATGACCTGACTTTTTGATGCTATTAAACTCAAAGAAACAAACAAATAAACTGTAAACAACTCATACACGAACGTTGAAACTCTTGGATTTTAAACATTATGAATAATTGCCCCAAAATAAAATAAACTTCAAATAAAACTTAAAAAAGATCATAAAAAATATCTCATATGACAAAAACAAAATCTATAAAAACAATCAATTTTTCTTGCATTGTTACGGGTTGAGCTATAACATCATTGATGTCTGGTTTAAGACTACTTTATCCCAAGCAACTGCCTTCATAGGCCTGTAGGCACAGCAGGTGTTACGCAGCTCAACAAACCAGACTACGTAGACCACACAAGCATGTATACTTGCTTACTGTAACATTAAAGGAATAGATCGCCACCCACAAAATCATGGGAAACATCTGTCTTGGACCTCATACGGGATATAACTGCAAAAGAATTATGAAAATAAAGCTAGCAGTAACCAACCATTTCAAGTTGATTTGCTTTCTCTGCAACATCAACGATTATATTGATCCTCTCTTTTCCCATTTTGTTTAAAGGCTGTCTTTTTTCTTTCTTTCTGAGAAACAAAATAATTTCTGGAACCAATGGTCCCATGATCTGATACTTTTTCCAGCCATGCCAAGTACATTACTTAGTAATAATGAGAAAATGATTGTCAGGATAGTGCTATTAATTGCTCCTGGCACGGGTTGGAATTTTAGGTCATTGTTATTGCAAGGGTTAATTCGAGTCATTACTGTAAGTAACACACCTAAAACCTTACACAAATTAATAGTTTTTGTTAGAAATTGGTCATAATCTCCATGAAGTACTTGCGACCTTTAAGCATTGTTTCTTTACCAATTTTGCATTAATTGTAGATAAGAGTACTGTACTGATTCTCCACAAAATCTGATGAACATTGATCCTGTTTCTACTGTACTTGGTGATAAGAAAAGGAGGTGGAGGTCTGTCACCCATCTAACTTGTAATAGGGATACCTCACACTGAGTAATATACATTGTGTTTCAATAAACAATTCTGTAAAAAAACTAAAACACGTTTATCCTCATCTGTCAATGTACAGTGTACAGTATATCAAAATGATTTTTAGGAAAAATATTTTATGACTATTCAGGTATTAGTCCCTATCGCATGAAGAAAAAAAACCAGACAATTGTAGGTGATAATAACTTATATTTTATTCATTTCCAATCTTTACAGTCGTGGTGGCATGCGTTTCTATGCATGTGTACTGTATATGGGCCATGACTCAGGATTGTGCTTGGAGGAGAATCACTTTAGTTTATATCGTTCACCAATACTTACCCGTTAACTGATACTTTCTGCGCTTTCTGCCCCCATTTTACCCGACTAAATTCTACCAGCGTCGAGAAAAAAAATGCGCTGGCCTGCTGCTCCTATAATTTTTCAGAATATTAATTTTCTTTGGATTTAGACTCTACCTCGGGAAATTGGATTGGTTTCAACAAGATTTACCTTTCTATTCAAGATGATTTGTTTTAAAGTATTTCTTTTTATTTGCAAGATTTTGGGGAGTTTTTTTTTGTAGTAGTGGGGCGTTAGTTTCCTCCGCGAAGTTTAGTGTCAGCGTAGGCTTCGCAGCCCTATCTTAGGCTCCCATTGGTCCTAACCTTCCAGCCTAGCATAACCTCTGTGATAAGACCTGGGTCTAGGCTCCTGCTTAAACCAGCTTTCACCCTTCGAGAGCTATTGCGATATCCCTACTAGGCGCTTGCTCTTGTGACTAGCCCACATGTACGGTATCATTATACCGGAGGAAATATAACATATTTATACTTCCTCCCCAAGTTACAAATAAGTACTGTGTGCATCGTGCTGTATTTGTCTTTATATTGAAGAGGATTAATATGGATACATTATCCACTGTACTTACCTCATATACATAGTGTAAAGTGTATACTCTAAATAATTACAAACCTTTTGGTTCTGGTTTACACTGGGAGAAATATAATATTCATATTTCCCCCTAAGTTAAAAATATGGTACAAGTGCTGTGTGCATAGTGCAGTGTTCGTCTTTGCACTAGAGAGAATTGAATGGAGACATTATTCACTGTGCATTCCTCATGTACATCAACAGTGTATAGTGTGCGTGTGTGTGTGTGTGTGTATATATATATATATATATATATATATATATATATATATATATATATATATATACATGTGTGTGTGTGTGTATAGTCTTACACATGCACACGCAGTTACAAATATGTTATAAGTACTGTGTGCATCGTGCAGTGTTTGTCTTTGCACTAAAGAGGATTAAATGGAGATACTTATCCACTGTACATTCCCCAGAGCTCTGAACGTTTAGCGATTAATTGTTAAACCTTTGCATCGCAAATAAACGTTTACAAAAAGCTACTTTTCCTACAATTCACGTATTCCCAATTTCATTCACAGAAGACTACCAAATTGATAATTTTCACCTTCCCTGAATGCTATTAAATGTTTACTTCTCTAACTCGCGATTCTTTATGTCGGATTCAGATAGAGAGACATAATAAAATAATACTGTCTTAAATCGTAGCTGAGAAACTTTCCATCAGATCAGAGGGGGAGGAGGGGGTAGAGTGGGGTGGGTGGGGGGGGACAGGATCTGAGAGGCACTTTTCAACTATTATATTTTTAAAGCATGTAGCACAGCAGTATAGTTTTATACGGTCAACCTTCCCCCCCCCCCACCCCCTCCCACCGGAAAATTTCAAAACTGTTATCGGTCCGAAAATTACTGGTGACCAATGCTCCTTTTAATCTTTGATCTTTTGGATAATGTAGAGTTTCAAATATTCAAGATGTTTTGGTCCAAATTTGGTACAAAAAAACAAATTTATTCCAAAATCTACACAAAATTGGAAATTTTGTAAATCTGTAGTATTTAGATTTTGAGTGTTTTGATCATAAATCGGAAAATATTTAATATCTAAAATATTATATTTAAAATGTGAAAAGCAAATAAGGAGTCTTGATTTTTTGTGTTACTTCTTTCAATCTGTCAATAAAAAGACCAATTACAATAACTGAATAAGGGAACCTAAATATATTATGATCTTTTAGATAACACTTTTTTATCTCTGTGAAAGGGCACCTTTTAATCTTTACAAAGAAGGTGTGAGAGGGCACGTCAGTTTATGTTATGGCAATGCACGGGTCCAAGCAGTAAGTTTTATCCTGCACAAATGCATATCAAAGATGCCCCACTAATGAATTTTGGGGTGGCTCGCACACTCTAATAAGACTCCAGATTAAAACGTTTGAAAAAATTATAGGTTAGGAAAGCAAAGGTAGGCAGAGGTAATGGCCTTTTGCTGTTTTGAGTATACAAAAGTCCAACATATAGGGCTGTTGGGCCATAACTCTTTCTTTAGGGAAAATTGAGAATAGTGTCTGCGCGCAAAATTGTACAATTTTAGTCTTTTCAGGGTGATATTTATGTTACTTTCTTTAGAGTGAAAAGAACATATAGTCTTTGAAGAAAAGGTTTTTCAATATTTGAAAGGGCAGGTTTCAATCTCTAAAACGGGCACTTGTCCTATTTGAAAGGGCCCTTTTCCATCTGAAAAAATGCACGTGACCAGTATGATCCCGATTCCGCCGCATATTCGGCGCACATTCTTCAATCTTTCAACAAAAAGATCAATTATAATAAGGAGACTCTAATATATATTTTCATATTTTTAAATAACATGTTTATATCTCTGTAAAAGAACACCTTTGAATCTTCACAAAGATGATGGAAGAGTGCACGTAAGTTTATGTCATAACAATGGCCCGGGTCCAAATAGTACGTTTTGTCCTGCATGGCCCATTTCAAAGATTCGCCATTAATGACATTTGGGGTAGCTCGCACACTCTATAGAAAGGCCCTAGTTTAAAAACTTTTTCTAAATTATAAGCTCAGCCTAGGAAATTTAAACAAAAGTAGGCAGAAGAAAAGTATGAACAAGTCCAAAAGGTCCAATGTAGAGCTGTTGGGTCCCCAATTTTGTCTTCATGGAAATTTAGAATAGTGGGTGCGCACGAAGCGCGTGAAATATCACTGATTTGAGTCTTTTCAGTGCGATATTTGTGTTACTTTACTTTACCAATAAAAAGATCATATATATTGACGAAGCAGTTTTTCAATGTTTAAAAGAGGTTCTTTCTCTAAGAAGGGCACTTTTCCATCTGGAAAATGGCACTTCTCCCTCAGAAAAGGGTACTTTTCTTCCCTGAAAAAGGGCACTTTTTAAACTTTACAGAAAAGTGTGGGGGGGGGGGCACGTGCCCCCTGTGCCGCCGCCTATGACCTGATGACTGTATCTTTGCACTGGAATCATATATATCATTAATATTTTCCCCTAAATTACAAACATGGCACAAGCTTTGTGTGCATATATTAAAGTGCAGTGAGTGTCTTCGTACTAAAGGGGAAATGAGATTGCTCACAATCACACCATTTTGGCTGCAAGTAATGTACAGTACTGTATAAGCACTTTAAGTGGTAATAATTTTAAATTTTACAGTTCATTTCACACTGTCTAATCTCAATGTTTGTTTATGCTGTATTGATGCAACTGAATAACCTAGCCATAGGCCATGTCTTGGACGATTGGTAAATCATGGAAGCAAAACTGCAAACGCAAAGATGAATATTGTTGTGACAGATGCAGAGAAGCCAGCACTATGTCTAACGAGACATACAAGAAGGAGAGGAGCTACTGTATAACTATGGTGTCAAAAATTTGCCCTGATAAACAACAAATGTAAGTTGTTATTATTCCCATTCAAGTACAACAATATTTAAGAAATCACAAAACTTTTCCAGTACTTTAAAACAAATGCATTTTATTTCAACAGTGTTGGGAGCTTTTATATCAGCGCATGTATAGAGGAATAGATAAGTATTTAACTTGGTTTAAAATTGATATCATCTTGTGAATAACAGGCTAAGGTGGAGCAGAACTGCATTATTACAAAGCTAGTGATCATGATATTACAAAGAGTGACCATGTTGCCTTACAAAGGTAGGTCAACTATACAAAAATTGTACTTTGAATAAGTTTTGCAAATAAAACATAATGATAATCCCATTCATCCTTTTAGGAGTTTAAATTGGCAATTACTGATAGCTTGATATTACTCTTGGTCACAGAACACTGTACTTGATGTGGCACGTGTCAGTCCGCAGGGAATATTTTAGCAGGCTGCAACAATACAGCAGTCATGCTATTGATTAAGTTACCTCACAGGTACTCACTTACACCGGTGTGGAATGAGGCAGAGGCAATCGAGAGTTGAGATACGGCATGCCTCAGCCAATAGGCCTAATTATGTTCTTTTTAGTGAACTTTCATTGGTTACTACTCTAAAAATTTCATAATTATGATTGATCATTTTTCGGGTTTACCAGAATGTATGGATAAAGTAGTGGAGGAAAAATTGGCTTCAGGGAAAAAGAGACGGCTCAGATGCACGAACCTACCTCTATCACTTAATACAAGGGCAATGCTACCACCTGAAACAATCGTTACCCAGAGTACTGATGCTTCCGCTGTTTTAAATGTCTCAGCGAATGAAGTAACCACCCCTGTTGATTCGGAGGATGCTATGCGAACAGGAAAACAGATTTGATGTTAAGTAGCACCAATTATATATGTTAGTAAAATGACCCACCACCTTACCAAAAAATAATAATAAAATAAAATTGTGATGTACAATTGCATTGCCAACATTGTACGACCTTACGAAATGAAATACATAATTCCTAATTTTTTAATAATTGAATTTTGAATGAAATAATATAGGACAGCATCTATAGTGTTATTCTTATTTACGACTATTGTGATGTCGTATAACACTGTAAATGCCCCACAATAAAACTGCATAAAAATGGCCACATCCAATTTCAGCTGGTCAAGTTATTGTGTTTACGGGTTTTTACTCTTTTACCACTAATAACTTTGAATGACTTTCCACCAAAACAACATGATTCTTGTAGCCACCATGGTAGAAATACCTTCAGTCGAAAGTATGAGACTAATACAACTGGTCACGCAAGATAATCTTACAAAGAGTGTTACTGACTTCCCGCGGGAGGGGGTTAAGTGGGGAGGAGAAGGGGGTAGGCACTTTCATATGTGAGGTATGTGTATATGTGCCGCCCGAGCAAGTGCCATTTTTGCACAATTTCGTAGTTTTACTAAAATAAAAACAAAACTAACATTTTATTTCTATTCATCATTTTCGTAGTGCAGGTCCCAAAAATGAGGTTTTACTCTGTTAATCTTGTACTGCTGGTTCATTTTTACAATATTTTCGTTGAATACTCATACTGCAGGTATATAAATTACTGCGGGTATTAAAATTGTATGATTTCATACTGCAGTTACCAAAAAATATGTCATACTGCGGGTATGTTTTTCGGTTGGTGGGCTGCATACCACTACCACTTTTAGTATGAAGTGCACCCCCTCCCTTGGACTGACATATGGACATACACGTGTATACATACATTACCACTATAGATTCTTTCTTCTTTTTTAAGAAGAAATTCCCCAGGCTTTGTCAGTCCTTGCCAAAACCCGTGTGATGTATGAAAATATGTATGATGTTATCACTATTTGTGAAAATGTGTTACTGGATAATGGCTTATACTTATGGCAAATATGGGGAAATACATGAATATAATCAGTTAAAGTTACATGGGGGAAATACATGGATATAATTAGTTACAGTTACATAGGGAAAATACATGAATTTAATTAGTTAAAACTAAAATCTGAATTGGGGTATAAAGGAATATAGGGGGAAAATCATGAAAAAAGAGGGAAATACGTGCACGAACATAATCAGCAAAAGCAACATAGGGGGAAATACATGAACTTAATCAGCTAAAGCCCAAATCTGATTTGAGCAGTCTGCTTTATCTTTTAAAAAATAATATTGGTAATAGCTGGCAAGATAATAAAGATTAAAAAGTTCCTATGCAACATGCAATGTAGAGTCTTGTTTCCTCTGGATTTTATTGGCCGACAAAGTTTCAACTTTTTTTTTAAGCCAGCAAAAATGATCATTTATTCTAATATTAACTTTAAGGGATAGTACTTGGTCCTATTTGATTATGAACCATCATTTCCTTAGGTGTCCAGGCTAGAGAAATGGCCTATAGACCTTTTCAAATCTAAATCGGCAATTTCCGGATAACCAATTTAAATAATGTCACATGGCCGAGATTCACGTGTCCATAATGGACCAATCGTATACTGGAGGAATCTTATTGACCAATAAAATACTGGAGGAATCTTGGCCGTCTGCACAATTCACGCACGGTATGGGACCAAGCGTATACAAAAGTTTTCAAGCGCACGTATCATACGTGCATTATACATGAAGGAAATACGCGCGCGTATTGCTGCTTACATTTTTCCTCAAACCTGCACCTAATTGGTTGGGAAACAAAGGAAAAGTTCCCCCAGCGTTTGATTGGTCGAAGTACTGAAGAAATCACGTTCGGCTAAACTCGGTTTGGAAAGGTCTATACAGATTTAATGAAAAGTTTTCATAAATGTATTAAATGTACTTTCCGACTCGGATATACATGCGATCAGTGTATCTACACAGAATGTTGACTGTTATGCTACACAGCTGAAAGCCTGGTCGGTTAGTGAGAAATCAGTTCTGACATGGCAAGGAATCATCTGTTTCCAGTTTGGGTGTCTGTTAACATTGATGTTAGTTTAATAAACTTCCAGTGAGTCATTTTTAGAATTCATGTGTTTTATTAACAGGGTAGCGTACTGGTATTATAATGTTTATAAGAAAAAACAAATATGTTCCTATTATTATCAACCTTTTCACTCGAGTACAACATCGAGACATCATTCCCATAAATCCTGCCTATTCTTAAACCAGTATGTGTATGTGCCACCGATCACGTGCCCTCCTTTGAAAAGTGACAATAGTGTCCCTTTTTGAAAATGAAAAGTGCCCTTCAATTACTGTCAAAAAATTCCCTCGCTTGATTTCCTGCCCAACCCCCCAACCTCTTCCCTGAGTTCCTTCCAAAACCCATGCCCGTGGAACCCCACTTGAGTAAGAAAAATAGACCCACCAGGGCCTATACGTGTCTCATGGACCCCATGCCACTAGGTTCTGACGTCGTAAGTGTTATATTTTTCTTGCATTGAAAAATATGATGTCACACCTGTCACTATCAGTTGCGGCTCCCAATATTGTTTCGCTCCGCCGTCACTGGTTCGTGTAAGCGTGAAAAGCAGAAAAGTGGATTGATATACAAGATGTTATACTGAAATGTTTGTTGAATAAGCTAGTTCGGAGATAAACACAGGAGACGCCTTGCGCAACAGGTCAAAAGCAAGGTCAAAAGGTGTGGGGGGTAAAACTCTGACGCTAAACGAATCCTACATCACATGGACCAGGAAATTGCAATAGCACAGACTGCGTACACACATCACACGTATCATTGTACAGTATACATGTACACAGCTTCATTGGAACAAAGCTCTGTCTAAAGTTTTCGTGCTTTTGATAGCCCAAAATGACATCAAATGATAGAAAACGTTTAAATAATGATGGAAGATCATAATAATGTAATCAGCACTCGCTATAGATAACGGCATGGGAGCCAGAGTCGAAACCCTTGTTTTAGAATCCAGGGGATATAGAAGCATTTTCGTTCCATGATTATTCTTGGGACCTGGCAACGTGGGAACCAGGGGGCAAAGTTCCCGGAAGCTCTGAAGTTTTATCATTTTTAACGGCCGTAATTGGATTTAAAATGATGGAAACCTTCAAATGAAAATAACAGACTAAATACTGCATACCACATATCAGTTGGGAACATGACCCTGCTATATGACCGTTACTGCGATGTTATTAATTTCTGAGGCCTTGACCCAGAAGTTCAAATTGAGCATTTTGTGGTTTGTAAAACGATCACTCCCGAATAAATCTGGATAATTCAAATTGCTCTAACTTATGCAGTTTCAATGTTAGTCACTACAGGAGAAGATTAAATGACGTCTGAGACATTATATTTTGGGTTAAATCGGGATCCGAGCATTTTCATTCTCGGTAAAGTTCCAAAAATAAAGATTTTTTGTGGCCCATTTTGTGATAATCTTTGAAAAGGTAAGATTCGTCAATCGTTTTTGTGATCTGTGAAAGTCACTTTTCTTCATAGCAGACAACTTTGTATTAAGCTCAGTATGCTTTTATAAAATGAACTATTATTGCCGTCAAATTTAAGCCACTTTTAAGTACTTTTAGTGGATGAAAATGCTCAGGAATAAGGCCAGTCCAAATTCTCACTTCTTAGACCCAATTTCCTTCCTAACATGATAAGGTGTGGCTTTTCCGTAACCTAGGTTGTTATCATGGCAAGGCATTGAGACATGGAAAGGAATTATGCAAAATAAAATTAATTTGGTTGTACGATTATTGACAGAGCTTACGGATATAAACAAATGATATTCTTGCTACCGTTATCCACAATTTGGGATTTACTAGTACTAAGTTTAGGCCTACCAAAGAACGATCTTTTTATGCACCAAATACTTAGGCCTGGCACTGGCAGTATGCATACTAGGTCTAACGTTAATAGTACTAAGACCTACTAGGGCATATTACTGTAGTATGACCCGAATTTGTTACCCACCTTAGCGAAGTCGGACAAAATTGCTATGTAAAAAAGGGCCCTTTTTATGATTGATGAGTACAGAGTAGGCATATAAAGGTGCATGAAAGACATATAAGGCCTAGCCTAGATCATGACCCTGCCTCAAATACTATGTAGGCTGGGCCTAGAAGCCAATTCCATTGATTGCCTTACCCAGTCAGAAGTCAGAACAATAATTGAATAGTCCTTGCTTAGAAGTGAGACCAGACCAGTACTATTTTGAGTCACCCCATAAAATAATTTGCGACATAGGGCCTACCGGCAATTGTCCACATTAATTATAACATAACAGAACTTCAGCAGACAAAAACTGATCCAATTGAATGCAGGAAATGGCAGTTCCATAAATATAATATATAAAGCATACATTAATATTCCGCATCATCTCCGTGTTAGATTGCCCTTAGTATTAATATTCGTACTAAAATCTTACCTTATGATTGATATTTTTAGTGTTTTAACATATAAGCATACAACATTGATAATAATTTGCTAAGCTCTAATATTACTCATTCTTTTTGTGTAACATTCTTAAGAGCAATTGCCAGTGCAGATTCTAACACAATTTATGAATTATAGTATTATCCCCTTTAGTTTGCGTGTCCCGAAGTGTTGGAAATTTGTTAATATTTACCGTCTTCTTTGGTATGTCCTAAGTAAAGAAACAGTTTAATATACTGTAGTCCTGCTAAGTTTGTTGGAGTAGTCATGGTCATAATTAGATAATTTCGGACTACTATGAAATATTTAAAAATTATTATGTCATCTTTGACATCAAAAACAAAACTTCTGTGTCAACTTCTAAAACTGTCATGCAGACGCAATGCAGGCTGCACAGTTACCAAATAGTATGACCCTTAACATTGCATGGTGGTACTGCTAATGAATGTTGATTGTTTGCTACTTTTTCGCAACTTATTTTTTGTCAAAAATGTGCCAATTTACTTTTGGATCAAAGATATAATACAAAAAAAACATAACATAAACCTGATATTGGTTGTGAACATAAGTTTGCAGTGCCTGATCATACATTGTATATTTACCTTACACAACGCCTTGATATAGCATGTTTATAAAATTTAAACTAGCTTAGATTACAACAAAATGTTTTTTTGTTTTTTGTTTGTTCCAAAAACAATTCTATTAAAATTTTGGCATGTTGAAAAGTTAAAAGATGGACAGACTTATTCAAAGCTGGAATGTTAATTAAACCAAGTCTGGAGTTGCATGTTATACAGGTGAGTTATAAAATTTCAGAGGTAAACATTCCTACCAGGTGTGTAACAACATGGCTGGTAAGGAGCAGAGCCGTCATTGTATGGGGTTGGGATTCCTCCCCTTCCCCTCAAAAAACAAATGGGACGCCAGTTGGAAAATTGATATGGCAGTTGGAAATCCAACCGTTCCTCTTCAGGGAACCCTCATAAATCCACCCAGTTTGAAAACTGATGCCCTAACCCCCGCCCCCACTCTCCTCCTCCCCACCACCATTCAGAAGACCCTGAGCTCAATCAGAATACCCTAGCGACGTTCTTGGTAAGGAGACACAAATGACTTGGAGATAAAAGGGCCAGCATATCAGGTTTGTGCTTCTATTTCCAGGGTCTCTAACCAATGAGGTATCAGTTTTAATGGGTACACCTCCATACTATGACAGTGTGATTAAAGTGTTTGCACACATCTCAACGTAAATGTAAGCGGCTCAAACAATGTCATATTGCAAACACTTGGACAAGGGCCCCGAACACAATATCCCCCACGGACGATAGCTGCACCACTGATTGTAGTGTCGCCAGCATTAAAAAGAAAAGGTTTTCGCATTTCAGACTTCAAAACTTACGAAAGGAATTAGGGGGCATAGTAGTTTCACAAAAAAAAAGGTATATGCGAAACACGAAATTGTGATTATTTTCGGGTTTGTATTGTATTTCATTTTCGTGTCCCTACTATCCAAAGAAGTTTTGTTAATATGCAGAAAGTCAAACTACGTGAAGGAAATGGAAGTTTTATGACAGTCTTTTCGTTCGCTTTCGATAAATGCATACAACACAATTGGCCTGCGCTGAACGCTCTTGATCTTGTGAGTTTTTCCCAAGTGATCTAAAGCGAGAAGTCACGGAATAATATTACGCATGCGTGTGTGTTATCTCCGGACTAGCTTATTGATATGCAGAACTTATGTGTAAATGTAATGTACATCAATAATAATAATAATAATAATAGTAATAGTAATAGTAATAGTAATAGTAATAATAATAATAATAATAATAATAATAATAATAATAATAATGATGATGATGATGATGATGATGATGATGATGATGATGATGATAATGATATTGATAATAATAATAATAATAATAATAATAATAATAATAATAATAATAATAATAATAATAATAATAATAATAATAATAATAATAATAATAATAATAATAATAATAATAATAATAATAACAATAACAATAACAATAACAACAACAACAACAACAACAACAACAAAAACAACAACAACAACAACAACAACAATAATAATAATAATAATAATAATAATAATGATAATAATAATGATAATAATAATGATAATAATAATGATAGTAATAATGATAATAATAATAATGATATTAATAATAATAATGATAATAATAATAATAATAATAATAATAATAATAATAATAATAATAATAATAATAATAATAATAATAATAATAATAATAATAATAATAATAATATTAATATTACATGAATATTAGTACAAAGAAAGAATATGTTGAATCTAATCGCAATTTGGTTTACAGTAAGCATAGCAATTAGTATATACATAAATTAACTTACACAAGTGAAGTTTTCAACTACGCTTACGTATAAACCCTGGCTACCTCGCAGCACACAAAAAGAGAAAGAATTATATTTCCAAACGTAGATTAAAATGCCTATGTGCTCGGATGAATTGTACTGAAAAGTAATGTACACCGTAAAGCCTATTAAAAAGACGGACATACAGCACTAAGCTGTTTAAGCTGTGCAGTCTTATATAGAGATGCTAAGGGAAACTAAGACGGAAGAAAAAACAAAAACAAAACAACAGTGCGGCAATGAAGCAAATCCATCATGTAGTAAGTGGCTTTTTACAATAATAAGTTCAATTCTTCTTACAGCATGGAGATCTAGTCATATATATCCATGGTTACAGGTAAGTACAGTAACTACACCAAAGAGCTTAAACTGGAAAAGGATGACTTATATTGAAGTGTGTTGACTATTTCAAAACAGATCAATAGAAAAAATAATAATAATAAAAACAACATAGGGTCAAAGGAATCCAAAAGTCGCCTAAAGTACCTTAACTAAAAAGATTAAAACGTAGGTTAACATCACCAAGGACAAAATAAGTGGGAAACCAACCTACAACCCAAGACCCTATGGGTCAAGGGATACAGAGGTCCATGTTTTAACTGAACAGAAGTGACAGCACCTAGGACAAAAGAGAATACACCCCCCCCCCCCACCTCCTCCCGAAAACAAACAAAAGGCCCTAAGTGCGAAGGAATGCAAATGTCTCGGAAAATAACTTAAAAGGGCTGTTCGTTTATTCATTGTAATGAACTTCTCAACCGATAGAAGGAAATTGAACTTATGTGAGAAAACGGAGGCATCTGTTTTAGTTTGATCTTTCAACAAAAGATAAAGTATTTATCATGTAGTAAAAAGAAGTTGAGCGGGTGGTATACCTTAGTGGTGTATCCGAAAAAAACAAGAAAAAAAACAAAACATATGAGCGACAAATATCAAAGTTAATCTTACGGCATAGATTACTAGCATTGTTCCAAAAATTTTGAACATAGGCGTACCTCCAGAATTAATGGTCAACTGTTTCACTCTCAACTCCACAAAATGTACAAACTGGGGAGATACTAAAATTATTTTTATGTAAATAACATCAATGATTCTGTGTAAGAAACAAAGTTACTGGAGTTTTGTCTCTCTCACGGCACAAAATGAAAGTTTAAAGACAATTTTCCAATCCGCAGGTACATTCACATTCTCCTGCTCCACTTACTCACAGATTTTAGCATCACAAAAGAATACTGCAAAAGGTAACTATCAACATGTCGTGTTGGCTTGTTGGCTAATAATAATAGTAATAATAATAATATTAATATTAGTAATTATATATATGATATCAAGATAACAATGAAGATAATAATAATACGGGCATTATACAAATTCATATATTCACCGCATTTGTGAAAGGCTGAATAAAACATATTGTGAGAAAATTTGAAGTTTTTATTTCTCATTCTATTATTTTTCAAATGCTTGAAGAAAATGTATAGCCTAATGTTACCACTAAACACGTTAGGCTAACAATAGAGAGCAATGTTTGAAATTAAAGTGACAATCACTTTCGCGACTTCCGACCTTTCACTCTCACACTACCTTCTATGTTAAAGATTTTCAACCTCAAAAATTAATTTATGTAACACAAGCCTACGCTTACACTCTAACATCTTAGGCTGTGCTGCGCTAGGCCTACGAAGATAAATGGATTTTCTTATCCCAGCGTATATTCGATCTGGAGTACACCAGTTGATCAAGAATAGATTTACGGTTGGCCCCTTGCTTACACAACTGTGGTAGGACTATGATGGCAGTCTGAAAGGTTTTGAAATGATTAATGATTTATTCCTAAAAGTGCCCACTGACGTTCAGATCGTAGTAAAATCTTGTTGTCATGTGCGCCTAATTGGAATGTTATTAATGCATTGCGTATATAAGGGTGTACGCGCGTTCCAGTTTGCCTACACTGGAAATAAGGTGATATTAAACATTGCAACACTGTTGACAACTATTTGGACATGGGAATTTGAAAGTATAATTATATAATCTAAAACTTTCTGGGTCTTGTCTTGTAATAAATTCTAGGTCTAGGTCTAAAACAAATATATCAATTAGGTCTATAAAGGATTTAATCAGCAATTGGTAGTCATAGCGATATTTTCGAACTTTCCTTAGCCTAGGTGGATAAAATTACATTATCTAGAGATGTTACTGTTCGTGAGATAAACAACTAGGCACAAGCAGTTAGGCCTAATTCAACTTGAGAGGCAATACTTGCAATTAATAGGCCTATGCATAGCGGCTATGTAACATTAGTGGCTAGGCATATAGCATTTTATTAGTCAGATAACATATGACTGTGTTCTATAGCCAAATGTATCGGCTGTATTGCAAGTATTGTGAAGCATGTGATACTGAGTGAGATATTGATCTCATTAGAGCATAGGCCTACGTTAGTTAATATTTTCCACATCCCTCAGCACGGTTGACATTGGGATTGCCGTACTAGGGACAGCCATCAGTAAACGGCAGCCATCACTAACAGTGACACGGCTGGCATCAGTCCGACGGTCAAGCACGGTCAATACTAATATAGGCCTGGGCCTAGTCAAAAATTGTATCTGACTAGAGTGATGTAACTTAGTTGTAACATTAGGCCTAACGTTAGGACCCTGAATTCAGCAGTGGTCGAAATTCAGGTCAACAACTGGCACTAGGCCACTTATGCAACTTCTTCCTGCATGTACAAAGGTTCGATCGAACGGTTTGTCCTAAGGCTAGCCTAGGCCCTACTTCCACTGGTATAATCATTTGCGGGGGTGCACGAAAATAGCGGTGCATAAGATTTACGAAAATCGGGGATGCCTATATTAGTGGAACGTAAGGCCTAACAAAGGTTTTAATCTGGTCTATCGCCGGAAATGCATTGGCCTACGGAGCAGTCGCGTGGTGGGTCACGTTAAACACTGGGGAAGGAAAATTTGAATTAGTGCTTTAAATCTAAGCTGAGAATTAGCCAGGGGGCTAAGACCCCGGAAGGGCTATTTTTCATATGATTTTAAATGCAGAATATTACTTAATATTGTGTCAAATCCAGGGTTTAAGCCTTGCGTTTCTCGTAATTTTGGTAGCAGAAAATTGCTTGATATTGTGTCAAATCTAGGGACAAAGCCCCTGGAAGGCTGGAAGCCCTGCATTTCTCGCGATCTTGAAAGCAGGAAACTGTTTAATATTGTGTTAGCTCCAAGGGTGAAATCTAGGAGTGAAGCCCTGGTAGGGGCCAGGGGCGAAGCTCCCAGAAGCATATACGTTTCTCTTGATTTTGTTAGAAGAAAATCGCTTAAATTGTGTCAAATCTAGGGGCGAAGCACCAGGAAGCCCGGCGCTTCTCGTGATTTTGATTTTTTTTAAATGTTTTAAAGTGTGTTAAATCTATAGGCACACTAGAGGCAAAGGCCGCGAAGCCCGTTTGTTTGTAAATGATACAAATTGCAGAAGTTGAGAATAAAATATATTCGCAGGACAATGTTTGCGCCCCTGTGAGCATTTGGTACTCCCTCAGAAAGCTTAGCTGGGTGGCAGCTCTCCCTGCCACTACGCAACTGCTACGGACAGGTTGGGGGAAAGGGAAAATATTTGGGAGGGAACATTTTTTATCACAACGCCAATTTAGCTGTTTATTCGAGTATTCGGTCATCTAGACATTTTGAACATGCATGGGGAACTTTTTATCGGTGAAAACATGCAACGATTTGTACACCACGCTTTAGCTATATGCGTACGCACGATTCGTGTGCTTTCAAACTCCCAAAATATCTTTTCTACAACATTTCCATCAAAATTGCAACAATTTCTTGCACAAATACCCAAGCGAACGTATAGAGATTTGGCAGGGATGTTGGAATAAAGTTTGGGCAAAATTCAGTGAGGGCACTTTCATTATTTAAAATTTCTAATGAGGATCTGAAGCAAGAACAAAGTATTTTAGTTCCATGTGAGGGATGGCACAGGATTTGAGGGGCACTTATTCGACTGACATATTTTGAAAGCATGTACGGAATATACGACAACATAACTTGAGTGACAAGTTTTAATGTCCTCCCCATTCCCCTTCCCCTCTCCATCCCTATTCCTGTTCCCATCCCCTCTAACTTTACCTGAAAATGTCTAAACCTTTATCGGTCATAAAAGTATTCTTTATTTTCTTTTTTTCTTAACTTTGCAGCCACGACAATTTGCATAATTTGTAAATTTTAGATCAAGATATTGAGAACCAAAATTCGGGAAAATAGGAAAATTTTATACCGAGTTGTATCTGTCTATAAGAATTGGGAAATTTATTGATCATAAGTCTCAAATTTGGAAATATTTACATCACGATTGATGATTATGAATCGGATATTTAATATCCAAAACAATGTGAAAAGCAAATAATGGATCCTTAGAATGGCTTAGAAGGTTTTTCATCCTTTTGTGAGTGTCCTAAAATTAATTGAACTCGGTATATCAGCATAATTATATTTGACAAGATTCTAAATCAAGTCTGCGTGATCAAAATTCACACTCAACAGCCCAGTTTTCAGCAAGTCAGTGGCGATGGCCTCCAGTGTTTTTTTTTTTTTTTTTTTTTTTCCCGGACAAATTAAAAGTGCCCCTTTGTTCAAATTTTGGTAGCCTGTACAAAACATTTTTATAAGCGTTGCAAAGAAGGCCTGGTGGAGAAGAGCGCGTCAGTTTATGGCAAGGGGCTGAGTAATAATACTAATAACACTAATAGCAACAACAACAATATTTAAGACGTAGGCAGGCTGCATGCAAAGTTGGGGGAGTTCGTGAAGAAAAGGAAAAAGGAGAAAAACAACTTACAAGCACTACAGTATTAGGCGTGTGTTTGTTGTGGCGTCGTGATGGTGTGTGAGATTTTTCTGATGAGTGGTTGGTGAAGCATGCTGATTAGATCACGTGCCAAGTGTAACGAAAAAGAATTGCGTTAATTATGACAAATAAGAGCTTTATTTATTAAATAATTCAAAAGAAACATGATTTGACCAATTAATAGATATTACCTGTCTTAAATGATATTCCGCTTCCACACATTATTTGGTAATATTTACGAAAAGACAAGCCACTTATACATTAATAATGTCTTTATCTTTTGTATTTATATGCAATTTTCCTTTAAAATCTTTATATGCATATGCATATAATTGATTTCTCTAAAGTTAATTATTTGTATATAATTTCAAAGCTTTTAAATGTTTATGCAAATAAATTATAAGCTGAATAATATTTATTTAAGACAAAATTGATTATTTAACTTAAAATTAAGTCTTTAACAAATAATTCATTATTTGACAGACAATTAATTGATTATTTGTCAAATAATCTATTATTTTACAAATAATCATTTATTTAACATATTTGTTGATTATTTAGCATATAATTCATTGTTTAACAAATACTTATCAAATAATTATTTAACAAATAATTGATTATTTGACAAATAATTGATTATTTCACAAATAATTCATTATTTTACAAATAAGTCATTGTTGAACAAATAATTGATTATTTAACAATAATTGATTTGCTATATAATTATTTGATAAATAATATTTTGCTGAAATGATTATTTGAT
>JAIGNY010001761.1:1667500-1760000 GCA_020152595.1 Chiridota heheva
AAATCATGAAAAAAAACTTGTATTATCGCGCAATGTCCATAACGGCCTGTACATTCTGAATACAGTACTGCATGTCCGGAATTAAGAATTTCCTGCCTGTGGAACATAATTTTAGGTTATAGTTATTGAAATAGGGATGACTTAATCAACTCCTAATATTATTGACTGCCTGCAACTCTGATATTATTACAAATTACAAACTTTTTGTGGCTGTATAGTGAGGAAAGGTGCATGTTTGGTTGTCATGTTAACTTCATTATTAGTTCATGTATAGTACAATACCGGTGGAAAGCATATCGATATATCGATATGACCCTTGAACTCAATATCGACCATATTCATATGGGTCAATATCGAAATATCGATATATCGCCCAAGCTTACCCCTATGAGTTAAATTATACCGACCAGTTTGATGAAAGTTCATTTCAAGCAAGTCAAATTAAATAGCAAAGAAACAGACAATATTTCTTTGCAGTCATCAAAATTGTATGATTAGTTTTACAAACTATGAAGTCTGAATATTTCCTCATTATTTTCAACACATACCCCAAAAACCTGCATAAATCACTTAAAATTCACATAAATGTACAGGCAAAAACCAGCTTTTAAAATTTAAACAACATTTCTGCTATGTCCTTATGTACAAGCCTTCTTATCATGGAACATTTTTTAATTAAGAAATAATTAATAGATATTGCATGGATGTATGAATAAACTTTATCTTTATAATACACCTAAACAAAATTCAATAATCAAAAACATCCAATTTCAGAGCTGGAATTCTGATGCACATATATAAAATATGATTAATAATATCCCAACTTTTTAAAATGAATAACTGAAAAATAACAGAGAAAAAAAAATTGTGATACATGATGCTCTGTTGCTTTACGATATAAATCGAAGGAAGTAAATCTAATGAAGTATACCTGCCAATGTGAATCGTCAGCATATGAGACACCTGTGTAAAGTGTCGTTTTTTTTGTCGTTGATTGTCTTTAAGTTCATCAGCTAGGGCTACAAGGATACTCTTCCCTCTGGGGACTTTCAGAACAACTTCTCAAATGCTGTAAAGTTGGAAAAAAAAAAAAAAAACTTTAAATTTATATCTGTATTGGACAATTGTAGAAAAACTTAACAAAAGTATATTTCTATACTTAGAAGAGAAACCCATATTTTAATTTGTGCAAGCAAATAGTTATACATGTAGATCCACAAACTCCACCCTTTGGTGGATGCTTTACGGAACATATCCAGTGCAAAACTTGTGAGCCACCATGTTAATACAGTGCTATGG
The DNA here is from genome assembly GCA_020152595.1 of Chiridota heheva. Taxonomy (NCBI): domain Eukaryota; kingdom Metazoa; phylum Echinodermata; class Holothuroidea; order Apodida; family Chiridotidae; genus Chiridota; species Chiridota heheva. The sequence goes on from JAIGNY010001761.1 coordinate 1,668,800, forward strand.
GCCATTATACAGCGGATATGTAACATCACCGAAGCAACAAATTTTTACTGCAAAAAATTTGCATTAATTCCCCAAATAAAACGAATTTCACCTCTGAATTAGCGTAATATTTTTGACTTCTTACCCTCGTGCCGCTTACGTACCCATTATACGTGTTGCAACGCTCATACAGTTCAATTCAATTCCCACGCTTAATATGAGCCCGTGAAAAATACCAGTGAAATTTTCAAGCCCATGTTGCTCTTTCTCTAACTTGTGCATATTCGCGTATGCGTAACAATGCTTAGCGTAGAAAATTCAGTTCTACGCAGGAATTTCACTGTAAAAGACCACCGAGCGAAAATTTCAAGAAAATAATGTTTCTGACACATCTCTAGCAATAACGAACTTGTCAATTGTGTGACTAACCACCTACACCCCCAGGCAAGGTGAATCATTGCGCCAAAGTAGGTGGACAAAACATGTACATTGACGTACCCCTCAGTCACTTAGGTTACTGACATTTTTTTGGTGAAAAGACTTAGCCCAAATCAATATCCTCTGTACAAAATCAATGGGTCTGAAGAAAATTGACCCACCCCAGAGTCACTCTGGTGACTGACAATTTGGTACAATGATGCACATGTGAGACACTATTTCATATGTCAATAACTCACCTTTGACTGACATTGCCAGGGGTAGTAGGGGTGAGTTATACAACTGATAAATGCATAAGTTTTACTCAGTGATAATCATTTGATTCGGGATCGTCTCCTTAAATACGGAGAACTAAGTTTTTCGTGTTTACAAGGTAAGGAAATAAGTTGGTAGCCATTGGAAGTTTGTTGTTTCGGTGATAAATACTCGTTGCATAATGGCCCATAGCACTTAATTGACATGGTGGCTCACTAGAGCTTAGTGTTGCTGGCCATATTTTCAATGAATACGCACTTTGGAAATTATTATTTTCAAATGTTTTCTTCCCGTATTTTCTTTCAAGCCTTTTTTTACGCTTAACTGGTACAGCTGCTACAAGTTGCATAGGTTTATCATTGATGCACGAACTTTGAGATATTCGCAATTTTGCCGAAACAAAAATATTTATCTTGATAAGTAAAATTCAAGCTTCTGTGAATTCATTATGGATAAAATGAGGAGAAATCAAAGAATTTGTTTATGTTACTGACAACAAAAACAAATATTTGTTTCATCAAGAAAATTAAAATCTAACTCCTTAGGTGCATGAATTTCAGGCCTACCTATATAGACGTGGAAAGTTCAGTTGACTTTTCTGTGCAAAATTAAGGATGATCTCAAAGTGTTTTTCTTTTTGAGTAACTCTGGCTTTCCAATATGACCTCCAAATGTTACAAAGATTAGGTTACGTTGTTTAAAAACTTAGAAGGCTAGTTATTTAAGCAAAATTGTTTTTCAGAAGTAGAAAAATAGATGTTTTTTTTGATAAAATTGACTCAAAATGCTTGAAAACAACATGAGCATCGCTTAATCAGACTAACCAAATGTACGATTGACGCGAGTGAACTCATGTAATCAAAGATCGACAGATCTGCCGTCTATTTTAAAGAATCTACTTTTGTAGGTGTTGTGCAAACATTTCCTTAGTTTTTCGTCTTTTCTCCAAGCATGCGTCCCAGAAAAAGCACGCAAGCGTAATCCACATTCATCACATAGTCTTTTTACTGTACACTGCCAGACATTTAACATGCGCCTGCGCCATCGCTCCCGCATGTTCGTAAAGAAGCATTTCTGTGCGTGACATTTTGTGTTATCATTTTTAAGGTACGGAGAAATAAAATGGGTTGGAATTTTGATTTCTTCACCAATTTTTGACATATTCTCAAGGACACTATTTCAAGTGAGATTGTATAAGATTGAAGTTAGAGTGTATGAATTTTCATGTTGGTGTTTACTATGATACTGAATTTTAAATTGCCCTAAACTTTTAGGGCAACTTTTTTAGAACACAATTCCATTGACTTTTGCTTAAGCATGCGTTTTTATTTTACACTGGGCACTTTCCTATAGGCCCCTACCTATAATCAGCAAACTTTGTGGAGTGAAGCGGATGAAGGTATAGTTACTGTACTAGGCCCACCATGCTACCGGTTTGAAATCCGTTTAGCAGCACCACCCACAACATCACTCTACATGTAAAATATATGAGTGTCTTCCTATTTGGAGGAAATCATCAAGAAGATGGCGGTCGTCAGCTTGTAAGTTGGAGTGCAGTGATAACATAGCCTAGGCTCTAGACCTAGTCAACTCCAGTGTACTGTGTTTCAAGCCTCACGTTTTTCTGAACAGCCTCAACACAGTCAACTACGACCCATACATAGAATATGAAAATTTAAGTTGCCATTGATTAAACGTTAGCCACAACGAATTTTGTGCGCTGTTTTGGGTTTTTTTTTTTAAAGTATTTTCTACACCTTAAATTCTGGTGAAACAAATACATAATATATGTTTCTTAAAGTTTAAATTTTCTAGGTCTAGGTCTATGTCTTTATTTGGGGTCTTCTAGTAACATCTTCCTTTACAAATGCGTACATTTTCGGCCGGAATGTAGGCCTACCTAATTTTTTCTAGGTCTAATGTAAACAAAGTAAAGAACCTAATCTTAGTGGGCGAGCGTAAAAACATCCAAAGGTAGACCCTGGCACTGTAGTCCTTAACCACATGACTTACTACAAAATACCATGAGAAAATTCAGACTGGAGTCTCAGTTCACCTTATGGAGTTTGGTTAAAAGAATAATTAGGCCTACTCGAGTTTAGATTACTATCAACATACTATAACTTATGCTATGATTCTTTACTTCCACACTTCAGTAACGTTACTAACTTAACATTAGGCCTACAGTCTGACAGTAAGTTGCCCAACGCAATGCAAAAGTCAAATACATAGCCTAGCCTATCTTATTGACATAGGACACTGCAGCACAAGAAAATGTAAGGTGAATGAAATCCACACTAACTATTTAAAAAAAAAAAAAACAGTTGCAAGTTTTCACTTGTTTATATATGTGAGATAAAGAAGAACATGTGATTTGTTACCAGTGAATGAGATCCGGCAGGTAATCCGCAGATATTCAGCGATGAATGTGACAAGCAATGCAGCGCAGCAATGGTGTCCTGCTTCGATCGTTATAACTTGATATATAACGCGCTTCTTGATAATATGCAGGTACCTATGGAAATGACGTATGCGATTTCGTTCGACGTAAGATTTGCGGTTAATATGCGTAAAGCGCTATAATCTTAGACAGTTAGTCCTTATTTACGGTCCTAAACAGTAAAAAATAACCCTGAAGTTTCTATCTCCGCTTTAACGGTCAAAGACCGTCGCACGCAGAATACGGTCTTCACCGTAAGGTTTTAATGATTATTTGTGTGTAGAAATTACATTTTTTTTACAGTGTATCTTTATGCTGGTTTTTCATAAGCTTAAAAAGACCCGAAATACACCATACAATAAATAAAGTTACAGCAGGCCTACTGGTTTGTTAATTAACGTACGCAGGACCGTGTAGAGCTCGTAATAGGACCGGGCCAGATGGAAAATATAGGCCCTATTTCAAACCTCTTTTTGACCATCACGAACTGACTAGATTTTACAATATTTATAGTAGTATTTTGTGTAAAGGAATCCCCTTGACTCTCGTTTCAATATCAAAATTCTTTACCAAATGTTCGCCCTGAAATTGCCTCTTCCAAAGGAAATAGGCCCCCTAAAATCCCTTGGCCTGTGCAAACTGGCCCCCTATCCCCCCCCCCCCTCTCCCTTTTTCTTTGGTCTGGCCTGCACGTACGATATCGGTGGTGTCACTCTCTCACAAAGTTGTACCATGCTTGTTACACAAAATAAAAATACCCCCTTATTATTGAAAATTTAAGTTGCAAAAACACCCCCTATTTTGCAATTTCACGAACTCTTAACCTATACAAATACCTCTATTTTCCAGTTTCAAGAACTAACACTACTTTATCTTTTAGGAATTGTACCACTACAAACTGACAAAGAAAGCAAAGAATCTTTATATTTTATACGACAGTAAAAGTATATTTCATTTCTGCAACTGACAAAAACAAGGTATTTACAAAGTTATCCTTCTGCATTACTGCAGCTTCACTCGTTTTTGAACATGTAATGCTGAAACATGTCTTTGGCTCATTATTTTTATCTGTAGAAGAAAAAAATAACTATTGATGGCAATCTTTTGCAATTTCCATAGCATTCAACCAGTCATTTTGCAATAGAAATAGTAAAATGTTTGTACTACATTCATGTACGTTGAAATGGTTATTATTTCAATTACTTAAAAGATATTACCATCATATCAAGTAAGAATAGTGCAATCTAATGAAAAGATGAGTGAATTATAATGATTCAAGCATTAGTTCAGCAAGATTTTCTCCTTACACTGAACAGGTGCTGTAGAAGGAGGAAACCTTCCCTACCCAGTCACATGGAGGCTGCTTGATGAGACCATGCATTTTTTAGTTTAGGAGCATGAATACCTCAAAGGAAGTTACATTAAACTAATTAAACAAACAACAAGAGATTGTTAAAAGTAGAAGGAAAGAATAATCAAAAGTTAATTTTCTTTCAAACAATGAGAGTATTTATCAAATGAGAAGGATCTACAGCGCTTACATAGTGTATCAAAATATATGCATAGATAAATAAAATTCATATTTACGTACACAATGACAGCGTACCCACAATTTTTGTTGCTTAAAAACTGGTGAAACTGTTTTAAAAACAAAAAAAAGGCCCTTTGCCTACATCATACATGTACTACTAGGCTAATACTAACACTAACAGATTTGGCTCTAAAAGTTTAAAAAGAAAAAAAAGTTCCTATCTTTAAAATTTAATTGAAGATCAGTAATCACAGTTTACAGTAATATTTACTAAATTATACGCTTAAAATCTAGATCAAGATTTCAATAACACGAGTCAGTAGGCCTACACAGTACACTACATGATATACACTGCCCACACTAATACACTGCCCACAACAATGGCAGTCACTGTACACACTGGCATAATGTAGATGAGTTAAATCAGGTTGTCCTAACGCTAACACCTGTGGTACAGCCTGCCTATGTACACTTGCAATGGTAGCGTAATGCCGAGATAGGCTTACAAATTACTCTCAAAACTGCTTATTAATAATGTACTTTATCTGATTTTGATGTGAATTAGTTAAGACAAATGAACTGCATTTGACCTAGAAATACGGAAAACCCAGCATCGCACGGCGTTTTACAAATTCGCGATTGCGAAATTTACTACAGGTTGACTTATTTCAATTAAGAATCGCTTGTGTTGCCAATTTAGCATCGTAACAAATTTTGTAACATTTTACAGATACAAAATAATAATTTCTAAACAATTACTGAGTTTTTACAAGTATAATTTGACAAGCATGCCTAAAAATAAAAATAAAAGTAGTTTTAAACTTTTTCCCGAAAAAGTCATTGAAAACTTAATGGAATATTCCCATGGATTTTCATTTTTTCATATATAATAGGAAACATTTTCAAAACAAAGTGGTGAAAAAACTATGTTAATATCTTATTTCGTTTAGAAATTACAGAATTGTAAAATATTTTTGAATTTGGACAAAAGTGACAGATTTTCAACAGATGTAATATCATAGAGACAATTTCAACATAACGTTTTTTATTTTGTATTTCTTTAAAACTGATTTGGATTTTTCTATCATTATAAATGTGATGAACACCAAGAACAAACCAAAACGCTTTTTTGTAAATTATATATTCCATCCTTCTGTTTATAATAAACCAAAAATGCTGTTCGACAATGTAAAAAAAGTGTGATTAAATTTATAAGAATAATTGCCTTGATGACATCACCAAGCTGAAGGACACATTCTGTACGAGGTGCTTTTAGAACATTTTTCTACTCTTTAAATTGTTAGAACTTCAAAACGGAATAAGATATTAATATAGTTTTTCCACCACTTTGTTTCTATAAATTTTCTCTATCATATATAAAAAAAAAAAAAAAAATCCGTGGGAATATTCTTTTAAAACTCAAGGATCATTGGAAAGCTTGAAATGTTGTCCTTCCGATTGGAATAGCAACATATCCACCTCAACTGAACAACGATGTATCGGCGACAGCTTTGTATAAACCCCACCCGTACAACACACAACACAATATTGCGTCCCATAAATTCACACGGCTTCGATCTCCGATACAGCATTTTCTATCGGACCATTATTCACTAAAATATTTTTTTTAAATAGCTTGTGAGTATTTTCATGCTAATTCCCGGGTGTTGATGAGTATTCAAGATTTCCCGCCCGATTTTCATTTTTTTTGGCAACATTATAAGCTCGGAAATGCAAACTTGAAACCCCCTTTTTTAATATCGCGGACACTCATTGAAAAAGACCCCCTTTTTCCGAAATCGAGTTCCGCGCTACTTGCGATAAAATACCCTCTTTTCCCGCGTTTTTCGTAACGCAGCTGCGTACCTTTACTTTATGTTAAGTGCCACCACCGGGCGTACAACACGCTTGGAGCTGGGAAGGCACAGTATACAAGGTACTATGTACAAACGCGCTCTACAAAAACTTAAGCTGCCATCCAAAAAAGTGTCAATCATTTGTGAACGCTCTGGCATTTCGGTTTGTGCTTGCGATCATCCGATCATAAATGAAAGCGTGCGTATGTCGTTTTGGTGAAACGCAGATCCTTTGTTTAACAAACCTTTTTTTAAGAGTGAAAACTTTGCCTTCTGAACAGCCTATCATAACTTTTTTTTAATGGACTACTAAAGAAGGAATCAAAGTATATATGGTTGAATGTTTAGACAAAAGTAACAAAGTTTTTATATCCCAAATTGAGTTGCACTAAATTTGTAATGCAACTTAAGCTTTTGGGGACGCGTAACGTTGCCCATTGACTTTTACTTCGGTGTGTTGTTTGGTTTTTCCAATACGCGTGCGCACATGCCCACACCCGTGGGATTTAGGATAATATGTGATTTGGGCATGAATATTCGTGCAGTACTAGTCTAGGCTAAGTTCTAGTAGGCCTATACTAGTGACCCAAATTTCGACCACCCCTAATATTACCCTGAAGATTGTAAACTTGGGGGCGCTCTTAGATTTATCTCACGGTTTCATCTGATATCTGGTGAGTGAATATGACCGCTCTTTGACCCCAAATAACTCAAGTCAGTTGATGCCAATGCTCTTCGTGAATGAAATCTCACTTCAGAGTACTCTTGCAACCTAGACTCTCTCGATGGATATCTCGAAACAGAATTTTAGCCAATAACAATAAAATACCGTTTTAATCGTAAAATCACTATGTATACTCGTAATAACCATCTGACCATGTAAGACTGAGCATCGAATGGCTAGCGGGCTGCTCGCAGCGAAGGCGTGCCATTTCCATGAAAATATCAAAAATCTTGCTTGAAAATTTTAATATAGCGGGTGTGGGCGCTTAGCTGTAGGTCGCTAGCAACCTAAATCCTAAAAAAATTGTTACGATTAACAATTGTTATTTGGGCTCACATTTTCAAATTTTGAAATTCATATCGATTTTTACAGACAATTGAATATTGGGCAGTTCCAGAAAATATGTGCACAGGGGCAGTGGAGGGGGGAGGGGAAGGGGGGTCAATGAGAGGATTGGATTCGGGGGATAGTTGAGGTGGGGGGGGGGGGGGTCGTGGATTTGGGATTTGGATTCGGGGGAAGCATGAATCAACATTTTGATTGTGGGCAAGTGCTCCAACCACAGTTCTTATGCCTATGGTCCCTTATACTCCAACTTCAGAGTCACCCTTAGCCCTTTCAACTCCATCTCAAACCTCTGTGAGAGAAATTATTGTTATTCTTATCCTACCACCATCCTTTCCCTTATCTTTTTTCCTTTCCCCTCTTTATCCTCCACCTTTCTTCCTTCTCTCCTTCTAAATAGCATACCCTCTCTCCTCTCCTTATCGTCTAGCATTTTTATTTTATAACTTCCTCTTGGCACATTCGACTTTGACTGTCGCAGTGCCGTAAAGCCGCAACAAACAAATAAACAAACATTAAGTTTCTGATTAATATTATAATCACCAAAGAAATAACCGATTTGCTTTTCAGAATCAATTATGTCAAAATTATTCAACTTGCCTTAACTGAGAGTGGGACGTGCTACTGCATTGTAATATTTACCTCTTTTGTATGTTTAATTATATATTAGTCATTCACATTTTGCTTTGTTTAATTTTCAGAAAATACTTCGCTGGTTTAAACAACCACCAAGGAAAATACAAGCACAAGCTTTGTTCTTATGAGGCTGATGGTTACAATATGAGATGCACCGAGTGACTGAGGTTGCCAGTCTTGACAGAAAAAGATGTGCTCTAATGGGTTCTAGATCTTAAAGTAGCATCATATAGCCATTGGCGAAAGGTTATCTAAATACATTACTCATTCCTATTCTGGCAGATAAAATGTATTTAGAGTGAGTGCAATTTTTCACTTTTTTCTCGCTTTAAAATGAATCTCCTCTTAAGTCTTAACAAATTTGTGATTGAAATTTTGAAGTGCAATCACAAACATTACACAAAAATTCAAACTGTAAGTTGAGCTTTTGCACGGATTATAATTTTTTTTTTTTTTAAAGATTACAATCATTTTTTTTTTACAATGTCATTGTTTAAACTAAGCAACTAAAAAAACCTAATAACAACCTGATAATGGCGTAAGTTTATATTCAGGAATGTTAGAATGCTAACATGTTTTTTTTTTATCAACACAGGGGCGGCGGAAGATGTTTGAATCTGGGGGAAGGGTGGGCACAGGATCTGAGGGGCCCTTTCCAACTGTCATAGTTTCGAGCATGTAGCACAATAGGGTCAAAGCTCATCACCTTCCCCAACCCACCACTGGTACTGGAAAATTTCAAAACTTTAATTGGTCCGAAAATTACTGTGATGCCTTTCCCTTCTTTCTTAATTTACAGCTTCAAAATTCTTTATATTTAGGTCTAAGCTTTGATGAAATAGAATAATTTCATACTAAAATCTACAAAAATTGTATAAATATTAAGTCTTCATTTCAGAAGGATCAAGACTTATAAGTCATGATTAGCTTTTGTATTGGTCATGAATCAAAATATGTTTAATGTCTAAAATAATGTGAAAAGCAAATACCTGAATACGGGGTCCTTAGAATTATTTAAGAGTCCATCATCTTCTTGATGAGCATAAATGTAACTCAGTGTATCAGTATATATTAGACCAGATGGCCCAAATTCACACCCAGTCTTTAGCGAGTCAGTGGCAAGGACCCCATTTTTATGTTTCTTTCAAAACCCAAATTAAAGGCGCTCCACGAGTGAAATTTGGGGTATTTTGTATGATGTTTGTGTAACTTTCTTCAATCTGTAGATAAAAAGATAAACTATAATAAAGGGACTTAAATCTTAATATTTTAGAGAACAACTTTTATCACTGTAAAGGGGCACCTTTTAAACTTTATAAAGACTATGGGGGAGGCCACGTCAAATTATGTTATGACAATGGCCTGGGTCCAAATAAAAAGTTTTGCCCTGCATGGCCCATTTCAAATGCTCCACCAATGAAATTTGGGGTGGCTCGCACGCTGTAGAAAGGTTCTAAAGAACATAAACAGTAGAACCAGGGAAGCACAGGGGGCACATGGCCCCCACCTCATTTTTCTTGAAGTGTTTCAAAGTGTTTTAAATGCCCTTTTTCAGAGAAGAACCCTTTTTCTGAGGGAAAATAGCCCTTTTTCAGCTGAAAAAGTACCCTTCAAAAAGTGCCCTTTTTTGAGACGGAACCTGCTCTTTCAAACGTTGAGTTTCTTCAGAGACTATATATATAATCGTTTCATTAAAGAAAGTAACACAAATATTGTTCTAAAAAGACCAAAATTGTGAAATTTCACCCTCTTTGCACGCATACACTATTTGAAATTTTGCCTAAAGACAAAGTTGGGATCCAACAGCCCTATTGGTTTATACTTTAAACGAGTTAAGCTTTGCTTACATTTGTTTTGTCCTAGCTTTTAATTTGTAAAAATCCTAAAGGGCTTTTCTAGAGTCTGCGAGCCACCCCGAATTTCATTAGTGCGGCATTTTTGACATGGGCTATGCAGGGCAAAACTTACAATTTGGACTTAGGCCATTGCCATGACATAAATTGACGCGCCCTCTCCCGTCTTCTTTGTAAAGATTAAAAAGTGCCCCTATACAGAGCCAAAAAAGTGTTATTTAGTCATTATAATTGGATTTTTTAATGACAGATTGAAGATAGACATCAAGCAAAATACTGTGACCACAAATTTCACTCCTGGAACGCCTTTAATCTGACTCGCAGAAGTCTGTAGTGTGATTTTGGGCCATATATACTGTACCGAGGTACATTCATTCGAAGCAAAACAAATGATGGTCTCCTGAATAGTTATTTAAGGACCCTGTGTTTGCTTTTCAAATGAATTTAATGTATTTGATTCATTACCAATACAATTGGCCAATTGTGATTCTTCCAATTTCAAGACTTATGATCTACAAAAATTCCAATTTTTGCAGATTTAGGTATAATTTTTTTCTATTTTACTGAATTTGAACCAAACAATCTTGAATATATATCTTAAATATTTGTAAATTAAAACAAGAAAAAGAAAAAGAGAAATGGGTCACCAGTACTTTTTAGACCGACAAAAAGTTTCAAAATTTTCCGGTGTGAGGGAAGGAGAAGGAGGGAGGGGGGGGGGGGTGGCCCTATAAAGCTATACTACTGTGCTACATGCTTTCAAAACATGACATTTGGAAAGTGCCCCTCACATCCTGTGCCCCCACATTCAAACATCTTCTGCTGCCTCTGTTCAGCTGTTAAAGAGCTTTTACAAATTATAAGCTGGGAAAACAAAGGTAGGCAGAAGCGATGGCATTTAAACCCCTCGCCAGCGAAGTTGGTGTAGAGGGAACCTAGCATCATTACCATTCGTCCTTCCTTTCTTTGTTCGTCCGGATGGATGTCCGTACGTCCGTCTGAATAGGAACAAGTTTTCGCTTGAATAGAGTGGCAACAATTCTTAATCTGCAATCAATTTTCTGATTTGGTAGAATGCCCTATATGGTTTTAAGTGGAAAAAAGTTGAGCATGTTTTTATTGAGTGTCAGATTTAGGTTATGGAGAAACTCTGGGGTAATGGAGTGAGTGAAGGTTATAGTGAAGATTGTAGTGTGGGGTATATATCTGTATATGGGTTATGTGGTGGAATGGCATCTGAATTTTATGTATGATTCCCTGAACGGAGGGATGTTTGATGGGATGGCATGTGGAACAGAGGGTGGGTGGCAAGTGTAACATAGAGTTGAAAAGCATGTTATTAACGACGAGGGGATTTGTATCGTTTGCAATGTCTGGTCAAATATGAAAAAGGCCAATGTGTAGAGATGTAGGGCGCAAACTTTGTTTTTAGGGAAAATTTACCAATTTTGCTTATTATTTTTTGCGTATTCTATTTTAAACTGTGCACGTTGAACTATGTTGTTGCTCAATTCAAATCTGGCATAATTAGCTTGTCAACAAGAAGTTTGTCGCTAATGATTGAAATTGAGTATTTTCGGTATAATTTATTTTTGTGCGTAGGATTATGTTTAAAGGGTTAATCCATAGTTGCTAGAGGTGGTTGCCATGATGAATGTAGGAGTTACCCCACATTATAAACTGTCAATCTAGTGAATATGCAACTTCCCGTTTATTGACTGGCAGTGCTGTCATTGTCATTTTTCAGCTACTGTCCGTTCGTTAAATAATAACCGGACAGTTGGATTATGCAAATGACGCTTATCAGCCAATCAGGTAGCTTGAAATGAATAACCGGACACTAGTGGTGATAATACAATTTAACAGACCTGTAGAAATGCCAGAGAGGTTTTGTTTTAATGCATTTGAGAAGCATCGAGAGGGTATTTACTTAGTAGTTGTGTTACTGTGTAACATAAATTAAATTCCTTGAGATTGTAGTCTGATTATCGGATCTAATGTAGATATATATCTACTTAAAAAAACAACAATATTTTGGATTCTTTGTTTTTCATTTCAGAGCTAATGTCCTTCACTCCTTTGGGTAGTTTAAAAAGATTAAGTTAATTAGCCACTTCAGTTTAGATTTGGAATCGGGAATGTTTTTAATACGAAATGAAAGCAACAGTTGCCCCTGTGTCTACTGTTTGTCCCTTTTAAGCCAATCATCAAACTTATCATCAAATGGCTCATTAATCATACACTTCAAAAGGGTTTCACAAATTCTCCTTTTGTAGAATAATTGTATACAGAATTACGTAATGTATCAATTATAATCACATCTATAACTCTTTTAAACTATTTTAGATTAGTATTTACACGCGACCTACAGACCTAAATGACACTTTTGGCAGAAAACATTTCAATAATTATTGATTGTCACCTCCAATAAAAGATGAAATAGCTGTTTTGGGATTGACATTTATTTAATAAAGTCTTCTACAAAAATAAATGTCACTGTTGTTATTTTCTATAAAATATACACATACTTGCTTTTGCTGATCTGACACATATTACCTAAACATAATTTTGAAGACATCAAGTAGTCATGGCATATTATATTAAACTTGTGTCCAGTTTTGAGTATTTCAAATTGTACATACATGTCTTTTCCTGCAAAAGTCCTAATATTAATGTATATCTTGCAATGTATGAGTGTGGGTGCTTGTGTTTGTGTCACGCCACAATGGAACCTTAGGGAAGCCTTTTTAGATTAGCCAAATTTAGCTCGGCAATGAGCCTTCATTACCATTGTATGCCAACAATCAAAAGTAACTGAAACATTGTATCACCGGAAGGCTGTTTACTGATAAATCAAATTTTCTTTGCTGAAGAAAAGTATTTGCTTTACTAGAGCCATCATTTGAATCTCCAAACGTCAAACTAGTTTTTCTCTCTACAAAGCATCAACATATTCTTGACCGCAAGGGTACTTAGATATGAGGCCGCTAAGTTTTTTCTTTGCTGGCAAAATCTGTCCTTTTTTTTGAATAATCTTATTAAATCTATTATTAAATTTATTTGCTGATATATTACTCTCGACAGAACACTAACCATCTTTATTGGTAAGGTCGAGGTAGATGAAACGATATACAGCGAGAGACAAATGCAATATTGTCTTATGAGACCTTGAACTCTCTGATATAAACGTTTGTTATATTAACATCGTAAATTTCAGTATAAGATACCAGATAGCCGTGTGTTTCTCTTCATAAAAAGCACTAGCTAAAAACTTTTCTTTGTATTTGAAACATATTAATACAAGAATCTTGGACATTGAGATCAAAAGTGGTTTATTGAAAACAGGAAGAGAGAAAATAGATGATTCCTTCTTATCAATTTAAAGTCTAAGTATGTTTTTGAGCTTCATCTTATATACTTATATAGTAAGACTTCCGTAGCATATTTTGATTTCCAGCGTTTTTAATATCGCTGTTGCCATCAAACTTAAAGAACCATAACGCTGTGTCATTATTCATTTTGCATTCGATAAAACACAGACATACATGTACTGTGGATTATATACCCAAATTAAAATGAGTTATCGCATACAGTTTGTGACATGGGCCAGTGACCTTGCTTATTGAATTTTTGTTTAATTAATTGGAGCCAGAATCAAAAGATAGCAACGTACGCCGAGAACTACGGTAAACCAGGCTCGAAACAATATGGCAGCTAATTAAATAAGTCATTCTTAGAAATTGGCAAGCGTTATCGTTACATGGTATAGCTCATAGGTTTTTCTTTGGTGCCCAAAAATAGTGATGAGTAGAAAACTTTGAAGACACGGAGGAAGACGATGATGTAAATTACCCTTTATATGTTCAAAACTCAAATATCACTGCGAGTGGAACAATATCATGCAGTGGTAATTTATGTATTGCTGTTAATTTTATTGACTGTTACGTACAATGCCATAATCACTGCTTTGTTGCGTTTGTTAATATGGTCAAAACTGAGTACCTGAATGCATGGTAAATTCATGTATTTGTTCTTTAATTTGAATTCAAAGTCAATCTTTAACATTTCTTTGAAAATCCAGGCTTAGATATTGTAGGAAGCATGTTTATATATTTTTTGCTACAATTCAGAAAACTCCGTATTTTTCATTCAATTTCTATCTCTAACACAATATTTTGAACAACGTTAGCATAATTCTTAACATTTTTGGACCATTTTACCTTATTTTACTTTGGGCAGGGAAGGGTGGTTGTACATTAAGATGGCAAAACATTAACAGTATTTTAGGGTTGGTTGCCTTTTAAGCTATTTTAACGCCAATAATACGTTACACACAATTCTTGCTACCATTCTTCCAATACGATTTCCCACATATAAATCTGATGTTACAACAATCACACTTATTGTATTGAAGCTTAAAATTTAAGCTTAAATTTGCTAATATTGAAAAACAATATTAAGAGACCTGCTTTTGAATTCCGTTTGACCTACTTGAAAACAAATTATATTCTGCATCTTGACCTTGTTTCCTATAATAAGCATTCATGAAGGTGAGATATTTACTTTATTCATATTGCAGCAGGTATGGAGGCAAAGAAACGTTGTATAAAGATTCCCTGTATTTTTTAATGTTGAATGTCTGCCCCGTATACTGCATTCAGTGATTTGGCCTTCGGTCATTTTCTCTCTCTTTTAAAAACAACTCGCAGGAGACACAAACAATTATTAAAATGGAGAGAAGTATGTCAGTATAATATTAGATGATTAAATTCATGATTGAGCGAAGTGACACGCGGAAATGGGGCTGGGGTATAGGTATATCTCATAGATAAAATAATCATCCCCTTTTAAATGTTAATGGAAAATCATAATGTAATATTCAATGTTGTCAAATGTTGTCAATGTTGTGAATTCAACCCATCATAATATAAATTTATATTGTAAATATTCATGTGTATATCAATATATATGTATAATTTCCGTCCTTGTGGGTCTTATAAGGAACTCCTGACGTACTATTTAGGCTGAATATACGTCTAAAACAATTTATAGAGTAGAGATATTTATAGAAGCCCTCTTCGTCTGCAGAAAAAAACAAATTTACCTGTCTGGGCTCAGTTTGGGCTGATAAAGCAGTGATAGATTTCAAGATTTTGTAAAGACGTTAACATTAAAAACTTAGGTGCTCAGATTCAAGAATGGAATGTCTGAATACATGAATATTTTAAATAAGTTTTTTCATTTGTATAGAAAAGGTGTGGAACCATTGAATTAATCCTTGAAGGAAATCAGTTTCATTATGTTTCATACTATACGTTATCTACAAACTTTCAATGTATGACTTGTTTCACTGTGTAATTGCGTTCCTATGCTATTGAATAAAAAGAGACATGAAAAATCCTTTACGAGAAGAAAATAGGTTGTCTATTGCGTGCCTAACATACGGCACTAAATTGACTAGATTCTCGATTTAATCATATTATTTTGAGTTCCTTATCTAGAACCAGACATTGATTGAATCGGAAAGACACGACAAATAAGTTGGTAGATAAAGATTTACCCTGTAGGTAACAGATAGATTTTTCACACCATTGCGTTAATGTGCGATTTGTCCTTTCGCTTAAACATTAGCTTTGGTGCTGCTATAGCAGTATTCGTGACAATTTAGAATACTTGTATAAATATGATTTAACATGAAATGTTGAGTTGCAATACCTCTGGATACGGAATTGTATTAGAGTTTTACAAGAATTGCAAAAATTGAGATGATTACCTGTCAGCATGTAATTTAAAGGGTATTATTGTTTGATGCTCTACATTTTGTAATCTGAAAGCAAAATAGTACAAATGGCAATTATGTTTTCGTTTAATGAATTTTTGATTTACAAATAATTTTTCTTCTATAAATGATATGTGTCAATATTATATAATCTGTAAAAATTACAAGGAAATATTTGATCTCTTTCTGCAGTCATCTCCAAAATTCGTATTTCTGTTTTAAGATATATACATATATGACATTCACTTACTGTCGACATTGATCTATTCATGCCGATATTGTGCCCCGACATCTACGACATTGCTACTCGCAGCGCCCTCATTCAATATATCTTAAACAATGTACACGCTGTATCCGTTTAAACCATTCCCGAAATAAACTCCGTACGTACAGTGTATGTATAATTCTACACTGTAGGTATGAAGTGTGAGGGCAGTGATGCGTACATTTTCGGTGGCCTTGACATGTTTGATTTTCTAACATGTGGAAAAACCGAACATGGCTGATGCAAGGGCGCGAATCTTACATGGTTCAAATGCTTCTAACAGTCCATCTGGCGTTTTTGTTGATTGATATCGTTAAGTTCATGAAGATATTGTAATGGTCAGAACAAGTGTCTTGTTTTCATAGCATCGTTAATTTAAAGAAATAAGCACGTCCATTGCTATATCTTTCTTCCGGTTTCGTGTCTATTCTTTGGAAATTTCGCACGTCTGATCAATTACGCGTCAACTTCACGAAAGTACGAAGTACTAGCTATTGCTCTTAATCAGGAAACTTTAACATAAGACACACTAGTAAAATCCACAATAATTCGTTGATATAACTGGGAACAAGATTTTTCAATCTATTACAGATAAAATTGATTTAAATTAAATTCAAACCTTTAAAGTAAATAGTAAAGTAATGACAAGGCCGTAGGATCGTATGGGGGAGGGTGGGCAGGGGGGAGGGGCTTGGTATACTAACAATTTAGGGGGAGGCAGGGATTGGCTTGGTCCACCAACAATTTAAATAGTAAATTTATAGTATAGTAGATTCATATATATTTTTCTATTTTGCAAATGATAAAATGTGCACAAATATTCCGAGTTTTGTAAAAATTCCAGTCAGAGGGTGGGAGGTAATTGCCCCTACCCCCTCCCTTAGCTACATTACTGGCCCCAATAACATAAGGTCTCCTTTGGTCCTGAATAAGCAGGTGTAGATATGAATTTTGCGAGATCTTTAAGGAGAAAATTACACTACTGATGTCAAATGCCTTTTGGTTTTCTCAGAATGATAAGAGTAATCAGCTCCCAGCTTCTTAGTTATATTATTGACATAAACATACTGGTAGTTTACAAAAGGAATGAGGATGATATTTTCTTGCTCACTAAGACTGAGCACAGTAAATAAATACGCGTATTTTCTATTTATAAATTTGAAGGACATTCCAAACATTGTCAGCTTGCATCTTGCTAAGAAGACGTGTATGGGGTTTCAGGAAAATTCCAACAATAATCTGCTTGCAGCTTGCTAGATATACAAATATGGGGTTTGAGATGATTATAAAATATTGTCAGTTTGCAATCTAGCAATCTTAATGCAAAATACTTATGCAAATTAAGTCTTCTAATTACCACGCTCTATTTCTGCTGCACGTTTATTTACTTATTATTGAGAGAAGAAGTGGGATGGTAAAAGAAGACAGCATTAAAAATGCATTTTCAAGAACACTTACATGATTTGCGATTATGAATAGATACATAATATTTGTTGCAAATAAGTTGTCTCGGTTTATCAAAGCCTTTCTCTGGGAGAAACCCTTCAAAATAATTGCATGTGGAGTCTAAATTTCCGCCTGTTTTATCTTTTCTAAAGAAATGGTACTGCATTAAAAATTTAGATAAGCTGAATAATTGGAATAAGCATTAGAAAGGACTGGAAATGCCGTAAGAGTTTGTAGCTTTCGCAGTTGAAAAAATGTTTTAGTTTTTCTATTTGTACGGAATTGTAATGTAGGAATCTAATGAAGTATTCTTTCTCCAATTATGTATAACATATACACAAACAGGTAAAAGCACAGAGGTCCAAGTGATGGAGAGTGAGACCACCCTTACCAAAGCACTGTCCGGTCTTTCTGACTTGCAATCTTCGAGCCAATACATCTAAGACTCATATGTGTGCTTTTTATTTGAATATCCACAGAGTCCATGCATTAACAGCCAAAGGTCAATTGGGGTGGTACACAACTGCCCTACTGTCCAAAGCCTGCCTAACTCTGAGTCACCTTAGACCACTGCCTTTCGTTACAACACATATTGACAAGACAAGAGCAAAAGTGAGCAACAACATCCTTAGCAAACTAGCGAACATCAATTGTGGTGCAAGACTAACAACATTTCGAACAACTGTTATTGCCTTAAGTTTTCCTGCTGCGGAATATGCTTGTTCTGCTGGCTTACCAGCTGAAATTGCCCCACCAAACATCCGAACAATGGAATCGAGTAAAGCAGAAAGACTGCAATATATGACCGACGATGACTATTGCATATTCATAGAAACTTTTGAAAATCCTTGCTTCTGATTGGTTGATTAGCATTACTTGCCCATGTTCGAATAAAGTATCGAGACATAGCTCCCGTCCTCAAAACTAAATATTGGGGAAATTCTACATAGTGAACATCACAAAATCACCACTGTCCTCTCTGTCTGTCTAACCACTGTCTTCATAAGTTAATGGAATTACATTCCAATCATATATCTCACAATGCCATTTAGTATATCTTCTTGTATTTCTTATAAGGTAAACTATATGATTTTGACATTATTTATGTTGCTATGATGTCGCTCACAAGCAAAATCTGCCATTAAACCGGGTGATATGGATAAGATCATAAAATCAAATGTCCTCTCAACTGACAAGTCACGATCCCTGCAGCGATTGGTATGGTTTTATATAACCAAGCAGGTGTAGATATGAATATTGCGAGATTTTTTAAAAATTAAACCCCTATAGTCACCGATTCTTTCAACGACCACGAATCATTGTGAAGGAAGATGGAGTGTGGTATGACAATGTTCCGCTAGGAAAAACAAACTATCATCCATGATGACAGAATACCATCTCTGCAATGGTAAAGTGCAGTGAGATATACACAAGTCACTGCCTACGAGCCACAGCTACCATCGCACTGAACGACAACTTTGATTCACGAACAATTGCAACATTGAGTGGCCATCGTTGTGAAAGGCAGCATAAAATCATATTGCAGGAATTCAAGCACAAGTCAGAAAATAAGCATGTTTAGTACACTAAGTGCATCACTACGGCCTACCTGTAGTATGTCAAATCCAAACCCCGAGAACAAACAGCAGACACAAAAATCACTAGTTTCAACAGCGTCGTGTTTAACTTCCAATGTTACTAGCATAGTGTAACTTCAACAGCATAGACCTAAGCCTTAGTAAGCCTCGCGCGTGGCCTAACGCTAGTAACGTTAGTCAAAACAATGTGAATCGCAAAAACTATGACTCTATGGGTGCAATGTTATTCAACTGTCATTTCTCCGGTAATGTACTTTTCAAAAGTGAAATAATATCCTGGTGCATGTTGATACAACTTTCACTTTTTGCGCTAACGTTAACAACCTTTTAAAAGTCCAGATGTTTGAGAAAGGAGATATATTTGTTATGACTAATTTGTGTGACAAATCTGGTACTAGGTCATGTCAGTGGGTCAAAAACTTTTAAGTTTTACCGACGACGAGTCTCTCAGCTCAGACTTATTTTGGTATGTGAATTTTCCTCAACTTTATTGTTTCCAAGTATTTGATTGTTTTACAGTATAATTTTATTTACCTGGTTGAATGCATATGATCCAAAATTGAATTGTGAAACAATTGCTTTATTTCCGAAATATGATTTTCAACAGCGGAATTGTACAGTGAAAATGTTCATCTTTTTAATTTCGACTTAACAAAATTTATGTATGTAAAGAGAATAAAGCTGTGATCAACATGTTATTTAAAATTTAACACTTTTGTTTTCATTTTCTTTGAATTCGATTGGTATTTATGAATCGGAATCAAGTCGAAGGTGCTTTGGTCACTACTGCTCATTCTAAACGCCTCGGGTCTCTCAGCCCACCTGTGATGTCATATCTGGTTTTGAATGAGCGTTAGAGACCTCGGCACCATTGACTTGATTCCTTAGTCACATGCACCAAAGTGTTCTGCACAAAAACCGATGAAATCAAGGGAAAACTTCCTGACCAGTACTTTTTCACTCATCACATTCAGCAGCACGCTTGGAAGTTGTTATAACAGAGTTACGGTTATGGTCTCAAACAACACCAAAATGGTACTGCCGATGTAACAGGAAATACCGTCCCCCGTAAATTCAGTCCGACCGGACTGAATTTCCTAGGAAATTGCGCCCCCCTCACACCTCAATTTTACGGGTGGCTCATTACAGCCATTGATATTTTTCATTTAATTTTTTTCCGAGTATTGTTTTGACTTTGACTACTATAGTGTTCGAAGAATCACCTAGAATGGTATAAGTGACCACCTTCGTGCAAGGAAGTAGGAATAAAAAGTAGAAGCATAGAAGAGGGCAAGCGAATATTAGTTTATGTAAAGATGTCTTTTGAGGTTGTTATACGGCTAGGAGCATAAGCAACTAAGGTTGTTCCAGGCTGTATTAATTAAATGGAAAAAGGAACATTTAAAGTGTTAGTCATAGGTAAATACCTTCTGAGTCAGTGGCAGGGGCCAGGGGCAACTGCCCCGGTGAAGCTTTCTGAGAGGGCGCCCAATGCTTGCAGGGGCGTATAAATTGTCCTGGGGTATATATTTTGTATATACTTTTATTTCTGAACCTCTGCAATTTGTATCATTTACAAAACAGACGTAAATGGGTTGTTTTTTTTCGATGCCTTATTCTTACATCAAAACATGGATTTCCTGGCCCTAACTAATGACACATTGTAGTAAAGCGTCCGAGGGCTTCGTCCCTTGTTCGTTTTATCCCCAAGGCACTTACCAGGTCTTTGACTTTAAAATTGACACAATATTAAGAACTAATTTGCTATCAAAAGTGAGAGAAGTGCAGGGCTTCCAGGGGTTTCGCCACTCAATTTAAAGCAATTTTTTGCCATCAAAATTACGAGAAACGTTAAGCCTCTTCCCCTGAGTCCCTATCAGGGTTTCGCCTTTAAATTTGACACAATTTCAAGCAATTTTTGCTACCAATATCACGAAAAGCACAGTGCTTTCGGGGTTTCTCCCCTAGATTTGCCACACAATTTTAAGCAATTTTCTTTTATCAAAATCACAAGAAACGTAGGGCTTCCGGGGGCTCCGTCCCCCGAACCATAGGGCATCGCACTAGATTTGACAATTTGGAGCAACTCTGTGTTACCAATATCATCAAAAGCGCAGAGCTTTCGACGCCCTGGATTTGAAATGACTTGAAGCCATTTTCTGTTACCAAAATCAGGTTAGAAAAATCACTCAAAACTTCAGAGGACTTCGCTTATTGACCCCTAAGAGGACTTTAACCGTGGAATGCAGAAATGCAAAATTCACGAGAAATGCAGGGCTTTCAGCCTACCAGGGACTTCGTCCCCTTTAAATTTGACACAATTGTAAGCAATTTTCTGCTACCAAAATTAGGAGAAACGAAAGACTAAGACTTGAGTTTACACAATATCCAGCAATATTCTGCAATCTTAATTACCTGATCACGTGAAACGCAGGATTTCCTTGGGATTTACCCCCAGGAACCCTACCAGGCTTCGCCTCTAGATTTGAAACATGGATTTTAAGCAAGTTCCTCAACGGTGCCATCTTATCGGTGCATGCCAATTCTAGACATGTAGCTCAGCTACCAAAAAACGTTGAGTGGATGTTGGACTTTCGTAAATAAAACATTTTTTCTGAACGTTAAAAAAACATAAAAATGTAGACTTCAGATTTTGTCTTTTATACATGTTTTTAAACGCCCATGAACGTTATTATAACGTTAATTAAACGTTTGTAGAACGTTAGGAATAAACGTTGCAGAAACGTTAGAATAAGAGGTTTGTAGAACGTCAATTGCAAAACGTTGTATCAACGTAAAAATGTAGACACCAGATTTCGATTTTTATACGTTGTTTTGGGCGTCCAGGGACGTTGTATAACATTCATAAAACGTTGGAAATAAATGTTGCAGAAGCGTTAGAATAAGACGTTCATGGAACGTCAATTGAAAAACGTATTAACGAAAATTTTAGATTCCAGATTTTGTTTTTTTAGACATCAATGGACGTTGTTATAAGGTTGATAACACGTTTGTAGAACGTTGGGAATAAACGTTGAAAACAACGTTAGAATAAGAGGTTTGTAGAACATCAATTGCAAAACGTGGTATCAACGTAAAAATATAGACTCCAGATTTCGTTTTTTAAACGTCCAGGGACGTTGTTATAACGTTGATAAAAAAATTATAGAACGAATAAAAATCTTCGAAAACACTGTTATATTGTTCTTCAGTAAACCTACATGTTCCGGTAATTCAAATTTCTAAGCTTTAAAAGATTAAGTTGTATCGGACTAAGCATAAAAAGGTTCACGAACACCGATAAAACAGGATAAGACGGTAACTTTTCTATTCTCTTAATCATATTGTTTCCTCTTAAATGCTAAATTTCAAAAAAGTTACAAAATATGAAAATGTTTTAATGACAAGTAATCTTGAGATTCCAGTTCAGCGTACTATTCAAGATCACAGTTAATGCAGTTAAGGATTGCCAGTGAAGTCTTCACAGACTCCTGTGGAGTTGAAAATAAATAAAAGCGAATGAATACAATTTCACTCAGATAATCGTCTAAATGCATTATTCAAATTAAAGGTATATGGACAAGTGATCCTTGTCTAAAGGAGCTTTAGTTTCTTGAAATTAAAGGAGACATAAAGTCTGACAATCCTTTATTTCATATGATACAATCAAAAATAACACATTTTTCTGACCAAGTTTCATACTTCCTTAAGCAATCTAACACAATTTGTATAATTATTATTAAAACTTTAATTTTACTAATAGATAGTACTATGGCAGATTATGATGTTATCAACCCAGCAGGATGTTGGAATGCTTTGTATATCTTTATAATCTACCTTAAGACTTCTAGGTTATTTTTTTTCTTATGTAAGGGTCTATGAATTTCTTGTGTACACATGAAATTACTAAAACATTCTGTTAAAACTTTGTATCACATCATTTTGGAAAAAACCTTTAATCACATTTATAAAGAATTACAGTAAATTCCTTATTTTCCTATTGGAGAAATTATGTCATCATGCACAATATATCGATACACAATTGAACAAATGACAGCCTCCATGTGTCAACTTTAAACATAAATAACTTGAGAAACAAATAAGATTTTGACTTGCTGCTTTTGGTAGTTGGTTAGAATTGGTATTCTCTATCATAATAAA
Source organism: Chiridota heheva (assembly GCA_020152595.1). Classification (NCBI taxonomy): domain Eukaryota; kingdom Metazoa; phylum Echinodermata; class Holothuroidea; order Apodida; family Chiridotidae; genus Chiridota; species Chiridota heheva. Next base: position 1,692,106 of record JAIGNY010001761.1, read on the forward strand.
ATAATGATTGTATCAGATGTTATATCTTCTTGAAAGTCTTAAAATAGTAACAATAAATCTGGGTCAAAGTTATACTAATACTCAATTTTCTGTTCACTATAGCCAACCTCTCCAATTCGAAATGTTTGGGTGAAAGTCCCCAGAAACAATACTGATTTTTTTCTATTCTGAGGTCGCATATAGCTCAACTTATGCTAATTAAGTATCAAAGTATGGAAATGCTATAATATTGACAATTTATCATGGTTTTTGATGTAGATTTTTGCCGTTTTCATGGTGTTTAGACCATTTAAAGTTCATGTTGTTGCTGTGACCTGAGGCGAGGCTAGCTATAAGTCTTTTATTATATTTTGGGGGTTGGAAGCCCTTTAGCCTCTAAAAATACATGTAAACTTCCTTGGTTCCAAATAAAAGATGTTTGGAGCTAAGTTGTACATTTTGTACAAAATTGAAGACAAGTTTTGACCTTACATCTGTTAATCTGTAAATTGTTCAATTGTTCCACAAATTTGTTTTTTTTGGTCCAATTTTTTTTAGTGATTTGAGGATTACTGTATGAAGTTGCCGCTCTGAATGTAGAAAAAGGAAAAACACGTAGGTTTAAAGATTGTGTGCATTACCACGTTTTCCCAGTTATTCGTGCTGATATTAAGTTTAAGTTAGACCAGGGAAGTGTTATGCTTCGTGCTTTAGACTCATGGTAAAAGGCGCATTTTTGCCCCAAGGCGATCTACCACATTTGGCAGAGTTCAAAAAATTTCTTTTTAAAAATTTCAAATTTAACAGTAATGTAGGTTACCTCTGTAATAAAAAAGTGTAATTTCTAGGTTAAATTAATATTATAATTAATATGAAAGTTTCGTAATGTAGGACAAGGTCTACAACATACAAATGCACATATTTCAATAATATCATATTCTATTTTAATTCGCTGGTAAAATTCCTATAAATGATATGCGGTGCATGGTGAATGCAGATAGAGGAAAACATATAGACACATTGAAACAAGCAATAAGGGAATGAAATTTTCATTTAAAGTTATCATGAGCAATTTTGAAAAATTATTGTTGTAAAGTTACATTGGAATTAAGATTCGTATTTATACCATACTATTATACAATACTAATATTAGCGGTGTACACAATTGCGGTTATTCAAAACACCATTAAAACTATCTGCCAATATTTTCATACTTGAAAATTGTTGATTTTGCATAAGAAATTGTTTAGTTATTTTTTGCATCCAAATATTAACTTATCTTTAAAGTAAATCTTAAATGGTATTCTAGATACCATATTTGCATATAAAATATATTTTTACACTCAAACAATCAATATTCATTTGCATTTCGCACATAGCAATTGTTTGTTTAAAAGAGCACTAGAACAAAAGTAAAGGCGCATTTTTAGGGGGTCCCCAAAAAATCAAATACTTATCTAGCTCGCAACGGTATAGCAACTTTTTGGTTAAAAACGAATATTTGAGTGACCTTTGCTTTCACGTCGTCTGTGGGCTATGGAGGCATGTAGTTTATCGATCTGTTGTGAATGATATATCTGTGAAATTCGCAAAAATGAGCGCCCTCACTCTCGGTCTAGTGCTTGATTCGATGTTGTGAAATAGCTGAGTCTATAGTTCGAGGGTGTAATTCAGTATTTCAAAAACTGGTCTAAAGAATTGTTTTTTCTAATAAAATTAAATGGCTGGATCAAATATACTTAAAAGAATTGATAGTGTTTATAAGAAATGTATAAATGATGTTACACAAGATTTTATAAACAAGAAAATAACATCAAGTCAGTTACGTGAAACGATATTCAAGCTTACTACAGATAAAGAAAAATCTTTAGAAAAACATAAAAAGAGAATTAATAAAAGCATACGGCCCCCTGAAGATATATTTGAGCCTTCTTTATTTGCAGAGGTGAAGGCTGCTAAGGCTGCTATCAGCAGTAGACTAGCTTTGGTTGAAATTAGATCGATCGAGGAATACAAATTATAGAGAATTAGTTTTTTCTTATAAGGGAAATCCAAAAATAATGGGTGAATTTGTTCATAATAAAGAGGGTAATTTGGTTTTCCCCGAAACCATTGAGAAATGTTTTGAAAAGAACAGGCAAAAGTTTGAAGGCGCTCTGTTTAAACAGTTTGTATGATGAATTAGTAGCATTTAAAACACAATTTACATTAAAAGTTGTAGAAGGAAAACAGATTGTAGACACAGATGGAAATCAGCAAATTCAGAAAATATCTCAGAACAAAGTTAGTGGAAATGCTTACTAAAGAATCAACTTCTGAAACTATGATTAAACTTATGAAAAATATTGAGAAAAAATATGATTATATCTTTAAACAGTCTGGTAGTATAATTCTTGATATCAAAATATCTATATAGGTATTGCACAATTTAAACCAATATATGGTTCAAAATTTATTCCAACCCCAAAATTTATATATAATGAAATTTGTGCATTAAATATCCAAAATAAATATAATTGATGTTTTCTTTGGTCAATTATTGCACATGTTTATCCGGTAGAGATTAATAAAGTAGTCTCTAATTACAAAAATCATGAACATAAAATAAGAATATCTAAGTTTTCCTTGACACTAAATGATATTCCGAAGATAGAAAGGGATAATAATATTGCTGTAAATGTGTATCAATGTCCAACTAGTATAAAATCATTGAGTGATATACATCCCGTATATTACAGTAAACAAGTAAACAAGATCCTAGTATCAAACCAATTGATATATCATTCTTATACGACAAAGTTGTACCCCGAGATGGCCACAATATTCTCATAACTAAATTTGATAATTTCTTTTATTCTATTTCCAAAAACGGTAAGCAAAAATACTTGTGTGATTTATGTAATTAAAATATCACTTCTGAAAGAATACAAGTTGATCATCGTGAGAACTGTATAAATATAACAACTCCAGCTAACAACTTTACCCAACCAAAAAGATCTCAAAAACGGGCATACCAGGAAACATACTTAAATTTTAAAAGTACAGAAATATGGAAAAATACCATTTGTCACTTATGCAGATTTTAAATGCATTCTTCAACGGTGTCCCCCTGGTTCCCTTAAGTCGGAGCCATGTGACTCAATGCGAGGCTCCAGTGCCAAAACTAAAATAACCCAGGAGCACATGATTTGAAGCTATTTCTATATGGTTGTGTTTAATGGTGAGATATTCTATCAGGAATCATTCACAGCTACAACAGAAGAGGATGCGGAAAATCTTGGATCAAAGTTTTTACAATCATTATCCACAGCTCATAAGAAAATAAGAAACCACATAATAGCAAATGATAAAGAATTAGTAATGACTACAGAGGATTAAAGAATACTCAAAAAAGCAACAACTTGTTGGATATGTAAGAATATATTCTTTGGAGGTAAATTAGAACAAGACAGCCCCCACGATAAAGTGAGAGATCATAATCACTTTACTAGCAAGTTCCGTGGTGCAGCACATGATATATGTAATAGAAAACTTCATATAGAGAAAGATAAATTAAATATACCGGTATCTTTTCACAACCTAAAACGTTATGATTCTCACATTTTCATTTCTTCTTTACAACATGAAGAAGAAGTAACCTGCATTGCTCACAACCACGAAAAATATCTGGAATCTAAAATTTACTATCCAAATGGTGCACTGGTGTTCAAAGACACTCTCCAGTTTATGTCGTCTTCTTTGGACCAACTTGTAAAAAACCTGTATGAAAATGGTAAAGGTAAGGAGAAGTTCCATTTTCTTGATCCATCTGACTTTGATAAGTTGAATTTATTGTTCCGCAAAGGTGTATACCCTGATGAATATATGGATTCTTTCGAAAATCTAAACAACCACCACCTGCCTCCAATCGAAGAATTTCATGACGGTTTGAATAGCAAAGAATGTAAGCTAGATGAACATGCACAAAAAGTATGGGAAACATTCCAATGTGTAACCATGGAAGATTATCACAATCTATACCTACAGACAGATGTTTATCTTCTAGCAGATTTGTTTGAAATTTCAGGACAGTAAATGAAAGATTATGAATGTGATCCTGCTCATTACTTCACAGCTCCAAGTTTATCGTGGGATTCATTACTTAAAACATCGGAAGTAGAACTTGAATTGTTAACAGAAGATCAAATATCATTTCATTGAACGAGGATTTCGAGGTTGTATCAGTACAGTATGTGCTTCTCGGTACTGCGAGGCAAAGAACAAGTATTTAGATGAACAAGTGGACATGCCAAACTATGTACAATTATATGTTGTGAACAGTCTATACCCAACTGTTATGGTCTGCAAATTACCTGCTGGTGATGTTGAAGGGCAGAACTATCAAATGATGACGAAAAAAGAGAGTTTTTATATAGATGTTATAAACGAGGTAGTTGTGATAATTTTCACACTGGGTGCATATTTGAAGTGGACCTGAAACCTTCTGAGGAGGTTCTTAAAAGCGGAAAATTCAATGAATATCCCCCAGCTCCAGAAAAGATACAAGTTAAAGAAGAATGGTTCAGATTATCAGAAAAAATTAATAGAGAAAAATAACATCCCTGTACTAGCGTGTACTAACGTAGAGAAATTAGTTTCTCATCTAATGAAACGCGAAAAATACATTAACCAAGAACAATTTTTGTATAGATACATGTACTTGGTTTTAAAGTTACTAAATTACATATAATTTTTTAATTAGGCAAGTTGCATGGATGAAATTATATATTGAAAGTAATATCGCACGAAGGGCTCAAGCAAAGAACAAATTTAAAAAAGGCTTCTACAAGGATATGTGTAATTTTGTCTTTGGTAAAACAATGGAAAACGTTCGTAATAGGAGAGATATATAAATCGTTGAAACAAAAACACAAGCGGGTAAGAAAAGGAGCTTCCAAGCTTTTCAATAAACCCAACTTTGCTGGTATCAAAATATTTAATGATAATCTCTGCGGAATCGAGATGTACAAACAAAAACTCTTTATGAACAAACCAATTTATGTGGGAATGAGTATACTTGATCTCTCTAAAGAAAATATGTATTGGTACTATTATGATATATACAAGAAAATGTACCCCAACCCAATCGGTCAGCCACGTAGTTGTCAACTATTATATACCGACATAGATTCTTTTATCGTAAATGTCTACACAAAAGATATTTATCGTGATGTGCTTCTGAGCTCGCTGGAAGAGTACGGCATTCCAAATATATATGACACAAGTGATTATCACTCAGAACATTCTCTCTATTTAAAAAAAAGCAAAAAGGAACTCGGTAAAATGAAAAATGAAATAATTGGTAGACCTATTAAGGAATTTGTGGGCATCAGAAGTAAGATGTATAGTGTTCTTGTTGGACCGGAACGGGCCTCCCTGAAGAAAGCAAAAGGAGTTAAAAAATGCGTAGGTGATAAAGATCTTACGCATGAAATGTACACAAATTGTATCTTCAATTTAAAACAATCCACAAACTAACAAAAACAAATAAAATCAAGTAATCATAATCTTCAGACAGTAGAACTTGATAAAGTCTCTCTCAACCCATTTGATAAAAACGCTATATTTGCAAAGACAAAATAACTACGCTACCATTCGGTGTCAGATTCAGTACCGCAGGGCCGCAAATGTAATAATACCTAAGCCCAATGATATGAAAATAATTTCTCTCATTTTTTGGTCATCGCTCGGAGTATAAAAATCACTGTTTCGGCTCATTCTTTGTTTGAAAATCAAATTGATTACCAGTCATTATATAATATTCTTTTAAGACAGTATCAACATTAGCAAAAGTTTGTTTTGCGTGAGCTTCTTTTTGCAATCTATCATTTAAATATTCAAGGTATTCTGTTCTTTTTCTACTCCAATCATTTATTGATTAACTGTTCTAATGCTAAATCATGCCTCTTTCTTTCCTCATCTGCTTGTTTTGATCGTAAACTACTAAATGTATAATTAGAACAACTAAAGGCAAGTGCATTGATAACTGCACCTTCTACCACCATGGCTATTGTCGCTGCCATTGTCAAAGAATTAAATTTTATTTTATTTTTAGGAGTCCCCGCGAGGCCAGTTATTTATTATTTACTATGATTAGCGGTAAAATTCCTTGATTAACAAGCCAGCTGTGTCATTAAGGCAGAAGAAGTTATAAGGGCTAACTTAATGCCAGCTTCAACATCCACTTTTTTGAGATCTGGAGGTTTCATTTTGAGTAACGTCTTGGAAAGCATGTTATATGCTACACTTATTTCACCAATATGCGGTATTCATAATATTACTTAAATTTATTTTTATCAATATGGAGAAAAAAATAATTTATATCAAAAAGATTTGCTTTTGTTGGTGTTGTCTTGGGTCGCCAGTCAGTTCTCTGGGGTCGCCCGTCAGTTCCCTGGGGTCGTCCGTCAGTTCCCTGGGGGTATCCCGTCAGTTCCCTGGGGTCGCCCGTCAGCTCCCTGGGTAAGGCCGCCCCTCAGTTTCCTGGGTGGGGCCGCCCGTCAGTGTCCTGGGTGGGACCGCCCGCTAGTTCCCTGAGTGGGACCACTCATCAGTTTCCTGGGTGGAACCGCCCGTCAGTTCCCTGGGTGGGGCCGCCCGTCAGTTCCCTGTGTGGGGCCGCCCGTCAATTTCCTGTGTGGGGCCGCCCGTCAGTTCCCTAGGTGGGGCCGCCCGTCAGTTTTCTGGGTGCGGCCGCCCGTCAGTTCCCTGGGTGGAGCCGCCCGTCAGTTTCCTGGGTGGAGCCGCCCGTCAGTTCGCTAGGTGGGGCCGCCTGTCAGTTCCTAGGGTGGGGCCGCCCGTCAGTTCCCTGGGTGGAGCCGCCCGTTAATTCCCTGGGTGGGGCTGCCCGTCAGTTCCCTGGGTGGAGCCGCCCGTCAATTTCCTGGGTGGGGTGGGGTCGTCCGTCAGTTCCCTGGCGGCTGGGTCGCCCGTCAGTTCTCTGGGTGGGATGGGTCGCCCGTCAGTTACCTGGGCGGGGTGGTGTCGCCCGTCAGTTGCCTGGGTGGGGTGGTGTCGCCCATCAATTGCCTTGGTGGGAAGGGGGTCGCCCGTCAGTTATTTGGGTGGAGTATGGTCACCTGTCAGTTGCCTGGGTGGGGTGGTGTCGCCCATCAGTTGACTTGGTGAAGGGGGGTCTCCCGTCAGTTCACTGAGGGGAAAGGGTGGTCGACTGTCAGTTGGCTGGGTAAAATGGCTCCTGGGCGGGGTCGCATGGCTCCCTGGGTGGGGTCGCATGGCCTCTCAGGTAATGTCGCATGGCTCCCTGGGTGGGGTCGCATGGCTTCCTGGGGTGGGGTCGCATGGCTCCATGGGTGGGGTCGCATGGCTTCCTGGGTGGGCCGCATGGCTTCCTGGGTGGGGTCGCATGGCTTCCTGGATGGGGTCGCATGGCTCCATGGGTGGGGTCGCATGGCTTCCTGGGTGGGGTCGCATGGCTTCCTGGGTGGGGTCGCATGACTCCATGGGTGGGGTCGCATGGCTCCCTGGGGGTTCGCATGGCTCCGTGGTGTCGCAAGGCTCCGTGGGGTCGCATGGTTCTCTGTGGTCGCATGGCTTTCTGGGGTTACATGGCTCCCTGGAGTCGCATGGCTTCCTTGTGGTCGCATGGCTCCTGGGTGTCGCAAGATTCCTTTGGGGTCGCATGGTTTTCTGGGGTTCGCATGGCTTCCTTGTGGTCGCATGGCTCCCTTGTGGTCGCATGACTCCCTTGTGGTCGCATGGCTCCCTTGTGGTCGCATGGCTCCCTTGTGGTCGCATGGCTCCCTTGTGGTCGCATGGCTCTCTTGTGGTCGCATGACTCCCTGGGGGTTCGCATGGCTCCCTGGAGGTTGCATGGCACCTGGACGTCCCAAGACTTCTTAAGGTAGCATGGCTTCCTGGGGTTCGCATGGTTTCCTTGTGGTCGCATGGCTCCCTTGTGGTCGCATGGCTCCCTTGTGGTCGCATGGCTCCCTTGTGGTCGCATGGCTCCCTTGTGGTCGCATGGCTCCCTTGTGGTCGCATGGCTCCCTTGTGGTCGCATGGCTCCCTTGTGGTCGCATGGCTCCCTTGTGGTCGCATGGCTCCCTTGTGGTCACATGACTCCCTTGTGGTCGCATGGCTCCCTTGGGGTTCACATGGTTTAACTAAGGTCGCATGGCTCCCTTGTGGTCACATGACTCCCTTGTGGTCGCATGGCTCCCTGCGGTTGCATAGCTCCTAGGCGTCGCAAGACTCCTTGTGGTCGCAAGGCTTCCTTGTGGTCGCATGCCTTCCTTGTGGTCGCATGGCTCCCTTGTGGTCGCATGGCTCCCTGGGTCGCATGGCTCCCTGGGGTCGCATGGCTCCCTGTGGTCGCATGGCTCCCTTGTGGTCGCATGGCTCCCTTGTGGTCGCATGGCTCCCTGAGGGTTCACATGGTTCCCGAGGTCGCATGGCTCCTCGGGGTCGCATAGCTCTAGGCGTCGCATGGCTCCCTGGTGTCGCATGGATCCCTGGGGTCGCATGGCTCCCTGGGGTCGCATGGCTCCCTGGGGTCGCATGACTTTCTGAGGTCGCATGGCTCCCTGGGCTCGCATGGCTCCCTGGGCTCGCATGACTCTCTGGGGTCGCATGGCTTCCTGGGCTCGCATGGCTCCCTGGGGTCGCATGGCTCCCTGGGGTCGCATGGATCCGTGGGGTCGCATGGCTCCCTGGGGTCGCCTGGCTCCCTGGGGTCGCATGGCTCCCTGGGGTAGCATGGTTCCCTGGGGTCGCATGGCTTCCTGGGGTCGCATGGCTCCATGGGGTCGCATGGCTCCCTGGGGTCCCATGGCTCCCCGGGGTCGCATGGCTTCCTGGGGTTGCATGGCTCTCTAGGATCGCATGGCTTTCTGAGGTCGCCCTGCTCCCTGGTGTCGCATGGCTCCCTGGGTTTCCTTTTTTTTCATTCCCACTATCTATAGAAGGCAATACCTGCAACAATAACAGCACCAAAACCTGTTATTGTGGGTGAGAAAGAAGGAACCATTGAGCCTCGTGGGTCTTTTGAGTCGCATGGCTCCGACTCAATGGATGATTCCCTTGGGTTGGAGTCGACAGCTGGCTCAATGAATGACTCCTTGAGTCAGAGCCGCGATTCGACTCAATGCGAAGCTCCCTTATAGGTTAATAATCCTTTGATTCATATTGTTTTAACTTTTCTTTCTGCTTTCTGTTGAATTCGGAAAGCTTTTTACCTGCAGCAACTCTATTTGGATTATTTTCCTTACCTGCTTTAGTAACTTTTTTAATCTGTATCTTCTGCATCATCAGTTTTATCAAATGTATTATTTTTTTATTTTACGTGTCTTGTTGTTATAGGTGCGGCCGTAATAGGAGCCAAATAGTTGCCAAAGTTATAATACATATTACATAAGATAGGATTCAAAGCATTTGTGATGAAAGGATCCTTTTAAATCCTTGATTAAGTCATTTTCATCGTCGACTTCATATAAGTATTTCACGAACTTAACATATAGCATAATTATACACGAACCTAAGGATTTGGTTATATCTTGACCTAAGCTCGCTTCATATCTTGCATACAATTTAATAATATTCTAATTTTTTAGCTTCTCAACACCCTCAATAGTGTAAAGTTTACCAAAATACTTTTTAGAGTCACCACCATCTTATCGTTTCTATGAACGAGGAATCACATTTGTTTTTCTGAGCCTCGTATCAAGTCGCCTCGCGGCTCCGACTCAAGGAGCCATGCATTAAGTTGCCTCGCGGCTCCGACTCATGGGAGCCCTGCATCGAGTCGCCTGTTGGTTTTGGGGATGATCCCTGTTCTTTAATAATTTCAAGCATTTGTTCCATGTTTTTATTTCTATATTGTTTTAATTCAAAACTTTGAATTTATTTTCTAGTCCAGTTTTGAATTTTCTATACTGGTAATAAGTGTACAATGTATACCCGCCAAAGAAAATAATAACAGAACTTAAAGTATGTAATGGTATCATAAGTTCCATTGTGAAGATCTTTATTATATACATGGGAACCACAGAGCGCAATAGCAAATTACTTGTAGGTATCTTGCAGATTACTTGTAGGTTACTTGTAGGTTACTTGCAGATTACTTGTAGGTTACTTGTAGGTTACTTGTAGGTTACTTGTATGTTACTTGCAGGTTACTTGTAGGTTACTTGTAGGTTACTTGTAGGTTACTTGCAGGTTACTTGTAGGTTACTTGTAGGTTACTCAGTACCAAAGGCTGAACAGTTCAAAAGGGCACAATTTGTAACTCCTCTCTTACAAATGACCATTTTGGACAACCATTTCCTGGACATTTACTTGTAGGTTACTTGTCGGTTACGTGTAGGTTACTTGCAAGTTACTTGTAGGTTATTTGTAGGTTACTTGTAGGTTACTTGTAGGTTACTTGTAGGTTACTTGTAGGTTACTTGTAGGTTACTTGCAGGTTACTTGTAGGTTACTTGCAGGTTACTTGTAGGTTACTTGTAGGTAACTTAGTACCAAAAGGGCACAATTTGTAAGTCCTGTCTTACAAATGATCTTTTTGGACAACCATTTCCTGGACAATCTAAATAATACAGTATAAGTTGATTTCCCCTAATAGTGGATCTTCTGATGTTGTAAGTTTAGACCATATAGGATCTGTGGTTCTTTTTCTCGTATCGTGTACAGCTTTCCCCGGAGCATATAAATATCTTACTAGGGTTGTGGCTGGGATAATTTCTTCTTCATAATCGACTTTACGCCCTTTCTGAGGCGGTAGCGATGGATTTTGTTTCACTGATTTCATTTTAATTGCATCTTTAGGTTTAGAGTCAATTAATCTAGTTTCTTCGTTGTTTAATGCTTTTACAACTTCAGGTAACATTTTAACCCACTCTGTTGACCTCCCCTGAGTTGTCATTTCCTTAGCATACTGATGGGAGAATGGGCGTTCAGCTAAAGTTCTATTAAATTGCTCTACAATCGCTTGCGCCCTATGATTCCCAACTTCACCCCTCTGAATAATAACATTGTGGTTTTTCATTAAAGTTTTCACACTAGCCATGAATTCTTTCCCTAGGCAGCTGGGTCAATCTTGATTATTTTTGGAAAGCCTAACAGACTTCTTTTGTAGCTTTTCTCAAAAGCATTAGCTACTTGAACTGCTGTTTTATCAGTAAGGGGCTCAGCTTCCCACAACAATGACTGTAAGTGCATATTTGTAGGTTTTTCTACCAATTCTATCATGTGGTTAAAATAATAAATCGGCTTCATGCAAGTCATTAGGTTTTGCGCTTCCACTATTCGTGGAATGTATTCTGGAGGAGCACTGTAAATTTGCCACAAAGCTTGTTTTGTTAAATATTCCTTAGCGACTTTATCTGTAAGTCTTGCTTGTTTAGCTAGTTTCTTTATTGCGGTATGTCCTTTCCACACTCCAGTACTGCTATGGTAAATGTTTCTTAATTTGTTCATGGTCCTGTGATCCATTCTCTTTACTTCTTTACAAACATATTTTTTGTTCCGAGTATACAAATGTAGGGGACATCTTTATGTTTTCTATAACTATCTCAGCTGGAGATGTTTGGTCCTAATTAATTTGTCTTTTTTTTCCTGCAATAATTGAGATAGTACCTTTTTTGTAGCTAGTTATGCTATAAGTTATGCCTTATCTCTTCCTCCATTGCAGAAAACTTTTCAGATTCACTAAGAATTACTTTGAATTCTTCTTGACTTATAACACCATCTTATAAGGCTTCTGAAATATAACGTGGTATAGTATTCAGTTTAGAAGTAGCTAGAACTCTAATCTCATTATCCGTTTTAGCTTTCTTTACTAATTTACGTGAAAAATATTTAATGACCAGTACTCCGATACCACAACCTGCAAAACCTTCCAAAATGATAAATATGGGCGCTGTTACAACACCCGATAAAGAGACAATTCCAATTAAACCGGTAGCAATGGCTGCCACTTCTGCAGCAGATTCAGTATAGTCTTATATAAGTAATCCTTTTATACTTTTTTATGTAATGACTCTCGTCTTGATTTTTCCTTTTCAATCTCCTTTTGAATGTTATCAATTTTTTGCAACCTGTATGTGTTTACGTTAGCGGGAATTTCTGACAATTGAGGATAGATGAATTATCAGGGGCACTCGGTCTCAAAGCTTGTTTATCTTCCATATCTTATTTTTCAATATATTTTATTTTCGTAACAAATATATTCTGCGTTTTCAATAAATTTGCACAAAATCATTTTCTTAGCGCATACACCGCATTCAAAGTACGTAGGATTATTAAAGTCAAATGCTCTAGATTTTGTTCCGTCGGTACTAAAAAACACCATTGAATAATTTAATAATTTCCAGCCCCCGTACAATTAGTGCCCTTAATTCTCAATATAAAAGTAATAATACTTCCTCCGCTAACCAAGACACGTTTCTGTATGAATCTTGGTTGCTTATATGCTCCATTCCATTCAATACTTAAATAACCATCTTCATATAGATTAGTTACATTACTTTCGGAGTTAGATTTTCTTCCTGTTCTTATCTCTCCATTTTTTGTCTTAAGTATTTCAGTATATATATAATATATATATATATATATATATATATATATATATACATATATATATATATATATATATATATATATATATATATATATATATATATATATATATATATATATATATATATATATATATATATATATATATATATATATATATATATATATATATATATACATATATACATATAAATATATATATATATATGTATATATATATATATATATATATATATATGTATATATATGTATATATATATATATATATATATATATATATATATATATATATATATATATATATATATATATATATATATATATATATATATATATATATATATATATATATATATATATATATATATATATATATATATATATATATATATATATATATATATATATATATACACAAATAAAATTATGCTATTTCTAAAGTTAATATTACAGGTAGACCGTGGTTGTTGATTTCTTGTCCTTTGAATCTTTCATACTGATTTTAAATTCACTGATTGGGCCTGTCATCAAAGGTTTTTTTTTTGCGAAAGCTGCCACAGTACTCAATATGCATACTGACTCCTAAAAAGTGTATTGTCAACGGGAACAATTTCTAAAAGATTTGAGAGTTTTCTATTAAAAGAATTGTCACTTGCGGAAATTTGATCAAAGTACAAATAATCAGCTTTGAATGGTTGGAATTTGATCCTTCCAATGTGCTCTCCATCTAACAACCATCCATAACCCCTACTCAGTAAATCTGCAAGCTTTTCAGACAATTTAAGAGACTTCTCTGATAGAATTACGATGGTTGTTTTTCTGTTTACTTTAATTTTCAACCATGGAACTTCTCTGGTTATTATGAAATACAGCTGCAGAAAGTTATAAAGGCCAGCTTCTAATGTTATTTCCGTAATTTTATTATTGTTTCAAATTTGTATTCTTTTTCCATTTGGAACATTATAGTACCCTACACAATATATGACTGATTTTACGATTATAGACACCTCTTTTAAATTCCGATTGTCAATAGGTTGATCTAGTATCATTGGTTTATTTAATTTTTTATTTCAAATGTATGATGTATTTCTATTTTATATGAAAAGATAAATGACATTACCAATTGCATTTCGAAGCAATTTTTCAAAAAAATATATAGAAAGTAGTGTATATAAACCAGGAGTCGGCGGAGCATTATAGTACCCTACACAATATATAACTGATTTTACGATTATAGAAACCTCTTTTGAATTCCAAATGTCAATAGGTTGATCTAGTATTATTATCCATTTGAGACAGAGGTGGTCCCCCAAATCCCTACACATCTGTCCTGGCCCCATAAACCTGTGTAAGGAGCCCTGAATATGTTTATAGTGGCAAACAACTCTGATCATGTGATTAAAACATGAAATAAATTGGGGTTTAAAGCAGACGCTTATAACTTAACGGACACCCGGGGGTGGGGATCGATGGTCCCCCCCCCTCCAACTAGAAATAAAAAAATCACTGATACAACTGGAAAAATTGCATAAGTTGTAAATAAGCAATCGGGAAATAAGCTTCACTTTTGGGAAGTTTGCTTAATTTTAGGGTTTTTGTCTTCCTTTTCGGGAAATGTCAAATTTCAAAATATTCGCTCTAGTGTTAATAAGATTTTCGTCAACCTCAATTTGATGTTAATAATTTTCACCAGGAAAAAAACATGAAAGCAAGCTGATCTTTTTCCGGGGGTGGGGTCGAATGCTTACAGGGTTTAAAGGGCAGAACTTTATCAAGGAACTGGGTTTATATTAAAATGTTCTTTATTTAAGAATGGAAGAGACACTTCTATTCGGGGAGAGGGGGGGGGGGGGGGGGGGGGGTACCTAATAATAGAAGTGGTAGAGGTGTGCCGCCAACCAACCGAAAAACATACCCGCAGTATGACAGATTTTTTGGTAACTGCAATATGAAATTATACAATTTCGATACCCGCAGTATGAAAAAAGTCAATGTTGAGTATGAGAATTCAACAAAAATTTCTTCCGGGAGTTTTATCATAAACATGTGGACATTAGTGCTCTCATGCATTATTTCGTTTTAATTATACCTTACATGACAACTTTTTATTATTTCTTTATACCGACCTTGGATTGCAGTTTTTTTTCAAACGTCAGCATACATTTAATACGAACGTTAACAAAATGCTTGAAGACCTTCGTTTTGCTTTAGCGTTACACCGACTTTGGATTTGAAGGAAAACATTTTCCAAACGTCACCTGAACATGATTAACACCCACACCGTGAAAAAACGTTCTAAAAATCAAAATTTGCGTTATATTTTGCGTTATATCGACGTTGGATGTGTACGTTGCACGAACGTAATTTTCAAACGAGCCCAAAATATTAATACAAACGTTATGAAAAAGTTTTAAAAACGCTCAATGCTAACGTTTTGTTTTAACGTTATGCCGACGTTGAATTTATACGTTGGGCGAACGTATTTTTCAAACGTTGCCAAGACATTAATATACCAATGTTATAATAACGTTTTATATCCAACGTTTTATTTTTACGTTTTATCGACGTTGGATTTGCACGTTGCACACACGTGTTTATCAAACGTAAACTAAACATTAATACAATACAATGCAATACAATTTATTACAGTGCTCTAGGCCATCTGGCCTTGTCACAAACATAAACGATAAATCAAATGGTACATGATTGAGGTTCTTACAACAAACAATAATCAAAGAGAAAGAAACAAACGTTTTGCTTCCATTGCGTGTAAAATAAAGTGTGATAACTGCAAAAATAAGTATTTAGAACTAGCTGCTAATAAAGTATAACATTTTGTCCTAGTTGCAGTCTGAAAGAAACATTTTGGGATAAATTTACAGCGGATTTCAGAAAGGGATGGACAAATTAGGAGATTATGATATTCATCTCCAACTTCTTTCAAATTGCAAACCTGACAGAACCTCTGTTCATAGGTTATATTACAATAACGGCCTTCGTTGACTTCAATTTCAAGGCAAGCACATCTGATTTTGGAGACCAACTTTTTAAACCTAAAAACATTATTGAATAATAGGTATGGCTCTGCATAGCTTTCTGTTTTAAATTGTGCATAGCAACGCAAAGAACTTCTAGATCTAATATCACTCAACCAGTTCTGTCTATCTATATCAAAAACTCGCTGCTTAAAATTTTCATAGAAATGTGTAGTAATCCCTTCTCCCTGCCCTTCCCAAACATTACCAAAACCAGTTTCATACAACATATTTTTAACACACAGTCCCCATGATAGCACTCCTTTGGTTTCCCAATATTCTTTGTTCTACATAACAATGAGTCTGATACCTGTCTTTATCAAGAATAAGAAGTCTTAACCAATTTGCTTTAGTATTGTTTGACTTTTAAAAGAAAAGCGACCCAGCTCTCCTAGAGCTATAATATTTATGGCATTTGGTGGTAAACCTAGAACATATGTATGAAACGAATTGTAAACTCTTATTGTACTTTCATGGGGGTGGGGGTGATACCCCATAACTCAGAACCGTATTTTAAAATAGGCATTATCTTTTGATCAAAAATCTGAAGGATATTACTTACAGGTAAATCAATAGTTCTAGACAACATTTTCTTAAAATTGATGAAAGCAACCTTAGACTTTGAACTCTGTTGAACTTGGGATTTTGACCATACTCCTTTTGGCGTAAAATTTAATCCTAAGTAATTATAGCTATTTACAGTCTCAATTATTTTGCCTTTAAATTAAAAACTTTCACTTCTTGCAATGTGTCCACCCTGTCTAAAAACCATTACCTTCGTTTTATCTGAGTTTACAGTCAAATCATTCTCTTTACTATAATCTTGGAAAACATTCAGTAAACTTTGCAAGAAATAAACATTTTCTGAAAAGATAACGGGGTCATCTGCATAAAGAAGACAACATATATTATTGTTATTTATAAGAATTCCTCGGGCGTTTGTGGACTTCAATCGCTCTTCAATATCATTGATATAAAGTAAAATAAGTACGGGGATAGATAATAACCTTGTCTCAGACCTCTCTCACATTCAAATTTGGGGTAAGACCGTCCTTTGTCTTCACACATGACTCAATATTACTATTATAAAGTTTCTTGAATACAATACTGCGATTGATTTTATCAAATGCAGCTTTAAAATCAACAAACGTGGCGTAAGGTTTTCCGCGTGGTTTACTCAATGCTTTAGAAATGACAGTGTGAAGTACAAAGGAATTATCAATGTAGAGAACCCTGCGAAAACCTGCCCGAGCAAGAGAAAGGATATTATGATCCGAGAGCCAATCACATAGTCTACTACATAAAACTTTTGTATAAACTTTGCCTAAAGCACACAACAGTGTTATAGGCCGATAACTACTTGGAAAGTCTTTATCGCCTTTCTTGAATATGGGACTAATTATTCCAACTTGCCAAGCAGTGGGAAATTTGCCAGTTCAAAGAATTCTGTCAAACAATGCATGTATAGCACGCCTCAGCGCCTTAGGTGAATTTTTGATGATTTTAATTTTAAAACCATCGATACCACAAGCTTTGCCTTGTTTTTGTGAATTGATTGCTTTCTCAACTTTATTAATTGTAATGTTGACATCCAAAATATCATCAGAAGCTTCCAATGAGCAATATGTCAAATCAAAATATACTGTAGAATCGTTAAATTAAAAAACAGACGTAAAGTATTGAAAGCATTCAATACCTGGAATATCATTTGTATTCTTGTTTGTGGGAGCTTTAAAGAAAGCCCCAAACTTCTTATTGTCTTTTGTTTTGCTAAAGTAAGAAGCTCCTTTGTTTTATTTTCCATGAATTGTGTATTCTTGTATGTAATGAATTTATTGTAACTTTTCTTTATATTACAAAAACGTTCCCGACTTTCATTGCTACGTTGTATTTTATGTTCTTTAAGCGCTTTCCTAACCCTTAATTTAAATTCAAAACAATCTTGATTAAACCAATTTTGCGGTTTCGGAAGAATTGCGTTTCTCCTAATACATCTCACACTATAGATCCTTTTAGTAAATCATTTATTTGTGTCACTGTAGGATTGTTATTTTCCAAATAGCCCATGATTTCCTCTATTGTGTCCAATGTATCATTATTCCCCACTTTTCAGAATATTCATTTTGTCTTTCTTTGTACCAGACTGTTTTTATTAGAGGAACACAATCAATAGACTGTGATCGTTCACCACTAACATTGGTATGGTGAAGACTTTTACGTATTTAATATCAAAAGTTAGTAGTAAATGTGGCGAATCTACAGCATCACCAACTATGAGATTAGTAATTACTCTGTTATCGAGCAACTTCTGAGATGCTATTATGTAATCAACGACACTTTGCCCCGTTGATGAAATGTAAGTATATCCCCGGTTTCTTTTACAGGGGGAAATCTACCATTACAAATCCACACGTTAGTACTTTTGCATAAGTCAATTAACAAATTACCATACAAGTTAACACCATTATCGACAGAGTATCGACATGTATGAATACCAGGTTCAGAAATTCCTAAAGCATTGTTATTGTCCAATTCAATAGAATCCGACAATTGAGCAGTTCTAGCATTAAAGTCTCCAGCTATATATAAATGAGCATTCATTATGCAAACTATCTAGAACAACAATGTCTTGTTCTAGTCTTTCAAAAAAGGTCACATCAGAATATGGTGAATTCTCAGGTGGGTTATACAATGCACACAAATATTTTGGCGGGTTGTTTACTGAAGAAGGAAGATGTATCCATATATGAATATCAGAACCTA
Source organism: Chiridota heheva (assembly GCA_020152595.1). Taxonomy (NCBI): domain Eukaryota; kingdom Metazoa; phylum Echinodermata; class Holothuroidea; order Apodida; family Chiridotidae; genus Chiridota; species Chiridota heheva. Next base: position 1,710,459 of record JAIGNY010001761.1, read on the forward strand.
AGTTCTGTACTCGCTGTAATTTCAAGCTACTCTTGAAAAACACAGAAACGCCTCCAGAATTTCTCTTAGCTCGCAAAATGCGTTTCCTTACTGCTGTAAATTCCTTACAGCCCTCAATAATTATTTCGTCACTGCTTCCTAGCCAAGTTTCAAGAAACAAATTATATCAAAAGCTGTGCAGTACCTCTTAAAATTAGGATTTTCAAGTTTTTTGCGAATACCTCCTTCAACATTCCACACAAGTATTTTAATACTAATTAGGTTACTCCCATAATAAATGATGTGGGTCCTATGCTGTTGGGTAACGGAGGATTGTCTGTCGATTACAGGAAATAAATTGGTCCAACGAAACTCTTTGCTTGTACCAGTTCTTGAACAGCCAGAGCCTAACCATAATTCTTTTTTCTTTTTAATGGAGTTGGTATTTTAATCCCAGATAAATGCGTTATCCTTGATAATCAATTTATCAAAGCGAATTGTCGCCTTCTTGTCTTCATCTCGGGCTTCCTTCATATAGGTCAGCAGTTTTTTTGCAGGTACCTAGCGTGCTTTGTTAAGTCTTCGCTTACCCGAATTCCGGCGCCTTTTAGTTTTTTGATCGAAGCTTTTTTAAAAGTTTAAAAAACGTTAAATGGTAACATTTTGTTTGTACGTTATATTGAAGTTACATTTGAACGCTGCCAAACGTATTTTAAAAACGTTGTCAAAACATTCAAACACAAACGTAATAATCACGTTTTTAATCAAAACGTTTCAAGTTGTTTTTACGTTATATTGACTTTGGATTTGCACGTTGCGCGAACGTATTTTTCAAACGTAAATCATTCATTATTGAAAAAGGTTGGAAAGGTTCAATGGTAACGTTTTGCTTGAACATGATACTGACGTTAAAATTGAACGTTTTAAAGTGACGTTATATCTATGTTGGATTTGCACGTTGCACGAACGTATTTTTCAAACGAATACAACAGTTTAATGCAAACGTTTTTTAAACGTTTAATGAGTGGTAAGAGGCAGCTATACAGGCCCCATGGGCGACCTCGAATCTCATGGGCGTCCCCAATCTCCAGAGGGTGCCCCCACTCTTCCCAGGGTGCAGAGAGCCCCATCTTCCATGAGAGGTTTTTCGTCGGAGTAGTATTGTTTGCGGTCATTTGGGAGTGGTTCTGATCAATTTGTGTGGTTGAGGTTTTCTAAGAGTACCATGGTTCTATTTTATACCATCAGTACGTGGTGTCTGAGGGCGCCCTACTCACCCCTCGGAATAAAACAAGAAGAAATAGCAACAAAACTGATAAATGTGTCTCTGGCTATGGGTCCCCCAGGGTATGTTACCCTGGTATTATCCATTAAAAGGTAAATCATGGTCACTCATTGTCGTCCATTTCAAAACAATACACCATGATAATCTGTTGATTTTCAGGAAAGTGTCTGAGAAGTGTTGTTTTCGGTTAGTTTGAAGTGATTCTAATCAATTTGTGTGATTTAGGTATCTAGGTTGTATGGGAGTACTATGGGTTTAATGTTTTGCTATACCATACCATAAGTGGTGTCCAAAGGGGTAACGCACCCTGCTCCAACGGTACTTCTTGGTGTAAAACAAGAAGAAAATCGAAAAATGTCTCCGGCTATGGGTCCCCCAGGGTACATTACCCTGGTATTATCCACCCAAAGGTAGGGGAATCATGGTCACCATACCACACATTGTCGCCCATTTCAAAAAAATAAACCATGATAATCTGTTGATGAGAAGTTTAGATTTGTCAAAGAGTTTAAGTTGATTAAACTGTAAAAGGTATCAATAATATAAATAAATCGCCATGTCACGATTATCGATGATATCGGGATAATATTGTTACAATTTACTAAGTCACATCATTCTAAAGACATTGTACTTGACAAATGAGAAACATTTTTTCTGCAACTTGTCACTTTGAGAACATATTTTTTGAAAAAAAGTAAGATTTGAGCGACGATATTTTCTAAACGGTGTGATTTGAGAAGACATTTTTTGAAAACGTGTACTTTTTGAAAACAAAATTTATTTTCAAATCCCATTAACTTTGCACAGTGAGCAAAATTTGAGCGAAGATATTTTGAAAACGCGAATGATTTGAGAAGACGTTTTTTCTGAACTCATTATTTGAGAAACAATTTTTTGAAACACTGTCATTTAAGGCAGTTTTTGCTCAAAGCTATTTCTTTTCAGATATGAAGATTTTGAAATCTGTATTAGCTTATCCCTATGGTCCGTCCCCGTTCCTACGCTACTGTTATATTTCATTGACTACTCTTAACTTTCTCAAACTGTTGTTTCTAACTTCTATTTCCAGCTACTCGAACAAACTAAACATTTTTTCAAAATTTATCTTAACTGATATACTGAAGACAGCTAACTTCAGTCGCCAGGACGTACCTAGAAGGGTAAGAGAAGGGAGGGGGATTCCCTCCAGTTACATATTCTTGCTCCTCCCGGTCCCCAAGTCCCAGTGATGTGTATTCAAAATGATCATTTCTAAATTACGAAACATATTTTTTGAACCCCAGGGCCCATACCTCGAAACAATATGTACAACAATAGAATTTGGTTCTACACTGGCAAAGTTATAGCCTCATTTAAAGTAATTATCATATTTTGAAGGATTAGTGCAGGGTCAAGCATGTCCATTTTGTATGAAAAAGGCCTTTAAAGAAACAAAATATAGTGAAATAAGCATTTACAGTCTTATTCTCTTAATTTGTTAATTGGTTAAGGATATTCAAGTTAAAAGCTGTCGTATCTGTGTAGGAACGTCTCTATGTATTTTATCCTGCAATTTTGTGACTTATAAAGCATAGGATATGAGAAAAAAGTTGTAAAACTGAACTTATAGTAAGGGTATTTATAATATACAACCTGAAAACAATTGTTATGAATATGAGGAGATAGTTTTCCTTATCTTTACACTAAAAATAAACATTGTTCGTTCCAGTTCCATTGTATAGTTTCATGTACTAAAGTTAGCATAGGATTAGGAACATGTTTTTCAGAAGGGTACAAATATATGCTACAATACTGGTTCATTGGTAAAAATAAAGGAGAGCAATTGCATATGCGAAGTATAATATGACGCCTTTTAGGCGCCTTCTTTCGCATTATTCTTCTTGTGCAGGTGTCTTCTTTCAATCATTATGATAGTGTAGGTTCCTAAAAAAATTGCTTTTAATTTCGTACACTTGACCCACAATATTTTTGTTGAATACTTGATGTTATCGAAATTGGCTTTTTTATACTAAGGGTATCAAAATTGTATATGATTTCACTTGCATCACAGGATAGTCTCGACGAAGGAGGTCCTGTTTTGTGGTTGGTGATGCTCCTGACAGCATTAACATTCTTTTGAAAAAAAAGGTTTCGTTGCCATTACCTAGTGAAATTTCCCTCACATGGCCGTCTGTTCGGACTTGTCCCAGCTAGCCTTGACCCACTATTTGTAGACATTTTCATCACACCCATCCCTGTTCGGACTTGTTATAGCCTTGCCCCATTAGTTTTATACCTCCGTGACTTTTCCCTGACCTTTAATGCGACGTCCGAGGCGGACGTTTCTTGTACAAAATCAGTGTCCGAGCTTTGTTTTCAGTTTCACAAAGCTATAAGATACCTATATCAATGTATACATATGTTGATGCAATTCTTGACATTTTGTTTTGATGAACTTTGGGTTAGGAAAATAACTGAGATCCACTGAGCTCACAGCTACCCAATCGAGCAAAGGAATTACCACTGCCCATTCAAGCATCACATATAAAAAGACGTCCATTTTGACCGATTTTGAGGGGACCGTGGTTTTTTCAAACTATTCAAAGTCACCTGGGGTGAATACGTCATCAAGGTACGCTTTCAAGACCCACGTCGATAATAGATGTATACACAAAGAGCATCTCACAAAAGAAAATCCTCTGTCCTGTATTGATTGATTTGACTATGGACACTCTGTTACGGTTTAACATAGGGCTAACTCATATACCAACACGAAAGATGTTGGTGTATGACGTCAGAACTAACATGATTGCTTGCGGTCACCCAGCACTTTTATCTAAATAAAAAAAAGTTTCGATTTTTTTTTCTCCCGCGATTGCAATGGACTGAAAAAAAGATTTATTCAACATCATTTTTCCCAATTTACCGTTATCTGTGTATATTTAGTAGATCCGTTATATTAGGTGTCAATTTAATGTCTGTGGTATTGGTCCGTTTCCTTTGTTAAATTTAACTTTAGATCTATATGAGTGCTTAGTATGTACTAACTGCATGCATCAAGTTATTCAGTGGTACCTATGGGGTCATTTCAGGTCATGCAGTAGATGAAGGATTTAAAATGTAAAAGAAACCGAGCGCAATTTGAGTTATAACTTTCGTCAAATGGTAAAACGGGCCTTTTTCAATGTAGGATATGACAAATATAGCCGATCGATTTTGGTACATAATGCCCATTGTTTTGCTATCGGCTGTTACGTGGGTTTGTGAGCCTTCAGTGTTAAATTTTTGACTAAGTGTTGTATAATAATGTGTGGTAAAATGTTGTATAACAAAGACAGCCGATCGATAACATCATTTTTGTACACAATACGTGTTTAATAATAGGGTGGTAAAAGAACTCTATGTTTGGTTATATGATGTTAATAATGGGACTAAGGCTGTCTGTTAAGATGAAGCATGTTTGCGTGGCAAATCGAAATCAATAGCATGAGAAAAAAACATCCATAATCTATGTTTGTTTATTCAATATTGGATCAATATAGATCCTTTGTTTAGATGTCCTTGATGTGATCGATGACATATGAATTTGATTGTGTTAGAGGGCAAAGTGGAATGACGTCAGCTACCGTGTATAGACAATATCGTACATTGTTTTGTCACGTTCATCTGTTGAACATGCGCGGTAGAGCAAGTGACCAATCACATCGCGTAAATAAATATTCAAAAGCCGTTGATTGTTAGATGTTCATTTCTAGTTCAGGCTTTGGACAGAACGGACCTTGCGTATTTCGTCAGTGTAGTGGAACGCAAACGCATTACTTTATCATCAATGCCTACGTATGTAACGTTTTTCTTTGTCTCGCCTGAGAAGCAGGACTGAAGCATAGGGATCGTCCTATCGTTGTCGGCGATTGGTGTCGACGGTACAAAATTTAGCATAAAACTATTATACGTTCAAGTCTAAACATTAATATTTTATTGATTTAGGGATGCATACTCGAAGTCGGTTCATAGTGTAAAAGACAGATGCTTTCCATGTTAAGTACACTCCTACAATCACAAGGAAACACACACCTTGCTTACCCTTGATACGCTAGAGTTGCCTGATGTTAGACGAGGGCATTGATTGAATTTTCACCAACCTCGCATATGGCAATATAACTTGTGTGACGAAATCGGGTTTTAGTAGTGCTCTGGCATGGCGCAAGGCTCGTTGACGTTCCGCCGTCATGGCGATTCTCTCCGGACAGTCCTAGCTTGGTCGATGTTCACATACAACATAATACACAGCCATACGGATACCTACTATTTTCTCGCTCTGTTTTTTGCTGTCAAGTATGGCGACAATAGAACAAGGAGCGTGGTTTGGAATCAAATCCCACGTACATCCCTTTTTTTGCGTTAAAGTGCAGTTCTGTCCTGTCATTTTGCCCGTTAAAAACGTAGTTTTGTCCGAATTTTCCACGATTAAGCCCACGTAGACCCTTTTTTTTTTCGCGATTAAGCACTGTCATTTCCCCGTGGAGATTTTTCCCGTTAAAACGTTTTTTGCGTTAAAGCGCAGTTCTGTCCTGTCATTTCCCCCGTAGACGCCATTTTTCACGTTAAAACGTAGTTTTGTCCGATTAGTCCCACAATTAAGCCCCACGTAGACCTTTTTTTGCATTAAAGCGCAGTTTTGTCGGCGACATGACTGGTGAGCTCAAAAACCGTACAGAATGGGATCCTACATCACCAAATTCGTATCGGGAGGTCCGAAGAACTACGGGTATCAGGTGATGTCGACCGAGACAGGGAAAACACACACACTACCTGTAAAGTGAGGGACATTAGCCTCAACCACGATACCAGCCAGATCGTCAACTTTAACGTCATCCGAAACATGATAAACCACCGGCCGTGCGATGCACAACGACAAAGAAATGATCATTGCCGTCCATTATCCGAAACGTATCCAGAGAGACCCTGGCACAGTGATCACAAAGCCGTACACCAAAAACTACAGGCTCGTCTACGACAAACGAGTCAGCCAACCTGACTGCCTGACCTGACAACGCTACCCTATGGGCTTTAAAATCTTCAGCTTTTAATTTTCAGTAGTCCCCATACAAGGGCGGAAGGAGGATCTTACCACTGCCATTGTTGCTCCCTACGGTACACTGCGTTGGTTGGAGGCAGGTACGGCTACCCCTCGAAGAAAATAAGTTATTATTATATAATTTAAAAAACACATAATTTTAAGATTTCATTATAATAAAATATGTAAATATATTAACAAAAAAATGGTTATAATTTAAAAGTATAAAACTTTAGGGTGCTCCAACCGAACCTGACATCCTTATTCTACGGGTATTGAATCCAGTCCCAACTGTTTTTGTTTAGGCGACAATGAGTGGTGTGGTGACCATAACACTCCCACCTTTGAAGTGGATGATACCAGGTAACGTACCCTTGGGGACTCGTAGCCAAAGACACATTTACCATTTTTGTTGCTATTTCTTCTTGTTTTATCCCGAGGGGTGAACAGGGCGCCCCTCGGAAACCACGTACTGATGGCATAGAATAGACCCATAGTACTCTCAGAGAACCTCGACCACACAAATTGATCAGAATCACTCCCAAATGACCGCAAACAACACTCCTCCGACGAAAAACCTCCCCTTGGGAGATGGTGGTTCTCTGCGCCCTGGGAGGGATGGTGTCTCCCCCTGGGGATTGGAGGACGCCCCTAGGGTTTATATAGTTGCCTCTTACTACTTGCATGCTAACGTTTTGCGTCAACGGTATATCTACGCTGAAAACATACGTTGCACAAATGTATTTTTAAACATTGCCAATACGTTAATACATGACGTTTCAACAACCTTTTTTATCTAACGTTTTGTTTTGACGTTATATCGCTGGCTTTGCGCGTTGCTTGAACGTATTTTTCAAACGTAACCAAAATTTTAATACCAACGTTTAGAAAACGTTTTGAATACGTCCAATGCTAACGTTTTCTTTTAACGTTATACTGACGTTTAACTTGTTTGTTGTTGCAGGAACGTATTTTTCAAACGTTGCCCAAACATTAATACACAATCGTTATAATAACGTTTAATATCCAACGTTTTGTTTTTACGTTATATCGACGTTGGAATTGCACGTTGCTTGAACATATTTTTTAAACGTCGCGAAAACGTTGATGCAAATGTCTCTTCGACGTTTTTAAACGTTTCTTAAGAAACGTTTCTTTCTAACGTTAAGATAACGAACATTTTATGACGTTTCAGATGTAACATTAATGAATAACGTTAAAAAAAATCGTTGATTCCTCGTAATTAATACAACGCTATAATCGTAACCAAAAAACAAGCTTTAGAAAACGTTGTGAAAACGTTGTGTGTGAGCTGGGTAGATATACCAAACGTTTTATTCTTATAAACACCAAAATGCCCTTTCACACAGCAAAACATTAACACGCCACTGCTTGATATCATGTTTCCTTTAGGTGTATACAGGTGCAAATGTGGGTGGGAGGTAACTAGGAATAACAATATTGTGGATAATTCTATAACCACGATTTATTAGAATTTGGCCTACATACGATTTTGTAGGGCTTGAAGGTTGAGTGAACTTTGTAAGTCAATGGTATTTTGTCCCCAGTCATAATTATTGCAGCGGAGCGAATGACTCTCTTTGGACGTTTATATTTTTATATTAGACAATGTATAAGAGTCCCAGAACGCGGAAGCATATTCTTAAGTAAGGGACAAACTAGTGAGGTGTAAGTTGTCTAAAGAGGAGTGGGCTCACAAAAGTTTTATACGAAGCAAGTTGAGAGTTTTTGTGCCTTTATTGACCATATTAGCAATGTGAGAGTTCCAATTTGGCTTATGCCATAGGCGTAGGTACTGTAAGGATGTGGTACAATCAGAGGAGTGATAATAATGATATAATGCTGAAGGCAAATTTCAAAAGGAATCATTGCCTTTAAGTGTGCATATCATTTCCCCTTTATTTCACAATTTCCTTTGTGTATCTTAAACTTGTATTCAAGGTACTATGGGGCCCTGTAGAAGTTTGTCTAATACACTATGGGATCTTTTAGTCAATATCATGAATTGCAATATAAAGAATTAAATAAAACTTTTAATTATGAATTTAATGGCCATATCAACAAGATGATGTGATCCAGATAAAGCTTAACCATAAAGGTAATGCTATAATGCTGAAAGCAAATTTCAAAAGAATTAATTGCCTTTTAATGCGCATATCTTTTTTATTTCACAAATAGTACCATTTTATTTGTGTATCTTAAACTTGCATGCAGAGCACTATGGAGTCTTGTGTAAGTTGCGCTAATAAACTGCGGGGTCTTTCAATGAACATTAAAATTAAAATTAAAAGAATTACAGTAATCTTTTAAACATGAATCAAATGATAATAAGATTATATCAGTCAAGTTAATGCTTCAATTCCAAGACTATGGTATTTGAAGAAGACAAATTTGCAATGGAATTTTCACCCTTTGATTATAATTTTATATATTTCTTGACTTATATAGTAGCATTTCCTTTATGTATCTGAAACTTGTATTTAGGGCACTATGGGACCCTGTGCAAGTTTCTCTAATAGACTACTCTAATATGAATTGCGATATAAACAATAACATAAAACTTTTGAATTAAATAAAATTGCCATATTAACAAGATCATATGACCCAGATAAAGCTTAATCATAAAGGTAATGATATAATGCTAAAAGCGAATCTCAAAAGAAATCATAGTCTTTTAATGTGCATGTCGTTTTTTATTTCACCATTAGTATCATTTCCTTTGTGTATTTTAAACTTGTATTCAGAGCACTATGGGGTCCTGTGTAAATTTCTCTAAAACACTAAGGAGTCTTTAATTTACGTCAGAAATTGCCATAGAAAAAAATACAATAACCTTTTAAATATGAATCAAATAACAATAACAAGATAATATGATTCAGGTTAAACTTCATTCGAAAGTTTGTGGTATTTATAAACACAAAGTGTTAATGCAAATACCACCTTTTGATCAGAATATTATATATTTTTGACCAATAGTATCATTTCTTTTGTGTATCTTAAACTTGTATTCAGAGCAATATGGGGTCCTGTGCAAGTTTCTTTAATACACTTCGGGTTTTTTCAATGAAAATTAGAAATTGCAATAAAAGAAAATATAATAATCTTTAAAATATGAATCAAATAATAATAATAAGATTATATCATTCAGATTAATGCTTAAATCCCAAGACTGGTATTTGATGAAGAAAAAATTCAAAGAAATTCTCACCTTTTGATCAGAAATTTATATATTTCTTGACTTATAGTAGCATTTATATTGTATATCTTAAACTTATATTCAGGGCACTATGGGGCCCTGTGCAAGTTTCTCTAATAAACTACCGGTCTTTCAGTCAATACTATGAATTGCAATGTAAACAAATTAAACAAAACTTTTAAATATAAATAAATGGTACTTGTGAAAATAACGGTTTGGTTTAAATTAGATTATAAGCATTAAACTTATATTGGTCAAACAAGGTATTGTGCTATCAAATTACTGCTCAAACAAGAGCACACGGAAGGTACACTGTGTATTACCTGTCATGAATACATCATATAAACCAGTGTTGTTTTGAAATTCATCAATCAATGGCCAATATGACGGCCACCACGGAAAGAATCTGTTTTACATTCTTCCTTTCCATGGAGGTAAAGGAACGCCTACACTTCCATCCACAAGGGAAAATGGATGCCAAACCTCTGTATACATAGATAACATTGTTCTTCTTGATTTTGAAACAAAAACGTGAGCAGAATAACGGAGAACCAATGTACCTGTTCACTGTTTACTACATACTTAAAGTATCAATCCCATGGTAGTCAGGTAGTGGTGGAAATTAGTGGAAAGACACTGCTCTAGAGGATCCGGATAATACTTGAATTAAAATTCAGGCATCGATTCTGTCATGCGTAAACACCTTTATGCTTTATTTAGGATTTAGGCTTGTGGGAACTCCACGCATCTTCTGATCTATCTATTGATTGCATAGCATAGCCAACAGAATCAGTAGGAATTAAAACAGAAGTACTTTTTAACGTGAAGTTGATAAGCCTCATCTCAATCTTTAACTAAAGGGAAAACACCATCTGCCAAATATAGCACGTTTACTTCATCTTTTTTGCTTGTTGCACTTGGATACTAAGTCCAACGTGATATAGCTGTAAGGGTGACCATAAGGAGATAAGGTTTCTGCTGGGGATGGCAAGTTTGTTAAAATACACACTTAGGTTTCTTCAAAGAATATCCTCCATTTATCTATATTGTTATAAATCGTTTCGTATTATGAATGTTTGTATTCCTGCAGCTTCCAATTTGTATCAAAAGAATCACAGACGATTATGAAATTACAGGGTTATAAAAAATATTCAAAATAATTGCAATTTTATTGTAATACATAGTAAAACATGTTAGAGAGTATAAATTTCTTATCAAACGAAGATTCCAATGTACGATAAAATGTTCCTCCAAATTGTACAGTTGTTTTAATACATTTCGTAGAGTGGGTTTATTAGTCCCAACAGCATTTTTAGTAATATTGTCGGATATATCGCGACATGTTTTCTATATATAAACAAGGAGTTCATGAAGATGGTGACACCATTACTTCCGTGCTATACCTTTTTGCACGTATATGATAGGTCAACGGTAGAAAAAGTACGAGTGGCTGTAAAGAAATGGCAAATTCTGCCAAAACCACTAGATTGTTAAAAAAAAAAATTAACGGGTTCCAGAAAGTTTGCTCAAATGTATCCATCTTTTTTTCATTTGTTTATTTTATAGTAGTATCAGGAATATTCTGACATACTTTTGTATAATATTATTTAGTTAATAAGCGAACAAAACACACTGGCAAAGATGGAAAGATAAAACGACATGGTTGTAGAAAAAATATTGCTTCGTCGGAAGTAAATTGTTCCGATGTGGTTAATTTAAATAAAATTTCAGTGTAATTACTTGGAATATTATTTAGTGTTGTCTGTGGATGCCGAAGTTGAGCTTAAGACCATGAATTTAAGGATGTTGGTATTGCTATTCTATTGCTGTCTTTGATTTCTTTAGGATGGGCCCAATAAACCAGAAGACTGTTTTAAAGTAATTATTACTAATATTTTCAATAAATTAATTTTTTAATTTGGGTCTGAGCGGCTCAACTAAAGATGTTACATGTAATTTTTGATTGGTTTAAAGTAACATCGAGCACATGTGTGCTTGCTCCATATTCACACTATGCCAATGGGTTCTAGAATAATGTTGAAAACAGCATACTACTATTTTTCTACTGAATGTCAACATTTAGCATTTAGCTGATTTAAAAAGAAAAATTGGCCACGCTTCGATAATTGAATCAAGTGATTCCATTAGTGATTCAATTTATTCTATTTTGCTTGAAAAACGTCTGTTATATATATATACATTTCTAATCAATTCTCCATTAGGTGTTATATGACGAATATTTGCCCTGATTGGGCTTGAAATTTGAGGTTAAATATAACAATCCTCATATGAACTAATAAAGAAACAGGTGGTGTTTGATTGTTTGTAGAAGAACACTTACTTTTCAATAACAATTTATTCAAATTTTATAACCAATAGAATAATAATTGTCCGACATTTGTGGCAAAATACTTGCAGAAAACAGTTTTGAAAACAATGGTTGTTAAAGACAGCCAAAATTAGACACTTTAAACTGATGACACTAAAATGTAATTATAAAAATTAGGTCAACAAATAAATAAATTATAAAATGGTCAATGTTTTACCTTTTGCAAATATAAAGGCCGCGTAAATTATGTTAAGCTGGTAATATAAAAAGTCACGTGTCTACGTCACGCTTAACAGATTCGAGGATTTATAGATTGATAAGGAACAGTCTAACAATATTTCTTTTAAATATGCTAAATATCACTACTGTAACATTATTCTAAATTAAATGCTATCACTGTTTTAACAGAATGGACCCAAAAAGAAGTAGTTTATAGCCCAGGCATTATAAGCCAAAGGGAGGCCTAATCTACCACAAATTGTAATAGTTTTGATTTTACCGACAAACTGCTAAGAAAACTCCACAGAATGACATAAAAAAGTCTACCAAAATCCTACGAGTGGGGCATTGCCTAATTTGCATATATCCAAAATGGTCGCCATTTTATAAACAAACTTGCTGTTTTCCACTATTAGCAGTTCTTTAATCCACAACAGATAACAATTGCTTTTATTTTACCACTATATACATATATTTAATTTAAACTTGGATTTGGACATCATAAATGGTCAATGCTAAAATTAGAATAATATAGTCACTCAGTGTGTACACTTTAACCATAATAATTAATTACATGCTAGTTGCCGAGATTGCTATTGGCTATTACGGTCAGATCAAATGAAATTAAAAAATGAAATAAATTCTCTTTCTTGTCTTAAATATTTAGCCCCAAAATGGAGGGTGCAAACTCAAACCTTATGTGGACCCTCCCTTCAGGACAGGGCATGAATGGCATTCCAACGCCTCCCGGAGCCCGTGACCAACAGCAAGACTGTCTTGATGGGGAGCTTTGATAACGGAGGTAGCAAACGGTTGAAAGGGTGGTTTGGCACTGTTTCTAGCACTAATCGAATGTCCCATGGTGCAGCTAGCCCCGGAATGTAGGTCTTTGAATGAACAAGTCTCCCAGAATGCATCCTAAGCATAGACTTGCACATGCCGTGGCCGCTATTTCAGAAGCCTCATGCGACAGGCACTTCTCAACAAAAACGCCTGGAAAGAGGCCACACAGTCAAATTTAGTTATTGTGGCGTGGGTGTCTGGGTTTAATGGCTCTGTCTCTGAGATTGCTAGCAGGTCATCCCGTTGAGGTAGCTCGTACAAGAACCTTGCACCAACCGCAGTAGGGTTGGAACCACGCTTGGCCTGTCCCGATGGGAGTGACTAAGATAACCTGACATTGAATACAAGGAGTGCATAACCCACAAATCGTGGTGCACTATATCGTGAACACGTCCAACTTCCAGACATTGTTATCTGGGTCAGGGCGCAAAAGTGTGTGAGCTTTGCGTCTCTGCCGCCAGAAGGAGGAGGACACAGAGCTGTCTAAGTTTGAGATGCTACAGGAGGTCCCCTATAGTGTTGAGCTTCCCGGCGGTGACAGGCTTGTAAGCGTCACCTTATGGGCCATGCAACACTCCATCAGTTCAGTGAGGAACCACAGGTCCAAGGACCTAGGTCCCTCTGGTGATTGATGTACAGGCGACTACCGTTTTGTTGTTTAACCGAATCAATCTTGACTTGTATGTCACTAATGGGGAGGGCACTACCGCTAATTCCAACATTTGTTGGTTTTAACCTTGGTCTAAATGTGCTCCCCAGCTGGCGTCCATCACCAAAGTGACGGAAGGGATAGGAGACGAAAAAGACAGGCCGTCAGATCAATGGGATAGGTCTATAGCCACCATAACAGATTCATGCTCTCAAGTGTGACAGAGCCATGCTCTCGAGTGTGATACTAGGTTTCCCCTAATCAGGTCTACGCGGTCTGGACGGCTAATTGCCATTCTCTGATCGGTGCAGCGAATGTTTAAAAAATAATATTTAAAACGTAAGTTGGGGTATGAGTACCATGCTTGGTCTGGTTTCTGCCGATAAACTACCTAGCCTTAAACGGCGGATAAGATCAAGGACCTGGGCGATAAGGAAGGCCGCCGTCCCCTGGCCGTCTACCACCCACTATTAGCCAGTCGTCAAGGTACATACAGATCATAATGCCGTTTTCCCGTACGAACGCAGCAAACACCCTCGTCAACTACGTGAAGAAATGGGGACCCATAGAGAGGTCAAATGTCAGGGCTCTTAAGGTGTAATTTTAGTCCTCGAATAGGAACGCCAAAAAGCGTCTATGCTTCGGGTGGATTGGGATATGAAAGGTAGAGATCTATGGACGTGGCCCAAAGAGCTTAACATAGCCGCGGAAGGATAGGACGAAGGGTTTCCATCTTGAAGTGTTTTGGTTTGATGAACTTGTTTAGGGGCCTTGTCCGGGAACTTGTTCGGACTGTCCGACGTATTTTTTTTACACAGCTCTGCAAACTTCTCCAGTCACCCCGACAGGCCATCACTCTATAGGGGTGCCGGGGTCAAACTTGTTGCCCTCTCTTCCCTTAGCCACCGGAACGTCCCGATCCATGGCGTGGAATGTTCATTGTCCTCTGGAGGTCGCCGAAGGACACTTTGCTCATCTAAGCCCGATAACTGAGGGTGGTATTCACACGATCGACAGAGAGCCAGCCTCAGCTGAACTGTTGGAGGTGGTGAGGTGCAACTGTAAGATGGGGTGTGGAACAAGACAATGTTTATGGAGGAAGAATGGACTTGAATATTTACTAATATTGAAAGCTGCAGGGGTCTATATGCATCAATTATTTAGGTGCAGGAAATGATGAAGCTAAAGATGACGAATGTCTGTCTTTAAAGAATGGCTGTATAAATCTGAAGGAAGAAAAGAAACATATTTCAGATACTATTTTATGCCTCATAATAGAAGTATATTGCAGCACAGTGTAGCAATATTTAATGCTCGTGGTATGATAGATCAATTAATCAAGCAGCTCCTATCATAATTTCCAGTAGCAAGTGAACAGGCATGTAGATGTATATGCTGTTAATTTCTTACGTAATTATAGAATATTTGTTGTGATATGAAACGAACAAAAATATGTACCAAAATTGCTTGTTAATGCAAGTATTAAATCTATTACTGTTTCAGATATCATTTCACTAAATTATTTGTCTAATAACAAGTAGAAAGCCTTATTTTGGGTTATCTGAATGTTTTCCTAAATTCCATGAGATCTCCTTGCTCATACAAGCAAATTATTGTATAGCTTTCATTGTAAAACCAATTTCGCTGTGTTATTTTGGGTCACTGACATAAGAATTGGTTATATAACTAAAATTGAAATATCATAGAATGGCAGTCATTTTGATTTTATGCAAAATAAACATTGTTTCTCATGCTGATTTTTAAAAGACTTTTTCCTGTCAATTAAGGGCCTTTCTGGACTACGTTGGAGTCAAGTCAGTTTACAATGCACTTTACAATACATTGGAATATTTGAGATAAGAAATGATTATATGGGAACACTCCAAAACTTGCTTATATGATGGCGGCCATTTTGGACTTATGCAAATTAAACAGTATTCCATGGATTGTTTATCGTTGGGAAATCGTTTCTGTCTTTTGGAGCTTTCTCAGCTGAGTTGTGGTACAATTATGTCAAAATGAATTGATATAATCAAAACCGGAAAATATTATTTATGGAAAACTTCTAAAGTTCTTATTTCATGGCGGCCATTTTGAATTTATGCAAAATCTTGGAAATTTTCCTTAAACTTGCAAACAAACAACACACGTGTGATAAGTCTTTCTAGCATAATGGAATTGGAAATTGTATATGATGTCTTATACTGATTATTCATAATATCATTTAAAAAAATGAGGTAAACGTTTATGGCTATCACAGAGAGTAATTTGAAGGATACACAAAGCTTTCCAAACAGAACTGCAAGTATTACATGATATATCAAATATGATCGTGTTCTCTAACTTTGTTTGATGTTTACATTTGGATAGAATAATGAAGAATTATGAATTCACATGACAGTAGTAGGTAAAAAGTAATCGACTCTTGCTGAAAGTAAGTGACATTTATTGTAGTTGCATTTTAAACAAAAGTCACAAAAAAAATCATCTTATAAATTGCGACAACTTTTGACGTTATGTATCAAATTGAATAATTACTAAGATAGCATTGTTGTCTGCTCTTAAACTACTAATGTACGTTTGTGAAAATGTGGGTGAAAGGAGGGGAAAGGAAACCAAAACAAGCTGTGGTACTTTGCACATTAAATCATACAGCATTGTATGATACACTACAATACAGTGAATCGTCATTCCAGTGTTTTGAAAACCGATTTACAAATGCTCTCGTTAAACTTATATAACTAAGAGAAACGTTTGCTTGTTTAAAAGTAATACATTATCGAGGCCGTTTTTTGTTGTTGCATTTATCAGCGTGAAGTCCAATCTTGTCCTCTGTTTGCTGCTGTTGTTGAATAAAGGTATTCTACTACTACTAGGCTACTACTACTACTACTACTACTACTACTACTACTACTACTACTACTACTACTACTACTACTACTACTACTACTACTACTACTACTACTACTACTACTACTACTACTACTACTACTACTACTACTACTACTACTACCCAGGAGAAAATTCCAGTTGGGATTCCCAATTGGTCTTAACCATTCCCAACTGGTCTATGCTATTTCCAATTGGTTTTTGCTATTGCCAATTGTTCTATGCTATTTCCAACTGGTCTATGAAATTCTTAATTGGTTTGAGCTTGGAAAACCAATTGGAAATAATAATACCAATTGGGATCTTACCATTTCCAACTGGTCTTGACAATCCCAACTGGTCTGAGCTTGAAAACCAATTGGACATATTAATACCAATTGGGATCTTACCATTTCCAACTGGTCTAGACAATCCCAACTGGTCTGAGTTTGGAAAACCAATTGGAAATATTAATACCAATTGGGATCTTTTAATGTACAAATTAACCTATTATATCAATTTTAAATGACATACTTTATTTGGGAACATCTTGAAATGAATAATAGATACACATAAACAAAACTAAACTGCAATAATTTTCTATGGTTTTCTATCTGCTTTTTTTGACGTTGTGAAGGACAAGGAATAATCACGTGACAAGAAATTACAGAATTACGTATATTTGAACAGCCAGGTAAAGTCTGTTTAAATACATCTCATTATCACTACATAGACAACCATGTTTTAAAAGCCATTTTCATACGTTCAGAATCACGCAGTCACAATTATATGTAATGTTAGTAATGTAAACCAAGGTTTACATACTGGTACCCAAGCCTCGAAAAAAATATCTCGCCAACTCATTATTTGCAAGTGCAAAAATCTTAGTGAGTTATTTACAAATTGCACTCTCCAAGCTGGGGAGTAGAACTATAGGCTATGCACGTAACACTTTGAACATAGAAACATATGAAGTTCTTGTGGAACAAGATATGAGGAACAATTGGATATATAAATAATCCCAAAGATAGTTATTATTTCCACAAAAAAAAAAAAAAAACTTTTCCAAACAACAGCTTTTTTTAACCTACCTAAAGCAGAATTAACACTTGTAACGTAAATAATGCGTATACTGTATGTATGTTATGACACATTTAATGGCGAATGGAGTAATTGGTGACTAAGAATTCAGACCACTCGCCAGAATGGCGATTTAAACAATTTATTTTGACAAGGCCTGCCGGTACCACATGAAAACAAAAGCTACATACCAGCATTGCAAATACATTACTATTCTTTGTTAGTTACCACACTTTTAGCCCTGCTTAAACTGATATTCAACATTAAGTGCATCTTAATTTCAACATGAAATCTTAACAAAAATAACATACCAAACAAAAAATTAATGGAAAACTGCATAGAACTGAAGAACATGTAACCCTTTAACCATCGAACTCAGAAAACAATTTCACCTTTTCAATTAAAGTTATATTCTCTTCCACCTTTAATAACCCATGTTTAATTTCTCTAAGTTGAAAGTAAAAGATTTAAACCGGAATTAGCAATGTTTAGTTACAAAGCTAAGTTTCTGAGCTTGGAAATTCACTTTTTTGACTTGGAGACTGGACAGCAGCCATAATAACAAGCTACTACCTCCTTACAGTTGCTATCCTATCATGCAATGCAGACATTTCAATTTAAAAACAACCTAGTTCTTCTGTGGAAATATCTACCTACTGTGGTGTAGCGATTATCATACCTGTCTACAGACCACGAGGCCCCGGGTTCACTCCTGGGGTGGGTAGGCACGCCAGTGCACCACAACTGGTTATCAAAGGCCGTGGACATTGACTTGGCTGTCGATGTTATGTCTGTCCGTACGTCGTACCTGTGTTCTCGTCCGGGTCGTATTAAACGTTTCGTGATAGCATTTGTACTATCATAACCGAATACGCAGGCGACGACCCTGTCATTGTAATTGTGTGTTCAACTCTCTCTGTGGAAATATCTTTGAGAACATCGTCTTGAATCTTTGTCATCCTTGGATAAAAATACCTTTATTTGCCTAAAGACCTTCAAGATGGGTAGAAAAAAGAGCAAAGAAATACATGGAACCAATAGAAAATTCAATGGTGTGTCATTTTAAAGGAAAAAAGCAATAGAATTGTCAACTCAAAGTAACACTGGAAATGGAAGTGAGAGCAATACCTGAATAGGCAAGCTGTGTAGGCCCTAGTGAAAATGTAACAACTGTAAACCCAAGGAAACTAGCATCAGCGAGGTGAAAAGAAAGGTTTCTAGTGCTTCTGAGAGGAAGATAAACCTAGCTTCTACTTCACATAAAGATAAAAGGACATCATCTAATATAAGAGATTGACTTTTGTGCCCTGAAGGATACCGTAGCCTACATGGATATGGGATCACTTTCTGCTCTTCAGCAAGCACATCTTTGCAATGGAGGTGATTAACGTTAGGCATAACGTTAGGTCTATTTTTATTTCTGAATCTGAGTAAGTTAAGTCTGCAAAAATCCTATCGGAGTACATGAACGCCAACCAAGTGTAACAAAATCAGTTTAGTAAGTTTAGCTTTAAAACTTTAGACTTGGTGCATGTACATTGTCTGGCGCTTTAGTTTGGGGAAACGAAGGAGTATTTGAACTTGTATTCTTTTTAGCATAGGGAACATGGAAATTCAGATCATAGGCCTACCCCAAAACGTAAGAAAAATGGACCTATTCCGTATTCGAGTAGGCCTATTTGGTCATCTAAGCATTTTAAACATCAGGGACTCTTTGTCAGTGAAAACCGATTTGTGCACAAGTAAACGCCATGCTTTATTCTTTTTCCACTGTATGTAGGCACGATACATATTTCAAACTTAATTTCTATAATATTTCTTTCACATTTGCAACAATTTTCTGCAAAATTACTCAAGCGAACGTAGAGATTCACTAGGCCTCTAAACTTGACCGATTTCACACTTGATGTATTGTAATGCCTAATGCCATTAATGGTAAAATGATTTTTGTTCACCGACAAACAGCTTGTTCAGATTTACGCACACTATTGTGACGACATCTTAAATACTCAAACTAAAATATTACACTTTTAAGCCTTTTTGTGGTATAACTCCAAAAGCAATTGTTAAAGCAATTTTCTCTCCAAATTTTAGAGATTATAATATGATTATAACCCAGAGATACGAATAGAAATTGGGGGTGCGATATATGTTTGGGCCCATATTTGCACTGTTTTTTGACAAAATTTGAAGGGATTACAATACGCGACTTCATGGTTTCAACGACTTCAATGTCAATCCAGTACTGAAGTTGTGATCACGTGATACCTCTAAACATGCAGACGAGATGGTTTTTTACCAGATTTGTGTCCGTATGTGCGATGCAGCCAATTAAATGTTGTAATTTCTTTAGTAAGAAAATGATTTTTCAAGCATTTAATAAAATGACAAAATAGATTTTTAGTATGATCAAATTAAATTTGGGACTTTCTGTGATATTTTTTGTCAGTATGGAAACACAAACTTGGCATTATAATTTTAAGTTTATGAATGAGCCGGAATGACGCATGCATGCGAGATTCGCCGTTTGAGCTCACCAAGCTGCATTTCTTACCAAGGGCACGGATAAATTTGATTTCATTAACAATCAGAAGGCTTTGCATATTATCACTCTACCAAAAAATATGTTTTTTGTGTTTTTAGGTGAATTTTAAAGATACATGTATAGTTATTGATGATTGATGATTGAAAAATGAGGAGTCTTTAAGAGTTTTTTAAATACACAAATGTAAGAAACAGTTTAGATCTCAGTGGGGTAGATTGTTCCATGATCTGGCAGCAGGAACGGGAAAGGTTTCTAATAGCGGAATGAGATGGTGGAATGTTAAGCCGTGCAATATAATTGCTGGATCTTAATGTGCGGACAGGTTTGTAAACACCAATAAAACTTTGAGGTAATCAGGAGATTGGTCATTTATAATTTTGTTGACATATAACATAACCTTGAAAGTTATGCGACCGGATACTGGTAGCCAGTGGAAGGTATGAAGTAGAGGATCCGCATCTGTCCGCATTCGCATCTGTCTAACACCAAAGATTAACCGACTGCGCTATTTTGGAGCCTTTGTAGGCGAGTCATGTCTTTCCGGGATAAGACTGTAAAAAGAGCATTACAATTATCTAGTCTCGATGTAATTAATGCTCTGACAACATGACGGCACGTGTTACCTTACCGCTCCTTTCTCCTGGGTATGCTTGAGGCTTCTCTAAGCAAATTCTTCCATCTCTTTCTGTCTCTTCCTACTACTGCAGCTTCTCCCCAGCTGTTTCATCTTTGGCTCCTTTCCTGCCACTCTTCTTCATATAGTGTTAAGGTCTTCCTTTCTTTCTTCTACCTTCTGGTATCCAGGTTATGGATATTCTGGCATAGTTTTCTTCGTCTGTTCTTAATACATGACCTAACCATCTCAAGTATTACTGTCAATAAATCTGCGGATCCTCTAGAGGTTTCTGATATGAAATTGTATAGAATGGCGTAAATTGTCAACATGGCAAGATAAGGACATTGTTGAGTCAATCACAACACCAAGATTCGGAATGGATTTAGATGTATTAAAGGAGCACTAGACCGTAAAGAGAGGGCGTTCGTTTTTGCAGATATCACAATACATTGTCCACAACAATCAATGAACTTCATGCCTCTATAGCCTACATGACGTAAGGACAGCGATCACTTGAATATTTATATTAACCAGAAAATTGCTATACCGTTGCGTGATAGATCAGCATTTTACTTTTTTACCCTAAAAATACGTCCCCACTTTTCGATCTAGTGCTCCTTTAAGGATGGTGGAGCCAATAGCTATTTCAATATCAAGCAAACACTATATCAAGCAAAAGTATGTTTTTGAGTCAATTAGTTTCAGATATTTAGCTGCCATCCATTGTCTAATTTCTGTGATAAAAGAAGGTAACTTAGCAAGAGTGCTTTTTATGTCATTTTTATCACGAGGGTCACAGGAGGGTTACAGGAGGGATATAACTGCGTATCATCCGCATACATGGGGTAATTAACTTTGTACTTCTTTGCTATATCTCCAAATAGTGCGGTGTACAATATGAACAAGAGAGGTCTTATTATTGAGGAAGTCCAAAATTAAGTGTTTTTGATCTGGATAGCTCATTTGATACACTCACATTGCTTGTCCATTCTCTAAATTAAGATGAAAACTCGTTAAGTACAATGCCAGTGACTTTGAAACGCTTCTCAAGACGTGTGAGTGAAATATTGTGACCGATCGTGTCGAAAGCTGCGCTTAAATGTAAACTCTTTTTTGCATCAACTTCACGGAGGATTTCATTTTGCACTTTCACCAACACAATTTCAGTGCTAACTGTCATTGAGATGGGCAATGAATTGAATAATTTGATTACAAGCAAAATTCATGCAAATAAAAAGACAAAGACATACAAATATCGTACCAGGCCGATGGCATTTGTTGCGTGCAAAATAATTAATTGACTATTCCAAGTATTAATAATACACCCTCTACTTTCAGTCGAATGTTCTTTAACCTACATTAGGTGTACATTTTGCTTACAAATTCTTGTATAAATTGAACCCCTAATTTTCTTCACCTCTCAGCAGATGAAAAATCTAACACAATTTTGTAAAATAAATCTTGATTGCTCAAGTTTGATCAACTATTGATTAACAAGCGCAGGCACAAATGCTAGAATATAGACCATTTGGTCTGAATCATTTGTATACCAAACCAGTACGTAATTTAGCAATAATCAAAACGACGGTGTTGATTAAGCATGACGGAATGACAAAAACACGCCATTTACCTTACATATGAAAGCTACTGATAGAATAGTGCATGAAGTTCTGCCGCCGTGTGGAGCAGTTTGTTTATCCCTTGTGTTTTCATCAGTTTTAGTTTTTCGTTGCGAAAGCTGCAAGCAGCCCTGAGAGTGATAGGCTGATCACTATGTGATATCCTGAAATATATAATGTATGTTTTAGAATAATGGATAGTGTAAACAACAGATAAGAAATTTCGTAAACATTGCTTCATAATTTCATTGGCATGTAGAGGGAAAAGAAATATGGCAAATTCATACTACTTGAAATATGTGATCTGTCTATGTTCTTATAATCCCTTGATTAATCATTCACCAACAATTGTTGAACGGAGTAGCTGGTTCCCGAAAATACATAACCTTCTTTTTCAAACAGTTGTTGAAGGGAGGATGCATGAAGAGTTACATATTTCCAATTTTTCCATCATATCATACATAAAAGGGTAAACCTATTGATAACACAAACCAAAATATCGTCTCAGAGTTCTGTGCTCTTTGTTATAGGAGATGAACAATGTGTGAGATGTTTTTACTAGTTAGTTGCATTTCCCTGATTTAACTATTTTACTGGTAAAACATGTCTCTTTTACACAGCGGTAAACCGTTTAAAGAAAGAAAAGTTGTAGATATTTTCTTCCGATGTTTAGTAAATTTTTAGCACTCCGGAAGCATGCCAATCAATAGGAACATTTACAACACACGAGAATATTGAAGTCATGCAACCATATTGGTCAGATGTTGTGATAAAATGTCTTAGTTTCTTACTTATGTACTTATATTAAAAATCATTGTGTTGAACAAATTTGGATTTTTAAAATGGCCGTTTCGCGCCTAATTACCTAGCTCTATTGTCTATTTTTCTTCTTCTAATATTTCGATAACGGGGTCACACATATCACATGGGAGGGGAAAAGTTGTAGCTATAACGGTAATGAAGGTATTTTCATGAGTTTGAACTTTTTCTTAGCAAAGATATTTTTTCCAGACGTTTTTCAAATTTGAAATATGTAGCATTGCATAATGCTTTAGCGTTAAGATAACAAATGATCATGGGAAATATCACAAAATGGCGGCTTCCATGTAGCAAAATGTTCCCATTTTTAGAACATTTATGTTCACATTAATAGGCATGCTACCGGACTTCTTAGGCTGGCCGACAGTGTCACGAAAAATCTGCTTCCAAAACATTGTTTTGTTGTATTGAAATTCAAGTTAAAATACATGCAACATACTATTAAGGGTGCATGGTTACTCATCGCATTCCAATCTTCATCTATTTGGAACTGAAATTGTTGACGCATTTCCATGGAGGAACAGAAAGGTAAATTGTTGGAACGTCTGGCTTGCTGGAATTTTCATAGATTGAAACAAACAGCTAAGCCAAATGATTCTTTTCGTTGCATCATCAATTCGTATTTCACCTTTTCTGGCCTTTATTTGCGAAAAAAAGATGAAGAGAGTTTGATAATACTCGTGATGGCTCGCATAAATCATCCTTGTCAGCAATGGGATTTGAAAGATAACTTAGTTACAGCGAATGTCCACATCAAGTCATAAAATCCGAGAGATTTGTGAATCCCTAATTTTACTTTGATATGATGTAAACATCTTTTCAAGGGTGCGCATACTCCAATGTTATTTTGCAAAATAAAAGCGAAGGTGTTTGGTAATGTACAATTCGATAAGGTACATGGATGTTTTTACACGATGGCTAGTAAGCCCTCGCAAAAGGAGCTATTAAATACAAAATAACAAATGCAAAGTAACAATATGTTGAAAGCAAAGAAATGAAAATTTAATGATTATAATTTGAGCAATGTTTATAGAGGTCATCATACTAATTTTAGTTGAAAGCATTTACGCTGACAGCTCAACAACAGGCTGACAGGGGGAAGCAACCATTGTTCATTAACCACTCAGCTAAAGTATTTTATCCGTTAATTTGGATTCCGGAAACAAAAATATACAATGGGGACACTTGCCGAGCTGGGTGTAAACTTGGGTTTTAGTTTAGTTTATACTGATATAATTTATACTCTAACCGTCTACAGGTCTAACGTATAGGGACCCTTTATTTGCTTTCAAATTACATTAGATATATTCCGATTCATAATCTTTATAAATCCTTCCAATTTCAAGACTTTAGGGATGTAGGAATCTATCAATTTTGGAAAATTTTGGTATAAGATTGTTATGTATCTTACCAAAGTTTTGACTAAACTATCCTTAATTTTTGAAACTGTAAGGAGGACAAATAGGTTCCTAGAAGTTTTCGGACCTACAAAAGTTGATCAATTTGCTGGTGTGTGTGTGTTTAGGGAGAAGGGGGTGGGTGGGGGGAAGAGGGAGAGGGGGGTGAGGTTTGACTTTAAATCTATAGGGCCTACTGCTGTGCTATATTCTTTGAAAATACGACAGCATACCCTCAGATCATCTGTCTTCCCCCATCCCTCCCCAATTCAAAGATCTTCTGCCGCGTTTGCGCCGGGAGTTACATATCTTGCACTTCAGGGTGAGTGTGTGTGGAGGGTGAGAGGATCTGTGTGTAAGGTAGGAGGGGCTAAGTGGGTCAATCCCTCAATAGAGATCTGAATAGTAGAACAGTACAATATATAATGTTACAATGTACGGATAATATATCGTTTTCACCTCTATCAAAAGAAATTATGCCCTCCTCATTGCAAGCTCTGGAATTGCTCTCCTTTCAGCCCGCCCAAAATGCAAAACTGTGGTAATACATGCTGTTTATTAAAATGTTTTTAATCACTGGTAGTGTAATTTATTACGCACCTCACTATTTCAACAAGCTACTGAAATAAATGAGAAAACAAAAATAAGCGTATATAAGTAACCTGTTTTGACACTTATGACTTTAACCACCGCTCTTGAGTGCCGTTAAACCCCAAATAACAGACAACAGTAGAAATGTGTTGGAAGGTAACGCTTGTACGGCAACTTGAGCACACATTTTGATAGTAGACCGGGACCCCAGACACTTTATTCAGCTGAAAAGATACAAAAGCTTTGAATATCGGGTCATGTCCATCTAGACCCAGGACTCACTAATCAATGTTGCTGCCGGGTCACATCCTGTACCAGTAGTCAGGGGGCACAAGATTGGGGGACAAAATAATGAATTTATTCAGCCGAAGAGATACACGGACACATTTTGTTGGATTATGCTCCCAAGAGGGTACTCATGCTGGTCATAGCCATAAAAGCAACTTATGCCTGTATCAGCACCCAGGCTGTAGCCTTAAATAGGCCCACTCAGGGGGGTTATTCAGCCGAAAAAAACACATGCATGAATCTTCTTCGATTGGAACCATTATACTTTGGGAATGACATAAATACCAATGACAGCAACTTTATCCTGTACCGGAGCCGATACAGGAGCCTTAAAGGGCATATGTCCCTATTAACTTGTTTAATCAGCTGAAAAAATACAGAATGAATCTTTATTCTTTTAGGTCATTATTCCCGGAGGATACAAAACTGTCAATGACAGCAAGTTTATCTTGTAACGAGGCCTAGACAGTAGCCTTAAAGGACCTGTACATAATTGTATGCCTGTTATGATAAATCAATTAAGATCTTCCAAAGCTGGGTGGGTCAGTTTTGCTTGAACTATTAATAAAACTCTATATTGAAATGTTTAGTTTGCTTTTGATGGATGGGAGGGGGTGGGGGTGGGAGTGAGGGTTGGGGGTGGCTAGAGGGTAAAAGTGTTCAAGGCAATGCTATGAAATTATTTTGAGATGTATATTTTATGTACTTTCTATGATTTTGTATTTGAAAGCCTCTCTCCCCCTCTCATGTCCGTCCAAACTTATCAAATATAAGCTAGAGAATGGTTGTGTATATAGTCAGAAAGGTAAATTGTTGGAACGTCTGGCTTGCTGGAATTTTCATAGATTGAAACAAACAGCTAAGCCAAATGATTCTTTTCGTTGCATCATCAATTCGTATCTCACCTTTTCTGGCCTTTATTTGCGAAAAAAAGATGAAGAGAGTTTGATAATACTCGTGATGGCTTGCATAAATCATCCTTGTCAGCAATGGGATTTGAAAGATAACTTAGTTACAGCGAATGTCCACATCAAGTCATAAAATCCGAGAGATTTGTGAATCCCTAATTTTACTTTGATATGATGTAAACATCTTTTCAAGGGTGCGCATACTCCAATGTTATTTTGCAAAATAAAAGCGAAGGTGTTTGGTAATGTACAATTCGATAAGGTACATGGATGTTTTTACACGATGGCCAGTAAGCCCTCGCAAAAGGAGCTATTAAATACAAAATAACAAAGGCAAAGTAACAATATGTTGAAAGCAAAGAAATGAAAATTTAATGATTATAATTTGAGCAATGTTTATAGAGTTCATCATACTAATTTTAGTTGAAAGCATTTACGCTGACAGCTCAACAACAGGGGGAAGCAACCATTGTTCATTAACCACTCAGCTAAAGTATTTTATCCGTTAATTTGGATTCCGGAAACAAAAATATACAATGGGGACACTTGCCGAGCTGGGTGTGAACTTGGGTTTTAGTTTAGTTTATACTGATATAATTTATACTCTAACCGTCTACAGGTCTAACGTATAGGGACCCTTTATTTGCTTTCAAATTACATTAGATATATTCCGATTCATAATCTTTCTAAATCCTTCCAATTTCAAGACTTTAGGGATGTAGGAATCTATCAATTTTGGAAAATTTTGGTATAAGATTGTTATGTATCTTACCAAAGTTTTGACTAAGTTATCCTTAATTTTTGAAACTGTAAGGAGGACAAATAGGTTCCTAAAAATTTTCGGACCTACAAAACTTGATCAATTTGCTGGTGTGTGTGTGTTTAGGGGAGAAGGGGGTGGGGGGGAAGCTTTGACTTTAAATCTATAGGGCCTACTGCTGTGCTATATTCTTTGAAAATACGACAGCATACCCTCAGATCATCTGTCTTCCCTTCCCACCCCCCCTCCCCAATTCAAAGATCATCTGCCGCGTTTGCGCCGGGAGTTACAT
This sequence comes from Chiridota heheva, assembly GCA_020152595.1. Taxonomy (NCBI): domain Eukaryota; kingdom Metazoa; phylum Echinodermata; class Holothuroidea; order Apodida; family Chiridotidae; genus Chiridota; species Chiridota heheva. The sequence continues at coordinate 1,737,819 of JAIGNY010001761.1, forward strand.
ATCTTGCACTTCAGGGTGAGTGTGTGTGGAGGGTGAGAGGATCTGTGTGTAAGGTAGGAGGGGCTAAGTGGGTCAATCCCTCAATTTGGATCTGAATAGTAGAACAGTACAATATGTTATGTTGCAATGTACGGATAATATATCGTTTTCACCTCTATCAAAAGAAATTATGCCCTCCTTATTGCAAGCTCTGGAATTGCTCTCCTTTCACCCCGCCCAAAATGCAAAACTGTGGTAATACATGCTGTTTATTAAAATGTTTTTAATCACTGGTAGTGTAATTTATTACGCACCTCACTATTTCAACAGGCTACTGAAATAAATGAGAAAACAAAAATAAGCGTATATAAGTAACCTGTTTTGACACTTATGACTTTAACCACCGCTCTTGAGTGCCGTTAAACCCCAAATAACAGACAACAGTAGAAATGTGTTGGAAGGTAACGGTTGTACGGCAACTTGAACACACATTTTGATAGTAGACCTGGACCCCGGACACTTTATTCAGCTGAAAAGATACAAAAGCTTTGAATATCGGGTCATGTCCATCTAGACCCAGGACTCACTAATCAATGTTGCTGCCGGGTCACATCCTGTACCAGTAGTCAGGGGGCACAAGATTGGGGGACAAAATAATGAATTTATTAAGCCGAAGAGATACACGGACACTTTGTTGGATTATGCTTCCAAGAGGGTACTCATGCTGGTCATAGCCATAAAAGCAACTTATGCCTGTATCAGCACCCAGACAGTAGCCTTAAATAGGCCCACTCAGGGGGTTATTCAGCCGAAAAAACACATGCATGAATCTTCTTCTATTGGAACCATTATACTTTGGGGGTGACATAAATACCAATGACAGCAACTTTATCCTGTACCGGAGCCGATACAGGAGCCTTAAAGGGCATATGTCCCTATTAACTTGTTTAATCAGCTGAAAAAATACAGAATGAATCTTTATTCTTTTAGGTCATTATTCCCGGAGGATACAAAACTGTCAATGACAGCAAGTTTATCTTGTAACGAGGCCTAGACAGTAGCCTTAAAGGACCTGTACATAATTGTATGCCTGTTATGATTTATAAATTAAGATCTTCCAAAGCTGGGTGGGTCAGTTTTGCTTGAACTATAAATAAAACTCTATATTGAAATGTTTAGTTTGCTTTTGATGGATGGGAGGGGGTGGGGGTGTGAGTGAGGGTTGGGGGTGGCTAGAGGGTAAAAGTGTTCAAGGCAATGCTATGAAATTATTTTGAGATGTATATTTTATGTACCCTCTATGATTTTGTATTTGAAAGCCTCTCTCCCCCTCTCATGTCCGTCCAAACTTATCAAATATAAGCTAGAGAATGGTTGTGTATATAGTCTAGCATTCATGAAACCTTACCATTCGATGTTGATGCTCTTTAATGTGTTAGATATTGACAAAAAAATGAAATAATTTTAGTGTTTGCATTAACATAGTAAGCATAATAAATCATTTGTCTGCACTTCATTAATAACTTGTTGGTATGGTATATGTTAAATAAGATTTTTTTTCATCTCACAATAGTATTAATGAATTATGAATGAAACATTTTTGTTTTAGCCATTTATAAAACTGTCAAATGGATCAAATTCAGTACAGTACAAATTATGGATGGTATCATAACAAATCAGCAATGGCTTGTGTGCATTAAGAAATAAGTTCATAATGAGTTAGCAGTTTATGCCTAATCCTCCTCCTCGTCTTCTTCCTCCCATTCGCTGTAACAATCATCACTCCATGGCCGGTCATTCAAGTCAATGTCATTGTACAAGTCCTCGATTAGAGTGTCTTCAAATCACATGGATCGCTTTCTGTATCAAAGGGCATGGCAATTTCTAGCTCTGCGTCGTCATCACTGGTCATGGTGTCCAGAAGAGATGATCCTGCAAACCAGCAAGGAACACAGCGGCCATCCTCACTAGCAACCGATCCGAAATTTAGTAGATGTAAGTCTTTCGTTGGGTGAGAGGTATGAGCTCGTCTCCACATCATAGCAATATAATTAGCACGTGACAGACGTTGCGCTGGTGCTTTCTCATAGGTGGCAAGGACGAACAATCGATTCTTTTGACCTGGAAATTTTTCTTCTTGTTGCCTGTCATTTTTATGAAAGACTGGTACCTGGCCTCGTTGATGTTACTTAATTGCTTTAAGCCATACATTCTGCACACATAAGCAGTGATCGCAGGTTTATCTGTGACATCACGACACAATGACCTGAGTGCTAAAATACAATTTTTGTATTTCTCCAAATAAGTGAATGGTACTTCGTTGCCTTTTTTGTAGAATGCAAAGTTAAAGTCACACCCAATGAGTGCAAGTTTGTTTCAGTGTTTCAGTCAATCCTGTTTGCTTCCTTTTCAGCTCTCTCGAAATGTCAGTAACATTGATGAGCCTTTTGTTCTTCGCTGAACCATTTTTTAAGGCAAGCGCTACCGGAAAGACAAGTACAACAGTGTCAGACGATCAAACCATTACCTTTCCATCCATTCTGTAAGCAGGTAAATATGGAATGCCATAAGATACGTTTGTCAGCTTCTTCATGCCTTTCCTGAAACTCTGTTGATTCTTTAACTATCAGCATGCCCATTTAGTTTACATTTAGCTTGAGACACTTGCTACCAAGGGAAACAGAGTCTTGCTACCAATGATTAAAGCATAATACTCTTCCTGGATCTCCTTCAATTGGAATTGAGCAAGTCCTTCCTTGAATGCACCATTGTTCAGCAAGTGAATGCTTTTTCTCTGCTGCTGTTGTTCCGCCCCTGTAATGATGAATGTGTTCATCTCATTATGTAAAACCTCTACTCAGCCTCTTAACATCTTTGATAGATGGCTCCTCATTTTATCAAGCAATAGATGAAGGGAATACCCACTGGCAGAACACACCTTCACCATGATATCTTTAACTATTTTGCCATAGGTCGATTTGTTACGACGGGGCAAAACTTCATGGAGAACAAGTCCACCATCAAAAAGGGTGGCATCGATCTTGGAACCTAAAGCATTATCCTGGTTTGATTTGGGTAGCTTGGATTATAGGAGCTTGGTAAGGTTTGGTTTAATTGTTTTCGTTGGAGTGCCATCAGCATGTGCGAGAGTGAGTGGAATCTCAGTGATTGGGAAACAAAGTACGTCATGTAAATCGATGTTAGACTTCGATAACAGATAGCCGAATGCATCACGGACACCTTCAGCTGCTTCTAGAGCCTTCTTCTCTATTTTTTTTTCATATTTGCTGCAGCAAAGTTCTTAGCCTTGATGCGCATGACAGTCATCAGAAATCGGTTTACATCTTTGACGCACTCTTTATCGAACTCCTGCCTCATTTTTGCTCCTCTCTGCAGTATTCCTAGAAGGTAAGTACTGGTTGTTAGATTTATCAGCCATTCCAGTGGAAATATTCACTAATGTGGTTGGTGCTTCAATTGCGAATGGATCACATGTAGAACGAAACACTTTGAGGAACTTTACTGCATCAGTGTTGTCCCGCTGAATCCTCCACTTGTGTAACTGGTCAGCTGGGGTTTCACCAGGTTGGATGCCACTCATCTATTTCATCTCAGTCAACGCCATACTTTGTCGAGTCAGTGTAACACACCAACGACGGAACGCGCTCTTAGAATCAGCAAAATGGTTCGTTTAATCCCAATGTATTTTCGGTCAAATATCTGCCTTTGACTTATAAAGCCACTATTTATATATTATCTTCAGAAGCGTTGCCAGCTCAGGAAAAACTGGAGTGGACAAAATTGTTTGTGTGATAACTTCCATTGACCCGTCTTGTCCAGTTTCAATAAGGGCCGATGTGAGCGACCAAAAATGTGCAAAGAGACTTCTATCAATTAATTCCCCTTCCCCACAACAAATGTTTTTTGTTTGTTTTACAGATTTGGAAGAATTAGAAATTGGACCTCTGGGAATATCAGCGTAGACATGTCCACCCAGTCAACCCCTTCGTGTCCGCAGCAACGCCCTTAATTATACACCTAATCTAATATGTGTCTAATTCTTATCTACAATACTCATGTCAATATTGTGCCCTGACATCCACGACATTGCTACTCGCAGCGCTTCTTTTTAATATTTCTTAAATAATGTACACGCTGTGTCTACTGAAACCATTCCCGAAATAAACTCTGTATGTACAGTGTATGTATAATTGTACACTGTATGTATGGAGTGTGAGGACAGTGATGCGTACATTTTTGGTGGCTTTGAGATGTTCGATGTTCTAACATGTGGAAATACCGAACATTGCTAATGTAAGGGCGCGAATCTTTCATGTGGGTCCATGTTGTCAGTTGATACCTTAAGCATATTCTCATTTTATCATTCTGCTCATGATGTGGCTAGCGACATTTATGACACAACACATAATTGAATACAGGCCTCGTTTAAAAAAACGGAAACAGAACATGAGTAGCATGAGTGGCAACAGGTGTTGGTTTGCGGGGGGTCCCACATGAACTTGTATGTGTGGGATGATAAAGTAAGAGATGTATATGCAAAACAGCTATCCCGCTGAAGAATTACTAATTTAGGAAATCGAATGCAGATAACTTTCCAAGGTTTGTGGATTATCTATTAGGAGCAAACCAGTATAGGCATATGAGATGGGAGGGGTGGGGGAGTGGGTGGACTTGGGCTGCACCTCCTCAGTCAAATGCAATGTGTACCCAATCGAGCAAAATGTGTGATGCATTTGAGGAAATATATATGGCGAAAGGCTCTAATGATGGAAAATCGGTTAATTATAGGCTTACGAGGCCTCCATCCGTGCAGAGAAACTGTCAATATTTGGAAAGAAATAGGTATTGACCTTTCTTCTTCTTTTTTGCTTTAGGTCGGTAACGTCTAACCATTCGTTAGAAAAGTGCTGTGCCCCACCCCCTTCGTCCCAATTCAATAACCTACGGTACGCCTATGTAAACCAGAGATCATGCACTTTGCACAAAGTAGTAATATCTTTTCCAAAATTAAGGTCATGACTAAAAAGGCAGCACAGTGATTTGCAACATGGATCCGTAGTCCAATATGAGGTGCGGATCTTATTTGGGTCTACTGTCTAGACCACCGTAAAGAATGATATTGCTGTCACTGTAGTTTTTGTAACACTTGAAGTATAATAGTTTCAAATGAAGATGATTCACCTATGTATCTTTTCAGCTAAATAAACGAGTTGAGGGACAGGGGCCCTTTAAAGCTACTGTCTGGGCTCTAGTACAGGATAAAGTTGCTGTCATTGGTATTTTTGTAATCCCCAAGGTATATTGATTCCAATGGAAGAAGATTCAGCCATGTATCTTTTCGGCTGAATAACCCCCCTGAGTGGGCCCCTTTAAGGCTACTGTCTGGGTCCTGGTACAGGCATCGAGTACCGTCTTGGGAGCATAGTCCAACAAATTGTGTCCGTGTATCTCTTCGGCTGAATAAATTCATTATTTTGGCCCCCTATCTTGTGCACCCTGGCCACTAGTACAGGATGTACCGGCAGCAACATTGATTAGTGAGTCCTGCGCCCAGATGGGGGCTATATTCAAACCATTTGTATCTTTTCAGCATGATAAAATATCTGGGCTCCCGGTCTACAGCGCAATAACATCACCATTATTGAGCTTTGAAGTTTTACATTAGGGGTTGCCTCGGGGACTGCAACACAACGATGGGGAAGGGGTATGACATTAGTATATTAATATTATACAAAGGCGGCACTACGGAGGAATTTGCTTCCTAGATATTGCTTTTTTCCCCAACTTGCCCCGCATAAATTTGTGTAATGTGACATACTTTGTGCGATTAATAGGCTATTGCCCCTCCATGAGACCAAACTACTTCTCTCTCCCCTCCTCCATATCCAAAATCCTGGTGCCGCCACTATTAATAATATAGCCCCTATCGAAACCTGCTGATGAGCATACCAGTATGAATATAATGTAGTGGTGTAAAGGGGGGGTGTAAAGGGGGGGGGGAGCTCCGGGCGCTGAGGGGCTCACCCACTAGTTTAATAATTGCACATTTCGTGTAGATAATGCACTCTTGCATGTCGATAACTTTAAAGATTGTGGAGAAGACACTCCTGGTTCACAATTTAGCTCTACATCACTGAGATAATGTATATGTTGTTGTATAGCATTTTGCCAACCTTGACCTGGCTGCCTGGACAAATTCGAGATGTAAAGTTTTTTGTAGCACTAGTGGGAAAATAAAAGAAACCACTGAAAAGATCAAATAGCAATCATAGTGTTATAGAATTAAATGACACCTGTAGATATTCTGTGACAACCAGAACAATGTTTATAGATATATCCATTGTATAATTTGTTTAATACAATACATATACACTTAAAAACGTGATGTCATAACCATTGACCCGGCATTGACCACCACTACCAACCAACGTTCGGCTTTGTAGTGTAAGTGGTGGTTTTTGGTTGAAAAGTTAAAATAGAGGAAATGAGTGTCAAATACAACCATTATAAAAGGTGGTTATTTTGACCAACCAACCAATGGTTGTCAATGGTTGTCAAACATGGGAAAACAGAGAAATAGTTCCAAATGCGCTCTTGTCAGACAACCATGGAAAAGGTGGAAAATCCTTATGTATTATATTGATAAAAACAACCAGGCAAAGTAGAAGACCACCATTTTCCTGGTCGGTTTTTTTGTAAGGGATTGCTGGGTTGTAAACTACAACGGTTTGCACGCGTATTAAGTGCTTTGTAATGCACATGACGACGCAGTCTGGTACTACAGTGCATAACCTGTGTTTTTTCCCTTCATTTTGTACAATAGAGATTGTTTCTTTAACAAATTCATAACGAAGTTTAAACTGCTTTGCAATAAACACTAAATAATTGCGGTGATTTTTAAATCCTCAAAAAGCATTGTGATTTAGTTCTTGATGGAAGAAAATATGAAATGACAGTGTAAGCTTCCCCATTTATTTTGCTAAGCGTTTCTACTTTGAGAGCGAATGTTACTTCGCGTAAAGCATGCTCTACACATGTGGTTGTAGGCATACATTTATTTTGCGAAGCGTTCCTACTTTGAGAGCGAATGTTACTCCGTGTAAAGTATGCTCTATACATGTGCTTGTAAGCATACAGTGTACACGCTTTTGTAAATGTAACACCGTGTTCTTTGGGTTCTGCATGCCTACAACAATGAATCATTTGGAACCATTTTATACCTTTGATCTGAATTATCTTTATACCAAACCAGTACGTAATTTCGCAATAACCAAAATGACGGTGTTGATTAAGCATGACGGAATGACAAAAATACGCCATTAACCTTACATATGAAAGCAGTATGGAGTGCCGTCGACAGTCGAGGACAGCAATTCCCTTGGTTTTGGGAGAGTGAGATGAGTGATTTTCCTTCTCGTGAAACTAGTATCTGTCTAGGGGACGGACATTTGTTCCATGAAGGGTTCGGTCCGTCATGGACCGAATATTGCTTCTAACAGGTCTTTGAATAGTTCAGTCAAGTGGGCGTTTATGTGTAGATTTACTGATATGATACTGAACTGTCAGTACCAAACTACCATCTGGGATTTGTACAGATAGAATATGATAGTCAATATGATTTAGCAGTATATAATTGGTCAATATGGGCGTTACGTTATTTCAATTAGTTTCCCGACAACAGCCAAAAGGATCTGAAATATCAAAATTGAGGTTTTTCATATGAAATATGCCAACAATTTAGGACAAGCATACATTGCTGTGCGTGTGATTTTACTGTTTGCAAAGAGATTGGGTGATTTGGAATTTGACACAATTCATGAAGTGTATCTGTCACGCCACTGATCAATTGCGTCTGTCATACGGAACGCGCAGACGACCACTACATGTGGCATTGCAAAATTACGTGACGTTGATACCATATTAAGTGATGATGATATCAAATTTGGCATAAAAATACACTGATGATGTACAAAATACACACTAATGATGTACAATACCACGCTGATGATTACTTATTTGACCATTAGGCCTACATAGTTTGCATTATCATAATTATCTAATTACCTAATTTGTTATAAGCATCACATACTTGTGTAACATTATCACACCACTTTTATCATTGCAAAATTGTACATCATCTTGACATTATTGAATAACATCACAACTAGCGGCCCTCTTGTAGTACCATACTCGTGAAGCTTCCGAACTTGAAGCTGTTATAGTTTATGGTAACGCTAAACATCTAAATGACCATTAAAAAGGTCAATCGATTATTATTAATGCCCTTCTTAGCCTCGTTGAAAACGATTTTCTCGCGATGATAATGCACTTGTTTATTTCATAAACCAAACATATGTATTTTTAAGTCCATTAGTATATCCGCAGTACATTTAATCCATAAGTGAAACCGACCTTTGATAACAGCAGACGAAGGTGCTCAATAGCTGTTGGCAAATATATGCATCGCTTACTTCAATATGTGTAATTGCGAGCTGAATATAAAACCCGGATACACTTTGAAGCAGAAGATTATTTGACCAGAAGTAAAAATAACACCATTCTTATATAGATATATGAGGATATCATTTAAAATGATAATACTAAATAACGTATCCTAAAGAAATGCAAACTATGGGTGTGACTGTGTTCAACTCATTTCATGTAATTATTAACATTGTCTTCAAGGTCTGTTTAATTGCATACGATTCTTAAAACAATACAACTACTGTATAATACTTTTGGTCATATTGCAAAATATTAATTATTTTCCGTTACAACTTGTCCTATATAGGAGAACACAAAAATACAAATACATTTGAAAGCGTTCATGGTATCAGAAAATGCTGTGCAATTTCTTAAAAATGTACATAGGTAGAAATTGAAATAACCCGACATTTACTACACTTAACAATTCAAGTGCCAAGATATTAGGTAATGAAAAATGCAAAAAAACATTATTCAAGTTTGCATTGCGATTTTCTAAACATTCATTTTTGACTGTAAAAAAAAAAAAAAACAATGCAAAAATGCAAAAATGCAGTAAAGTTTATTAATGACTTGAAATTTTTGGTAAACCGATTCCAACTTTTCTCTTCTCGAATCTCTCTTTTCCAGTTTCCTGTCATGTTTTAATCTTGTGAATTTTTACAGAGATATATTAAGACAAAAGTCATAAATATTTATAGTCCGTCACAGTCAAGTAATTTTACTCCCGAATCTGATTCAAGACTTAAAAAAAGTGAACTGAGTACGAGGTGATTCCAAGTCGCCGACACGAATTTGGTTATAACAAAGATGGCTCGAGTATGACTCGAGTCTGAGTCTGAGAGTATCGGTAATTCTGAATTATATTTTGGAGCGAAATATCCTCAACTAGAATAAGAAAAACGAAAGTTACAAAACCAACCACGACGTCCATACTTTTATAATGAAAAGTTGTTCAGTAAATATCTACTGCACTTTCTAGATTTAACAGCTTCTACGTCAAAGCTGACGGAAATTTTGGTTAAATACAATTAACAAAGAGCGTTTCCATTTGTGATGTATAAAGGTATTGATATTAATGAAAACTATGAACGTATTGTAATCTCATAAACACCTGATTAAAGTTCCATAACGTGTCCCCGCTCTCATTTGTTTTAATTTAAGCTTCGTATTTCTTTATCTACCTCGATGAGTGCATATAATGCTTTCATATCATGACTACATTGTAAACAAAAACAAAGATTAAAACTGAGATATACATTGGCCGTGACATATCAAATAAAAGAATATCATTTTCCACAATAATACCTGCATGAAATTAGGTTTAAATTTTCGCGATATCTCAAGGCCGCTCGAAAAAAGGTTTTTGGCTTACAACTATGACATTTTGTAAGGATCATTCGTGTCATACTTCATTGTGTTTCTCTTAGTTTTTGATACTGGATCTTGTTATCGCTTGGCTAACAATGATCGTTTCTTATTGCAAATATGCTTTGAGAGGTAAAGTGGGCTATCCTCAACCATTTCCATATTTTGGCGCCTTTCGTGACTTTCGGTAAAGTGTGTCATGTGAGATGTTTTCAAAATATAATTCATGAGCAGACAGGTAAATAAACAAACATCCTTCTTCTGTAGAAACTATGCAGATTATTTTTTATACTGTTCCAACTTTCAACCTCATTTTTTCAAATCATGATTTTGCGGGATAGCTCACTTTGCCTTTCAGTGGCTCATATGTAATGCAAAGTTTAATTACAGAAGTACTCCATTACGTTTTGTAACTCAGAAACAGTCGATTGCAATTTATTGCATTATTAATGTATAACACTCTTTGTACCCACAAGTTTCAAATTCCCCAGAGCGCATGAAAAATATCAGAATATTCTCATTATAATAATATAAACAAAAACATTTTTGTGCACGCTGTCTTATGAAGTTCATGCTAAAGAGCAGATTCTAAATCAAATATAAATGCGGAAGACCTAACATTTGATATTTTCATAATTGATTTTAGCAGAACGGTGATCCATAATTGAATTTAGCAACACTCGTTGTAGAATTACATTTTGTAACAATTACGAAAAAGTTATCAATCAAAGAAAACGATTGCCCTTTCATGTCCAGGCTGATGGAATTGTATGAAGTGAAGAAGTTTATAATCGAATAGATGTAACGCTTTGAAGGAAACACAATGAATCTTCAGTCTATACTTGAATGCATTTCTTTGCAATGCATTAACTAGTAGAGCAAAATGTGTGTAAATCACGTAATATGTTGATAAAAGATCTGACACAAGATGATATGGCAATGATGGGTATGTCTTGCCGTAATTTATGCAGCTGTAAAATAGAAAAACAAACAAATCCATGCAATGGATCTACACGGAAGTTTATTTGTTATTATTATGGGTGGGAATTAATCACTACAGAGACATAATACATCGCTTCTTAAAGGAGCAAAACTTTAGAAAGAAATAAACCACTCAACATGTATGTGATGAATGCATGTATTGTTACACGCAGCTTATATACATAAGGCTAAGTAAAGAAGCACTAGGCCGAAAAGTGAGGGCGTATTTTAATGGGGTCCCAAAATAGAATGCTTATCTAGCACGCAACTGTATTGCAAATTTTTGGTTAACATGAATATTAGAGTGACGGCTGCCCTCTTTTATGTGCTATGGAGGCTTGAAGTTCATTTATCTATTGTTGATGATATATTTGTGAAATTCGTAAAAACGAGCACCCTCACTTTTCGGCCCAGTGCTCCTTTACTTAGAATAATGTATAGAATGCATTCATGACAAGCCAACAAATGTTGAGTAATTCTAATTAATTTGATTAATTTGCTATCAAATATTCAGTATCAAAATAGTATTTAGCTATATTTAGCTAAATAACTCTAGGCTAGTTTATTTTGATTCTAAAAAGAAATGGTATTCTCCCTCTCGGTAGATCACCAATCTGTTCATTGTTTATGGAAGCAAAATTTAAAGCGCAGGTAATCGACTGTTCTTTCTTAAGACAATTGACCTCTCTAAGTTAGTTAATTGACAGCTTGTTCAACCAATCACCGCACAAATTTTCCTAGCAACAAAATCTGCGTAACTAAATATCCTACGCGGTACTGGTACAGTAAAGCTAGCTGGTGGTGCGCGCTTAATAGTCAATGTTATTTACTGCACAAAACAAATTTCTGCATACACAGGCTGTGACGACCGTTTTGGTGAACACAAATTGCTCCTACGGGCTGGACCTTCTACGAGCTTGTAAAAGCGATTCCCGTTACCCAGGGCGGTTAGCAAACGGAATTTTGTTGATTAACTTTGCTAATATCTCTAAAGATCCGGAGAAGTGCAATAAATGAATCAAACTTGCGACAGGCCACACAAACATTTGAATTTCAACGCATTGGTCAGGCATGACTGCAGAATTGAAGTTTGTTTGCCCCACCTAGTAACCGTGTTGCCATAGTAGAGGTGGCCTATTTCCGTAATCGGAGAGATCAAATCAAAAAAACCTCTCGCTATTGCATCAACTCAAAATACAAACTCAGTAATTTCAGTAGAAAAATATTTGAAACTCCGTTATTAACGGTAAAATCACAATAACAATGATTTCAACTGAAAACAACAGACAATCGTTCAATCCTTTTCATAAATTCCGCCAATTTATTCAGAGCAACAAGGTGTGATTTGGGAATAACACTTCTTTTGTCAAAACAAGCCCCAAATGGAATTTTGAGAGGTTATATTCTGCATTCACAGACCTCCACTGTAATACATGCTCATTTTCAAATGTTAATGCAAGGAGGTACCACTTTACTCCTTGGTGTATGGACATGTATATTGATTTATATTGAATAAAAGAGTACTAAAATATTATCAGAATAGTTTGTTTTTGAATTGTGAAAATATCACACAATTTGCATAAAAAATGCAAATCGATGACTATTGTATCATAAGCAAAAACAAACATGAAGCAAAGATAAATATGCAAAGTTTATTGGTCAAGTAGTATAAATAAAATATTATTTTTGTTTTACCAATAGATTTTTATTTTATCAAAAGATTTTTATGAAAAATTTCATGAAATACTGAATTCGTTCTGATAAGGTGATAAGGTTACAGAGGTGAAAAGTAATATACAACTCATAAGTGTTTCTTGGGAATATATCGTTTATCAAAGCAATTTAATTCATCTTGAAATTTAACTTGAAACTCAAGATTATTTAACGTTTATTTACACAATTCAGTCAGTCTGTATATTTTGAACTGAAAGATAACACTCCAATCAAACTATAGTTACAACGCCAATAGTCCGGGATAATTATTTTGGGTAATCATTAAAAGTGAATTATCAGTAAAAACACATCCAATCTGCTATACGTGATACCATAATCGATTTTCCATCCAATAAATAATCATTTTAAGGAAATGATCAAAGATTGATTTTAATGGAGACTTTTCGATATTGTTTTTGATGTCATGTGAAGAGTTTTGCAACATTTGATTACCATCCTCGAGCTCTGAGCAACTTATCGCAATGTAACAATTATTTGTATGATTCTACGTATCGAGAGAAAACCAAGTTTTTTAAAAAATGCGATAAATTATTAATGTAGGCCTTATCTACTCAGGAATCGGACAGGAATTTTTTGAAAAGACAACTATGATATTACATAGAAGAGAATCATGCTGCAAGTATTAAGAAAACTATGCATGTTAGGAGAAAGTCCTAATAGATTGAACCAGCTTTTTGGACCATGAAAAAATAATTCCATTACACACTGAACATTTACTCATCTATCTGTTTTATTTTAACGACGTCTTTATAAACACATTTCAATTTACGGTGAGATGTATACAAAATGAATAGCATATAGTACAAATTACGCATTCGTAAAAGAATATTTCCGGTCTATTCATTTAGAAGAAATGAATTTTGATCGAACACCTTTGTCTAAACTTTTTACGCTCAGAAGTGTAAATTATTTATTAACTATATGGACTTGTCTCATTAAGAGATACCTTTTCTCCAGATTGCTATAAAACTTGTTTTGAGTTCCTTAAATACACCATTGATAATGTCCTGGAAACATTGAGAGTAAACAAGGCAGGGAGATAATTGGTGGAACTGATTATTGAGAAGTTTGTCACATCAAAAGGTATTACAACAATTTCACATGCAGAGGTACTTTTGAAACCATGAAGTTGCATTATTTCTTCTACTTACACAACACACAATCAGCGAATAAAATTGGTAAATTCTGCACAATATCAAAACACCATTCTGTTTCAGGATTATTACTAACTTCACAGAAAAATCTAGTACGAATAAAAATAAGAGCTTACGAAACTCAGATGACAATCAACACGCATGCTTCCTTCGATGTGAATATCAATTAAAAGTAGTTACACTGAAAATTACACTATTTAATTATATAGTTTGAATTCAGTGGAATCTATCTTCTTTAAATGAGTTTTAACTTTACCATCTTAAAACGAGTAATTCATTTGTAATAATTCATGTTCTACTTTAGGACATTTTCAAACGTCATTAAAATAAAGTTTAGTTTTCTTTTCGACACAAATTTAGTCTTGGTAAATATCAATTTGACAAGTTTAACAAAGAATGAATAAGTAAAAATCTATGGAAAAATAAACAACGACATAATCTCACGCAATAAATCTCTCCATTTACAAGTTTCTATGCGATACTTTGCAATAAACATGATAATAGAAAAACAGTTGTACCTAAAAATAAAAAAATAAAAAATGGGAAAAAACAAGAAGACAATCCACGGGGTTGCTGACCTTATCGCTTCTGCCGCATATAATTTGAAAAATAATCTTTAAGTGACATATCACATCTTTGGCGAAACATAACATTACATCATCTTTCATCAACCCACCAAGTAAAAACCCGATTGCACTGGATTTTTCCAAGACACGCGACTAACCAAAATGTATCACTTTTTAATCAATTATTTGACATCTAACCTTTACGTGACATGTCCCATTTTGTGCGAAATACAACCTACGTCACCTTACACCAAGTACCAATTAACACTATATCACTTACGGTTTTCCCAGGAAGCGTGACAAAAAATTACTGTTTAAAAAAATATTTTACCTCTGATCTTTGAACTTCAAGTGGCATATCCCAATATGTGTGGAATATAATCTTGCATGACACTTGCAACCCCAAACCACTAAGTAACAAACTCTAGACACCAACCCATCAAGGATCACTAAAATAGCAATTACTTTTTTCCAACGAAATGCAGCACACAATTTACGAATATTATATGACCTCTGACCTTTGAACTTTAAGCGACATGTCTCTTTTCCGACACACAATTTTATACCATCCTTCATCAACACCCACCAAGTAACGAACCACTTGCACTTATGGTTTTTCCATAAGACGCGACCGACCAAAATTTACCATTTTAAATCAACTTTTTGACTTCTGACCTTTAAGTGACATGTTTCCAATTGTTCGGGACACAACTCAATACCACCTTCCACCATTCCATCACTTACCAACCTAATATCACTAACAGTTTTCCCAGGAAGCACGACAAAAATTACTATTTTAGATAAATTATTGGACCTCTGATCTTTAACTTTAGGGCACATGACCCAACTTGTGAGGGACATAAGGTCACATCACCCCACACTACTCCACCAAGTTTCAACAAAATAGCTTGTACGGTTCTCTCAGGAAATGCGGCACAATATTGTGTACACTTACATACCCACCCACCCACTCACCTACTCACGCACACACACAAGTGAGTACAGTACCTTATCGCCATTATAAGGTAATGAAGGAAAATAGTATTGCTGTGTCAAACATAGTACACAAAATAAGTTGATATTCACATATAAAGCAAGCCAGATTGATTTCGAAACCATTCAATTTACATATTTTGTCCGTTAAATATTGTTAATTAGGTTATTCCATTTCAAATGGCATTTGATTTGTGTTTGGAAGGAAATCAAAAACATTTAAGACGATTATAAGTGGACAAACAATACCGATCGGTCGTGATTTGTAGGTCAAAATATGGTCAACATGTTGTGAAGATGTTGAATAGTTTTAAGTTAGTTTGTGAAAGTCTATATTTTCATGGCGTTGATGCTAAATTTTGAAAAGTCAATGCTATCTGAATCAATATCATTTATCAGTATTATCAAGATCATTTATAATCATTTGTTTCTCACATTTATTCAGTTTTCATAATTACAAACCACAACTAATTTGTTTTATTATAAAACAGCAGTCGGCACGAGACTTTCGATGTACAAGTGTCATTCCGAAAACCTAATCAAATAACATTAGATATCAAAATGCCCATTAAACATGTTAGAATGTTGTTGTAAGCATTGGCAACCAACAGGGTTAAAGGAATGTTCACAGAGATTTTATATTGTACAGAATGAGCTATAAATTCTAAACAAAATAGCCTTGATATTATTCAAATAACACCTCTATTTTCCAAGTTATGGCTAATCAAAGTTTAAGAAATATTTAATGTATTCAAAAGCTATGAGGTATGAAAGAGAGGACAGCTCTAAATGTTAATGTATTTCTTTGAATTTCTGTCTTAAATTTCAATCACTGAAAATCATCAAACTGCTTTCCCTGCTAAATTTTGATTAAAGATTAAAAAACCCTTTGGTCATATTTAACTTCTCCCGTTCAAAGAATGGTAGTGAAGGATTGCAAAACGTTAACATAAGGAAATTCCCATGTTTTCTTGTAGTGATGTCACACAATTACAATAAAACTTGCATTATTTAGTACGATAAGATCATAAACTTCAGAATGCTATACATTGGTCAATTTTGGACCGGTTTTGGTGGAATGCTTTTTTCATGGTTTTTAGTCTAAGTAAGTTCAAGTTGTTGCTACCTCTCCATAGATCTTTAACGTTAGATAAAGATGCATCTATGTCCTCAACCCTCAATTTGGAAGACCAAATTGAATTGCTAAAGGAAAGGTATCGTCCCATACAGAAAGTCAGAAGTAAACGCCGCTGTGCTGGTTACGTCTCTCAAGTTCCGATTTTCAATTTGCCTTATTGATATGAGAAATCCGTGATTTTATCGATAACAAATGCAGGCCCATAAGTTCTGTCTGATGGATATGTGATCGATAACAAATGCAGGCCCATATGTTCTGTCTGATGGATATGTGATCGATAACAAATGCAGGCCCATATGCTCTGTCTGATGGATATGTGATCGATAACAAATGCAGGCCCATATGTTCTGTCTGGTGGATATGTGATCGATAACAAATGCCCATATGGCCCAAATATGTTCTGTCTGATGGATATGTGATCGATAACAAATGCATGGGTGATCCAAATGCATATGTTCTGTCTGATGGATATGTGATCGATAACAAATGCAGGCCCATATGTTCTGTCTGATGGATATGTGATCGATAACAAATGCAGGCCCATATGTTCTGTCTGATGGATATGTGATCGATAACAAATGCAGGCCCATATGTTCTGTCTGATGGATATGTGATCGATAACAAATGCAGGCCCATATGTTCTGTCTGATGGATATGTGATCGATAACAAATGCAGGCCCATATGTTCTGTCCGATGGATATGTGATCGATAACAACGCAAACTTGTCGCGATCAATGAAGATTTTCTTTAATGGGTGAAAAGACCGTACAAAATATGTGGCGTTTAAATTAGACCGACTGATATATGAGTTTTCTGCCTTATTTCGCATTTTTTTAAATGAAGAGAGTTTTTAGTGCAAATAAAAATAACACAGATTAATTGTTTGATTATTTTAAAGTCAGCAGTAGTAGTTTATCTGCATATTTCCCTTTGGATATACACAAATATGAATAAGCCACTCTGATTAAATTTACCTTGTCAGGAGTAAATCAAAAATGATCGTCTGTTTAAGTTTTTTTTGCTGTATATTCCTTTGTTATCTCTTTTTGATACTAACCACGGTTTGCACTTTTTCGTTATTTCCATAATGTATCAGCTTTGTAAGTAAATACGGTTTTGAAAATTAGAATAACAAGGTTGACTTATCTCTGGCCAAAATTAGAATTACAAGGTTGACTTACCTCTGGCCAAAATTAAAATAACAAGTTGACTTATCTCTGGCATCAACCTTGCATGCAACTCTGTGATCGATTGATTATTGTTTCGATAGCCACAGATATAGGATATATACTAACACATACATTAATGTGTATATTACATAATACACATATTAATACATAACATAGGTCATTATAAAGCTTCAGCAAAAACGTTCTGCTCTAAATGCATACCTACCATTCCGACTTTGACCCCCTTCCTCAGCAGCACAGTTTTCAAACCATTAAATTTATTTTCCGTTAGTACTAGGGAGTTTTGATTACATTTCTCTGTACTCAAAGTTCTGCTATCTTCACTGAAACCATTGAGGTCGATTTGAACAAATTTATGTTCGTACATCCTTGGATTGAATAAGATGCTTCTATGCTACGATTATCTTATCAAGTCTCTTTTAGATAATTGAAACTGACTCACGCCGTAGACAGCTTACGCGTAAATATCAAGGTCTATGGAAAAAAAGTAAAAAGGTATTCTTTTCTGAGAAAATGTTAAGAGCGCGTTTCAAAATGACGGGTCAAAATTTGCATTATTTGGCGGCACTTATGTGTTCGTTAGCATAGGCTGTCAAATACTTAGAATATGTAGTTCCTCATGAGGAGGCTTTAGGTTAGATAGACGCGAAGAATGGTTGCATTATAACGACCAGCACGTAATAGTGATAGTTTTCATTACGTACTACTTTTTCTCTTCACATTTACTTTTACATTTACACAATTATATTTTGAAAAATCTAACACTTTGATGAATAGTATGTTTTCCTATTTGGCTAACCACGAAACCATTTCCTTAAACACTTTAAAATAACAGTTCAATATCTTAACGATTTAAAGTGTATTTGTTTTGGAAGTTACAATTTGAACACACAAATACCAAAATATCTAATTTAAGTAATTTCAATTCCAAAATGTGATGTGCGAATAAAAATACAAAAAATGTTATTCATGACTTTATGGTAACAAAAGGTTTTGTGGTTCCAATGCTTATGTTTTTCATAAGTTGATTGATTTGCAAAATTTGTATCAACTGTCTTGTCATTGCAACGGCGTAGGAACAATATTTTCTTGGGGGGGCCGAAAGTTTATTTACATTTTGTCCCATTTATTAACA
The DNA here is from genome assembly GCA_020152595.1 of Chiridota heheva. Classification (NCBI taxonomy): domain Eukaryota; kingdom Metazoa; phylum Echinodermata; class Holothuroidea; order Apodida; family Chiridotidae; genus Chiridota; species Chiridota heheva. The sequence goes on from JAIGNY010001761.1 coordinate 1,756,563, forward strand.
GGATTGTGTGTTGTTGTTTTTTTAAACAAAGAAGAATAGACAATTAAGTTAGTATAAGATACGACGTACGTGGCAGTACATACACGCTCGCAGGGTAGTGACCTGTCACCTTTATGTACACGTACTAACTGCATGCTGTATGTTACACATACACAGGCGCTACGTCGGTGTATACGATGTAATGCTACATTTTACGGCCAAGTGTGGTCAATTCAAATTATCATAATTGTCGAAACTAAATTCGGACCCGGGATCCGACCGAGGTATTATTAATTATAATCGATTTAATTAGAAGAACAAGCACCGAAAAGGTTTAGATATTTCACAGAGGGTACAAATAAGCCCAAGAAGGGGTTTTCTTCCCTGAAAAGTGTGTGTGTGTGGGCGGGGGGAGCATTCTTCCGCCCCTCACATTTTTAGACTTTAGCCCCCTAGCCCCACTTCCTACGCCCTATTGTCATTGAATATCATGCGGAAATAATATATGTTACATAATATTTATTCATCGACCAAACCCGTCATGTAAATCAAAATAAATCTTGCCAGCATTATCATTTTTACAATAATTAACATGATGCAAAAACGATTGCTCATTTATCCTATTTGAAGAATTTTTCAGTAAGTCCCGCCGGCAAAATAGTATTCAGAAAATTACTATCACAGCATTAGAACATATGCATAGACCATAACCCACCTGTGTACAACATATAGAATAATCTGATTCATAGTTAATGAGATACAGTATGGTGTTTACATCATTTAACAATTTCCAAGTAAGCCACTCCCACCATGCATATTAAAGACATCTGTTGATAAGATAAGCATGTACACAATAACCAACAGAATTATCATGCCCAATATGACGCAAAACGGACATACAGTTGCTCATTTACTACTTTTTCCAAATTTTCACTTGAAGCCCCGCCCACTTATCATTATGCATGAAATCACCGCCAAAAACATCAGGGCACATCTGCAAATCATGAGCTATCTGTGTACCACACATGACATGAATCCAGTTCATAAAATTTGAGATATCGTGTTTAGAAGCCTTTTGTTTACAGAATCATATTAAGCCCCGCCCACTACGCATTTGAATGAAAGTCAACGTTTTTTCATCATGAACATGTACACACCAGCTAACATTATAATTATACCAAATATGAATAAGAGTCGTTAAATTATAAACATTTCAAGATTTTTACATTCAGCCCCACCTACTCATTAATATGCATGACATCCCCACTAAAATCTACAGACCATGGGCTATTTGTGTACCAAATATGACATGAATCTAATTTACCGCTGTTGAGATACCGTGTTACAAGCTATTTTCAGCAAAATCATATTAAGCCCGCCTATTACGCATATTAAGGAAAGTCAACCTGTTTACATTATTCACATGTACACACCAGCTAACATCATAATTTTACCAAATATGAAACAAAACAGACATGCGGATGTTAAGATATGAACGCTTTCAGAAATTTACATTAACCCCGCCTTCTCATTAATATGCATGACATCACCATCAAAATCAATAGGGGACATCTACGGACCATGGGTAATCTGTATACCACATATTACATGAATCCAGTATATCGTTCTTGATATATCGCGTTTACGAGTTGGCAGTCACAAATATACATACATACATACATACACATCACATACACATACATGCATACACCCATACACCCATACACCCATACATACATACATACATACATACATACATACATACACGCATACACACATACATACATACATACATACATACATACATATATACATACATACACACATACATACACACACACCATCATAACCGCATAGCTTTCTGATGCTCTTGCATCAGAACCAAACAGTTTGCAATATGATTTGTCATTAATGTATTATTTACTTTGATGTCTTACTTCTTCCAATCGACTTTTTGAGTTATGATTGACATTCAAACATTGTATCTTTAGTTCCGTGTAGTAATTCTCATTCATGAATAGTAAATTAAGTTTCTAGCTTTCTGATTGGTTAATTACATTCTTGAACTTGAACACATTCAAGACCAGCAAGATGTACGTTAAGAGAATGATGATGATCAACACTTTCCATATATTAACACCCCAATTAAGCCTAATAAATGTACACCATCCTAGGTCTGAAATGGCACAATTTTAGATTTGTATTTGCTCTGTTTGGCTAATCGGTGGTCTGGAATACTTTCGAGACCAGACTGACCTGTATGGCAGTACATTTATGTGCCTCATGAAAAATATTGGCCTACATTGGCAAAATTATGAAAAGTATATCCAAGGATATGCAAAGATATATAAGAAAATGTATGAGAAAAATAAACCAACCACAAAATTCTAGCCACAACAATCACAACTCTCTAAGTCTCAATCAACAGCTCTGGCTTTCATTCGAAAACAACCTTTCATAGCAACCGTTCTTAATCATTTTATAAAAATTAAAATAAGGATTATTAAATTATTTGCCACCATTCCTCTACTGACCAGAGCAGAAATTTGAAAGCCTTGCAAAGTCAATATTTGGCCCCCAAGTAATTAAATGCAGCAATGTTTACTGACACGTGTTATCAAAATACCTCAAATTGTAGATATTTAATTAACAGTAACGTACTATACATTGTACTTTAATAGTCTGACAGTCTGCTGCGTGTCTGTGTAGGCCCTATGTGTAAACGTAACAGAATCTTAAGCCTAGCCCATGTTGGTCACAAAACAAATGAATGAGCTGCCAACTAACGTTAGCTCAATTAAACCTAAATTCGACGTTTGCAAACTTTCTAAATATTTTCAAACATCAAAAGAGGCCTAGAAATAAACCTACGTTTATCATTCGAGTCTTACTTTGATCCCTTAATTACTGTGGCTGTATATACTTTTCCAAGACCTTGTTTTTCAACTTTGTTCTAAATATTCAGAGTGCTAGCCGGTTTCGCGATTTATTTGTTACTGTCTGTCAAAACGTGATAACCTATGACCTGCCCATTTTAATGCATTTCTGTATTATTATTATTCCAAAACAACGAACAGCTTCTAGCGGTCGTACAAAAGTAATATGAAAAAAAAGTTTGAGATCGAACATGTGTTTTCTTTCATTAAGTTTGGCGAGTAACTTTAATCTGTCTGTCCGTACGGTCACATCTTCAACTAGTCAGTTGGTCGCGCGCAACAACAAATGAAGAAACGTTTAAGTAAATAACGTCACGATGAGTGTTAGGAGAATATGAAAAGTGACTAAAATAAATTGCATTTTTTTCTATATTTTCACCTAAAAAATTAGACATTTATGAATAGGGATAAAAGCGAAGGTAGCCGGTTTTAAATGGCGTTTCAGACCGCGGATGGCGTTATGTAGGGTCAGCAGACCTCGGGTTTCTCCTCGGTATCCTCAAACTCTGCGATGACGTCATCT
>JAIGNY010001761.1:1765000-1800000 GCA_020152595.1 Chiridota heheva
CAAGTTATTACCAACATATACACATATTCTTGTAAGTTGCATTCCACTAATTTCTGTCTAGAGCTTGACCAAAGAAGCTGACGAATACATTTATTGGTACGAGATAGAAAATATAATCGGTGGTTGGTTAGAACTTCTTAAAGAATTAGTTTAGTGGTCAAGCAAGTTGATCTTATATAAAAGAGGACTTAAAAAAATGGTGAAGAAAGCATTCCAAAATCTGATTTCTTAAAGGAGATATATGTTCACGTTCAAGTCTTACCTGTGTAGAAATTAATGTTATACTAAGTCTATCAATGAAAGGTTGGCACCCTGATCCTCACAGTCTTAACAATTGTGAATGCATTTTAAAAGAAATAGATTTAACATATTTACTATAATTTATTTTCTCTTAAACTTTCTTCAGGTGGTAAATTAAAATTACCCATACTAGATTCTGTTTGACTATTTTCATGACATATCCAATGGTTTTGAGCCACATTATCGCAGGACAAAAATATGATAGAATACATAAAGACTTTGAGGAATCTGAGGATGTAACATCACAACTAGTCTGATTACAGTCGTGTCTACACAAATGATACTAAACTTTAAACTTAAATATATCCTGAACGTAATAAGAGTTTTTAATGTTTTCTTCACCATTTTGTTTATTTTGAAGTCATCTTTCGTATGAGATGGACTTACTTGATCCCTGAACTAATGATTTTTGAAACTCAGTAAACTCGCCTCATTTTGAGCTTCGTTGGTTAAATTTAGGATATTTTTAGGAAATTCTTTGAAAAGTGTAAGACTGGGCGATTCCTTTTTAATTGAATATTATTACATATTTTACTGAAGTTGGGCTATAGGAATACGTATGGTTGTTAAAACAAAACTGTATATCCATACTCCGTGATAGCTTGCCTCCTATAATTGATTTCCCAAGACACGGAGAGAAATATAATATTGATGAGGGTTACAGGGCTTTAAATGGGCCAGAGAATGCGCTGAAATTTATATTCCATTCATTGGAATAAAACATTTGATGATGAATTTTAAGAACATGATATGGTGTGCTAGGTATTTCAATGCAATGAAATTTATATTTTCTTTCAAAAGATTAGTTTAGTGGTCGAGCATCTTACTCTTATGTGAAAGAGGACTTGAAAAACATTCGAAAATCTTATTTCGTTAAGTAGATATTAAAGTTTAAAGTGTAAAGAAAGGACTGAAATCAGACTAGTTGTGATGTAATAGCCTCAAATTCCTCAAAGTCGTTATGTATTCTATCACATTTTGTTCTGCGATTTTGTGGCTTAAAAACCATGGGATATGTCAAAAAAGTAGTAAAGCTGAATCTAGAAAGAGAATTTCTGGCATATACCACCTGCAGAAAGTTTGAGGAAAATTAATTTGAATATTGAAAACAATTAAAAAACCTTTCTATGAAATACATAAAGACTTTGATAAATCTGAGGCTGTGACATCACAACTAGTCTGTTTTCAGTTGTTTCTACAGACATGATACCAAACTTTAAACTTGAATATCTCCTTATGAGATGAGAATGAGACTTTGCGATACTTTCTTCACCATTTTGTTTCTTTTAAAGTCCTGTTTCATATAAGATGGACATGCTTGACCACTGAGCTAATCCTTTAAGATATTATTCTCAAGTCTTTCTGAAAAAGAAAGTTTTTTCTTCAAAGACTTGTCATTTACATATGAAACAGAAAACATGACTGAAGCGTTTTTGGTAGATAGTAGCAATAAATATCTTGCAAAATATGGAAATCGTGGGCAAATCGTATTACTCGGAGCAAAATGCTAAACAATGATGCTAATGATATGATAAAACACACAGAGTAAGCTCTTTGAGTTGAAATCATATTACAGCAGTAGCTCATAGGAACAATACACTTAACAAAAATGAAAAACAGCAACTTTTACGGAAGCATTACCAGATTACACTGCATTAAAATTGTTTGAAAGATTTAGGGCCACTCAAAATTACTTATTCCACTGACGCAACGTGATGATACAGCCCAATGACCTTTTAGTTCAATTTATGAAATATTATTCCCCAAACTAAACTAAGTTTATGTCGGAAAAGAAATGTTAACATTCTTTCACAAGGTTATTGACATGAAAATCAACGGAAACTTACTCGAAAACTCATTCCATCCTTTTCAAAAACTATCCTTAACACCCATAAGACTTTTGATTTCATAAAATCTTAAAACTACCAAACTTAACAAGGGAAATTACACACTTGAAAGTTTGATAAAATTGTAATGCCTCTGAATAAACTCACATTACATCATTTGATGCAATTAATTATGTTTTTATATGAATTTCTCACCTACATTGTGATGATTTTTCTCTCCTTGTCTATGGTTGCATAAACACTCAATATCTGAGTTATGGGTACCAAATGACAATTTTTAGCTAATCAAATACAATCATTTCATGATGAATAATTCTGGCTATAAATTTTCAGTTCAATGCATCCAAACTCACCAGAGTTAATATAACTCACTGATGAAAACATCCTTTTAAAAGTCAAAATAAATCCTCAGCCCCACATTACACGCATGATTGGTCCTGCAGTCACCAAATCATCCACAATACCTGGCCCTTCACAATCAGTTCCATTGTGTGCAAATAGATGATTGGGAGTGTAATCACTGATTGGGATGCGTAAAATCACTGAACTATCAGTGATGTGTTGCTTAATTACTTCTAGCAAAGTCTAAAAGTCATACCCGCCGAAATGGAGGGTCTTGCGGGTAAAAAGTTGGAAAATTTGTAGCGAGGATTGGGCTAATGTTTTTTTTTTTTTTTATATAAGAGAAATGGTAAAGAAGAAGTGACAATGTACATGATCTGAAATCTTAAATTTCCAAATAATGTATTGTACAATGTTCTATTTTGGTAGTGATGAGATATGTATATTCATTCAATTAACCATTGGGACCGAGCCATCTCGAGTCGAGGTACAGCGGCTTAGTGGTTAAGAACTCCCGACGTGAGCGTTGCATTGTGTTATTGAGCAAGACACTTTCTCTACTTGTTGTGGTCCTCTCAGCTGTAAAATGAGTATTAACACTGCTCATCAGGTGCTCTCTCTCATCCGCTCACGCCAAGAAAATCGGAGGTGATAATCACTGGCGTGATTAACCTTTATTGTCCGAGTAAGGATTTAGCTTATTTTGGTTGAGTTTATCCGGATATATTATCGATAATGAAGGAAGTACATCCGAAGTTAAGAGATAATAAATACTATTCTAGACGTATATCAATATTTCACATGAAAATATATCTGATACAAGCAGGGCTTGATAAATTCTCTTTAGCAAATACCAATTATTCGCATTGGACATAGAAGTATAAAGTATAAAGCATAACGTTTTGATAATCGTGGTCATATCTTATTTGACCTATAATGGACACCACGCATCGCGTAAATTGTATCAGAGATAAAAACAAATCGTGCAGTGAATTGTCATATATTTTCAAATCGTAAAGCACACGTTTTGTGCATTTTGCAGTTTAAAAAATCAAAAATACCTGGGGCGAGAAAGTTCTTCCTTAATTAGTTTGCCTTGTAATGTTGCAAAGATTGTAGATTAAGATTCCAGGTGCATGCAAAATGCTTCTTATCATGTATCAAATTGGTTTTTGCATTCAATAAAGAAGAAGATGAATTTATTTTTGATTTCACTGCGGTTTTTGACTTGTTATTCTATAGTATAAAAACAGCCTTCAATAATTAGTGAGTATGTGGAAACTCTTCACAGCTAATGTGCAATGTATAGGAAATTACCAATGAGCGTCTTTTGACACATTTGCTCTTCTTGATGCTATGAAGTAAATAAATTGTTGGTCAACAGTAAAAGGTTTAAAATGCGCTGAAATACTAAAATGGAAAGAAACATGGATTACGACTGGCAATAGTATTCATGACACTCCACACCTTATGTTATTCCTTTGCAATGACCATTTTCAAGGTATATCAATATTACGACCAGTTATCATTTTTTGAATGTTGTACTCTTTTGTAACGATTAATACGGGCACAAAAATGAGCAATATATTGTTAATTTGCCCTTATTTTCAAAAACGTTATCAATCGGTAACTACGTTTTACACTTTTCATGTGTAATTCAAGTGTGGTCAGCGGATTATTTCTTTTTGATACTTTTTTGTCGGGTTTTATCAATGAAGGACACTTGCATCGGTTTAGTAATAGCAGAGTGTAAAATCTCATCGAAATGTTTGCCTTATTTTAGTTGTTCCATAGACATATATTGTAACATTTCTGTTATTTAAAAACATTTCTACCATTCAACCGTCCGTATTTTTACTACTTTTTTTAGGGACAGTTAAATCATGAAGTAGACGACTTTAGAATTAATATCCAATTTAGCCTTTTGAACTATATATCGTAGGAAGCAAAAACAGACTATCTGGGGAAAACTAAAACACTGATCTTATTTGTCTTATTATTGATCAAGGTTTCAGGTTTCTTTGATACATACATTATTAATGATATACAATAGAACGGTGAAGGCTACCCATGGGATTTCCTTTATTGCTCCAAATTTTTAATTAAAAGTAAAGTTACTGATAATTTATAGAACATTTGCTTTAGGTTGATCGGGGTATGCTATGATCAAAAGTTAAGGCTTTCTGCCATCGTCAGTAATAACAACTTTCAAGTCATGTAAATTAAAGCATGCCTATTTCCTAAAAGACAACACGTGCAAACCTCAAAATCCTGAATTGTTTTTTGCTATATTGACATTTCGTATATCAAAAAGCAAAAGGCAATGTTATATTAGGTGTAACTAGTGCTTAGATTATTGTATTACTCATGTTCCATAGCTAAGATTGAAAACGCACAACTATTCTAAAAACATGAATGTTTTAACATTCCTTAAAATAATATAATTCTCAGTTGTTAATACTTCCACTGATATAGTGAAATATCTTTAGAAGACTAAGTAAGTATAGTTAATACAAAAACCAATATAGAGATTATTATGTTATTAATAATCTATAGGAGAGGGTATAAATTGTAGGTTGAACAAGGTCTTAGATTATTGTATTATTCATGTTCCATAACTAATGCTTGAGACACCCAACTGTTCCCAAAACATGAATGTCTTAGCATTCCTTGAAATAGAATAATTCTCAGTTATTAACAATTCCACTGATATTGTCAAATATCTTTAAAGGACTAAGTAAGTATAATTAATCCAAAAACCATTTTTGAGTCAAAACCATTATTAACCATTATTATATTATTAATAGTCGATAGGAGAGGGTATTAATTGTAGGTAGAACAGGTGTTTGAGTTTTTGAAATAGCTATTTCATTTTCCAAATTAGGGCACATCAAAGTTTGAGGGATTATCAATGTTCAAATATTTAAATATCTATGCTAAATTTGTATTCTACTGCTCTTTATATAATTCCTTAATCCATCAATATGATTCCTTAATCCCAGTCACTGTGACAGATGTCAAAGTCTTGATTTGCGGCTTTGATGAAGATTCATTAGTTTATGGTTATAACTTTGTATTGCTGCAAAATCATGACATGGCACTTAAACAAAGAACTAATATAATATACAAATTTACCATTTGAAAAAAAAATCGTGGTTTAAAACAGCACGCATACCAAAAAATAGCATAAAGTGGGTAAAAAATAGTGTAAATTTCATATCGATGTTGAAAATTGCACTTTTCGATAGTTACGTGTTGACTGTTTTTAATGATTTATTTTGGTTACTTTCATAAGTTTGATAGATTTTAAAGCGATTGAGCTTAATTTGACTCTACAAGTTTATTTACATTTAAAGAAAGCGTTTGTTCAGGTAAGATGTACATTGTTTTTAAGAAAAAGATTACAACAATGTAAGCAGTGTATGTTTATACATCATTGCTGTTATCAATGACATGCCTGTTGCATTTACGAAGTAATGTTAGAAAAACATACACCAAGGACATCTCGTGAACTTTGTTAGTTCCTTTCATTGCTATTAAAGGCAGGTGACTTTTAAACACTCTTTTTTAAGCTTTAGAAAATTAGACTTTAGGATAATATGTGAGATAGAGCACATATGAAAGTCATGAAAAGAATCAGTCTATATATAGGACAAGTCACTTTGTTTTTGTATTTATGTGCAAGGATATACGAACACATTTGTAATTACCTGCAATAGTCTGGTAACTGTTACAGAAGACGAAACGTTAAATGATCATCAGCAAATAAATCCGGACAGAAAGATATCTAGTCCATCAATGTGGAGTTGAGGTTCTTTGAGGATAATGGTGTCTTTACAAAACAAAGAGCCATCGAAAGTCAGCCCACAGAAAAGTCCACATAAACGTTCTTAAGCACTATAAAGCTACTCATTGGAAATGGACAGTGATCCTGTTATGGATATTTCTCCATTTGTTTTGTAACAACATTGGAAAATATTAATGTTGAACGCTCCTCTCGGTCCTTTAAGGGCATTTCTCCTAGTAATTTCAAAATAATATTTTATTTAAATGAATTATGTTATTCACGATATGTACAAAATATTTCGCAACAATTACAGGAACAAGGTTTCAATAAATGTGAATTTGCAATAACTGCTACTTCCTCAGGGCAAGTTTACCAAAATATGTACTTACAAGCTAAAAGGATCAAATATACATCATATTTGGGTTAGGATGAAGACAAATATTCTAAAAAGTATTTTTATTAAATCTGAACATTGGCAGGAGAAAGTCATTGAAACTTGAGACTAATTATATTCCACAGCGTCATTTTAGATGAGCTCTAGAAACTAGTTGAGACGTTTTATTTCGTTGATCGTCTGATATATTCAGATACATTTAGATTACTTTATCTTTTAATTGCAAATATATTAAGCTTGTCAATGAATTATTTGACTTATCCTACTTCAGATTGTCAGAGCTAAACTTAACATTGATGTAACTTCGTTGTATGATGTAATGTAGTTCATTGCATTAATATTAATGTAATATAAGAAACGTCAACCACTATTGTTTTTATTCCAGCAGCAATTCAAAGAGACCGCACTACGAAAGTATAGATTTCACTAGCTTTTTATACTGGAAAATCCGGCCATCAATTCCATTTAATCATAATAATCATGATTAGAACATGAATTTATTATTGCTACGCTACGTTGAATCCACCTGCTTCATCGCAATTAGTCTCCAAAGATTAAAAGATTAAAGCTAATTTTAAAAGACCTGGTTTATAAAACGTATTACGAAATATTATGTGACCGTATTTCGTACGCAAAATTATCATACAAAAGAGACAAATTAGACTCACATACCATTTTCCTTCTTGCATTGATTATGATTCTTGTATTATTCCTAACCATTTTGTTTTCCCTTCTTATACCATCATCGTCCTCTTGTCGTCTATACGTCAGCATCACAGGAATTCAAAGTGAGGGCACATGGTGATGCTTTCCAGTGAGTAAACTATTCATCTGTCAAGTTAAAAGACGTGTGCCTTCAATCATTCATGCTGTTGTAAAACTTTTGTTGGTAACTTCTCCTTTGTGTATCGCATGAAATACGAAAGGTTGCAATATTATGCAGAAATACAAACTGCAGTAAACTACGCCGTCTTTCTTTCAATAACTATATACACATACAAGTATATTAGGCAGTGGTCCCGGGTACAAATTTAGCTTCTTATCTTTGGTTGCGTGACCCACCTCGGGGATGAATGTAAAAAGTGTGAATTTTAAAGTGGAATGATGCTACAAATATCATATATTTTACAGTCACAAAAGTTGCACATTTAAGAGATATTGAGGTACAAAGGCAAAAGCATTTTGAAGGGTGCCCTCTATTTTGTGTTACTTCTTATTTTCTTTAATTTCTTAAGTTATATCAAGCAGATTGAGCTGATATTTGACAGGCTTGTCAACTGTGTTACCTGATACATATTTAGATAGAAATACATACAAAAGAACAATAAACAGCGTCTTCTTTTGAGATACAAAGTTCAAAGCCATTGGAGGTGCCCTCAATTTGTTGATTTTCTGTAATTTCTGAAGCCCTATCAAGCACACTGAATTAAATTTGGCAGGATAGATAAAAGTATGAATTGTCACATATCTATATAGGAATACAACCAGTGGTACTGGCACAGGGGTGCATGGAACATATGACCTTCCCTATGACAGTCAAAGCCAGAACTGAAATTACAGAAACATACTAAAATCAATTTCTGAAGTATTTCTTTCTTTGTAGAAGCAGGATACTGTAAGTGACATCAAAAACTCAGGCCAAATTATCCCCCTCCCGATACCCCCTACAAGTGGTCAGCTGGCACTACTGAATGAAGCATAAACAGTGCCCTATATATCTTTATTGTTGATTTATTGGGATTGCATCAGTGGCGTAAATCTTAAAAAAAAAAAAGCGGGAGGGGTGATTTGTAAGATTTATCTGTTAAGGCGACACCAAAGATGTCAGTACGCACAGCGCTCGCTTTTTAATGTGGGATCCAGTGGTCCTCTTGAGTGCCCCTGGAGGAGCACAGGGGCGAAGTTCTGGGGCTTCGTCCACAGAAGCTCTCGCAAAATTGACATTTGAAGGGGAAAAAGTATGTCACAACGCATAGGAAGAAGGTATACTATAAAGTCAAAATTCGTGTTAAACAGTTCGGTAGATTCTGCTCTTATGGAGAAAATTATTTTCCCCCGAAGAGGTAAAAATCTCAGACGCCATTTTGAAGATTACCCATGATGCCTCTAACGGAACAGCGTAACGCTATGGCACAGAACTTGCATGAGTGCTAAAAAATTTATAACCAAGTAGGTCAATTTCATTTTTGCATTTTTAAAATCTATACTTATCAATCTAAAAATTATCTAGTTCCCAAATGGACATCCACAACGCCGTTTAAGAGATATTTAATGACAAACTTACAAATTCTGGCCTGCTTTCGCTGGGGATTATCGAAGTAACGCAGACACTATGCAGTACCAAAAAGAAAGAAAATTTCCATTGTACAAACAGGTATGCACACAAGGCAGCCTCATCACTTCGCACATACAATGACCGCATATAAGCTAATCAAAAACCGTAGGTCAAAGCACTTGTAAATGGAAAACCGGACGTTACATAATTTACATAGGTTTTGCCTCTTCGGGGGAAAATAATGTTTCTCCTGAAGAGGGGAATCTACCGAACTGTTAAAGATAGCTATATACACAATATACAACACACAAAATCATGAAAACGCATATTGCGGAAATGTGTTTTATTGTTCACGTTTCTGTGCATGAATATACGTCTATGGATACTCTTTGAAAAATATGTGTAGTCTAAAAAATTGTTTGATAAGCTTCCAATAATTTACTATGAACGTAATAATTGTGTCAAAACTTAAAGAAAAACCTGTACTATCTCCCGCCCGCCCCCTCCCCCCCCCCCTTCTATCTTCGGTGTCTTAGTTCATGAATTAAATTCAACATCGCACAAAGTGTTGATATATTACTAATAGATTATTTCACATTTTCAAACTCTCCTCTGAAGAGCGCCCATTTTCTGAGAAGTGGTCTTTTGAAATCTACAATAACAATAAGCACTTAGAATTTTAAAGCTAGTTGAAAAACCGATACGGCTCTAACCATTTGACGAATCTATAACCTACACTCGGGGGGAAAACCTAATACAGAACATCGCGTTACCATTTTCATTTTTCGTGGTGCATGATTGAAGTGCCGTTTTAAACGAAAATCGAACTCACGGTGTAGGTGCACACGGTGTGAGTGCTCACGGTGTGGGTGCTCACGGTGTGGATGCTCACGGTATGGGTGCTCACGGTGTGGGTGCTCACGGTGTGGGTGCTCACGGTGTGGGTGCTCACGGTGTGGGTGCTCACGGTATGGGTGCTCACGGTGCTGGTGCTCACGGTGTGGATGCTCACGGTGTGGGTGCTCACGGTGTGGATGCTCACGGTGTGTGTGCTCACGGTGTGGATGCTCACGGTGTGTGTGCTCACGGTGTGGGTGCTCACGGTGTGGATGAGAGCGGTGTGGGTGGGGCGGTGTGGATGGGGGCGGTGTGGATGGGAGCGGTGTGGGTGGAGCGGTGTGGGTGGAAGCGGTGTTATCCATTCAGTGATGGGGGTATCATCGGTACTGACTCATTATAGCCTACTTTAAGAAATTGGTTCTTCAACATATGGTATGAGTCAGCACAGGAACATTGATACTCAAATCCACTTTGATTTCAGTCAAATTTGCCACTGAATAAAATTTTGGACTTATTTTATTAGCACTTTTAAAATTCCTCCTTTTTGTATTCACATGGAAAATGTCAGGGCCTGATACAATCGTACGTATTGCCAAGGAGGTACGAGCACAAGTGCTGCTAATTATAAATTATATTATCTGTCTTCCTCAAATTCATCATCGTTGTCGTCGTCGTCATCTTCATAATCATCTTCTTCGTCATCGTCACCACCATCATCATCATCATCATCATCATCATCATCATCATCATCATCATCATCATCATCATCATCATCATCATCATCATCATCATCATCATCATCATCATCATCATCATCATCATCATCATCATCATCATCATCATCATCATCATCATCATCATCATCATCATCATCATCATCGTCATCGTCATCGTCATCGTCATCGTCATCGTCATCGTCATCGTCATCATCATCATCATCATCATCATCATCATCATCATCATCATCATCATCATAATCATCATCATCATCATCATCATCATCATCATCATCATCATCATCATCATCATCATCATCATAATCATCATGATAATTATCATCATCATGATCCTCATCATCATCATCATCATTTTCAACAGCAACAACAGCATGAGCAGGAGCCTCCAACATCATCATCATCATAAGCATCATCAACATCAATGTGCACAGATCCAATGGTATTTCTGCATTCCTTACACCTTGCAGAACTCAATGCAAGCAATTCTGTTTCTTGAAGATAAACAATAATCTTCATCATAACACTTGTCCTTTCTGCAGTCACAGTTAGTTTGTTTATCCAATGGACTGACAATTCATCATCAATAATTCCAGCTACATTCACTTGGGGAAGGCAGATCTGGTTTTAATGACAAACTTCTCTTGTAAATACCTGAAAAGAATCAAATGACGATTTTACTAAAATGGTTGATAATAAATACAGCTAGAAAATAAGAGAATGCAAGTTATGAGTTTATGCTTTGGTTACAAATCATCCCAAAATATACAAACTAAAGTCACATAACTCATTAATTAATGTATGAGCAGGGTAGAGCCAAACTAGCAAATCTAGAAAGTTCACTCATCATTTAATAATGTAACAATGTACTTTATTTTTTGAACTCCCTCCTGAAACATTTCAATGCTTTCACATATTTCAGCTTTTTCGAGAACCTTTCAATGTACATGTATTTTTCAGTCTCCCCCCCACCCTACCCCCTCTACGCGGAAACTTTAAGTACTTGCTGACCTTGTGGGTTGTGACTCAAACATTCTGTTGAATAAAACAATTTAAGGGAGCTGTAAATGGATTAAGCTATAATTATTGTTAAATTGTTATAAAATGACATGGTTGCTTTTTTATATCATTTTCAAATGATTTTTTCTATTATTTTCCTTTTTTGGCCAATTTATACGACACTCAAATTTTCACGCTATTTTCTATTTTTTGGTATCTTTGATTATAAAAGTTACAAACCTTGAAAAAGATTATACAATTTTTTCAAGAGCCTTTCACTTAGGCAGGTTTGAACCCACACCTCTTACCCTCAGGCAAGTGTTCTACCATTGACCCACCAAGTGTGCGAGATCAACCCGAGAAAGTTGGTACTCTCCTCCATTGAGTCTAATTACAGACTATAGTTAAACAATATTCTTCAATGACAAAAATATTTTGTTACATTAAATGTAGAAGATGTAGGATAAAAATTAAAAGAGACATAAAGTCAAATATTCTACATTTAGCGTAATATAAAGAGAATTAAATTTGAAAAAATAAACCAAAATTATTCAAGTTTGAAGTTGTAACATGGATGCTACCATTTGTTTATTTTGTATTCAAATCATGCAATAATGAAATCATTTGCCCTATGTGCTAGCACTCGTAATGTACTTCTATATAAATATCTTTGAAATTTTCTTTCCCAAATGCTTTGACATGAAGTTCTAAGGGGTTGAATCATTAATTTCACATACAATTAAAAATTCATAGACCCATGTAAAGACAAAAATCAATTCTTAAAACTTAAAAATTTAAAATAGATTATAAAGAAATACATTATTATTCTAATCTGAACTGGGTGTATAACATCATTTTTAGAGCTAAGCCCAAACAGCTACGCCCATGTAAGTTTATATTGGCAGAAGTAATAATTTAACAAAATATAAAATATACGCTTAAATTGTTTCGAATGATGTAAAAATTTTAGATGACTTTAAATATTGTTTCTATCCAATATGAACGAAAAGTCGGACTTAATATTTATATTTCTCTAAATAGGTACAGAAACTGTATGTGAAATAGTTTTATGTTGACTTGTAAAAGCCACCATGTTTTTTTCTCTTTAAGTGGTGACCTTTTGATCTTGGCGCTCAGTTTCAAGTACAGGGTAACTTACAAGAAAAGATATGGAAATTGAGTATATCAGAGCTATTTAATTTTACCGTATTATTAAACATTTTTTCTATATTCTTTCAAAGCTATTTTTGGGGTAGGCCCCAAGTAGAAATTGCACGGCCTTCAGCCCCACAAATCCATTATCTATGATGTAGGGGATAGGCTTTTACTTTTCACGAAATAAGTACTACTTAATTTGAGACAGAAAATGCCCTGTCCAGGATTTGGGTCAGTTGCAGTAAAATAAAATGCTTTATCATGACACTGTTTATTATTTTCATTAACATAGAATAACAAGTTAATTTTAATTTGGCTTGTGATATGACATTGGCTTGTGATATGACATAGGCCTACTGACTTTTATTAGAGATTGGGCTTGTAAATTGTAGTGCGTTTTTTGTTAACCGGACTCACCGTGGCACATAAAAAAGTGCGACAACAGGCTTTCTCACTGCCAAGTTGGATTAGTCTAATACTGGGGTTTAGACAATACTAACTTACATATGAAATAGGCCTAGGCCTATGTATGTATGATGTAGCTTACAATCATCAATACTTTTCAGTTTCCGTTAAGTCACTTGTTTCCAACAACTTTTCTTTCTGTAATTTTGAAGTTATTCTTGTAACTCGCTGATTTTCGGTAAACGTTGAGTAGCACTTTACGTGAAAATCACAGGTGTTCCTAGCGTTTGGCAACCTATATATTTATTACAAATATATAAGTGCTGCTTCTTCATGACGTCATCGCAACGTTTCTTTGGTTTGCAGCAAATTGTTGGGCTTTTACACTGTCATGACTGTAATGTCGTTAGAAAATCCATCGCTTGTACATTTCATCAGAGAAAAAAAAGAACAAATGCTGCGGCTTATAAACGAAGAAGGGAGTCTCCAGCAAATGTGAGTTGAGTCAAAAAATTTAATTAAGATTCGCGAGTGGTCAAAAAAAGGAATATTTATATACTGTTCGAAAGTCGCGTTAGAAAGTGACCTAACTTTTGTTTATAGATATGTATTAAGTATATAGCTTGCCATAAAGCTAGAAACACCTGTGGTGAAAAGCGCCATTGAGCGGTGGACTTGCGCATTCGCACAACTAGTACTAGGCTTAACGTAAGTACTAACGATCGTGTCGCATATTAGGTAATCATTAGCTATTTTAGCCGGTTCACCCTCTAGATCTTTCTATATTTGAACATATTTTTTGGAACCTCATCCACGTTTTTGATGAGAATGGCCTCACCGTAGTATTGTTGGCAGAAAAAACACACATAAAAAACGACGTTGATCCCCTTCCTTACTACTTTTATCTGTCGTGGAGGAAGCCATGTTGAAAGTCGGAATGTCAAATGGAAGTCCAAATGTCAAATGAAAGAAGCCTGCCGATTGGATAAAACTGCTAATTTTAAGTAATGTAGTTCTCAATTGGTTAATTGATATACGAGCCTAACAACATGAATGCCAATGGTAAATCACTGATTTTATAATAAACGTACAAACAAAAATGTGCAAGAATTGAGCTTGTGGAAAGATATGGAAGATTTATCTATTTAATTTGAATTTTTGGGATGGTTTTCACCTCCACCCTACATACTGGGTCACGGAATGAAGCGAAAAAAGTACGGGGATGCCTGTCTATATGCGATAAATTAATAGAAAACACTATGTTCTTAAATCAACTTTTGTGGAGTGTGTTTTCTCTTTGCAAGCTTGCAAATGCAAGAGCAATTTAGGAAAAATAAAGGTCATCAAAGTCACTTGTTCCTTTTTTGTACTGTACCTTCGGTAATATATTTGTGGTTATATCCATTTCTAATATTATTTTCCTTTCACATATTACTTTCTAAAACTTTATACAATTATTGAATCGAAATTGTCAGTAGTATATCCTAAATTGATGACTATAGCTTTTACGCTTTTAAATATCTACGTTTACCCTTCATTACCTGGAGAGTTCGGTGGGAAGAAAGCCGAACATACCTGAAGAGTTCGGTGGGAAGAAAACCGAACAAAAGCTTATGTAAGGAACCATAGTGGGCGTACTTCATCTACACATTGAAAAGGAAGTGAAGCACTTATTCACTGTTGATTTTTACCTATATATATATTTTTTGTTTTAGGCAAATAGCTGAGATATTATTATTAATATCATTGTGATTTAACTTGTGGATGGACGTGGATAAAATTATGTATAAAATGCAGCTTCATGCTGCCTTAATTATTATTATTTTTTCATTATCATTATTATTATTTTATTTGTATTTCTTTTTTTGGTGGTAGTGGTGGTGGTTTTAGTTTGGGCTTTTTATGTGGTCATTAACCCTTCTTAGCCCGTAATCTTGTGATGTTATATTATGTTATGCCTATTCTGGCGTCATGCTAAATTAACATTTAGCCAATGCTTTGCTTCTTCACTAATTAAAAAAGAACACAAACTATCTATGCAAACTTTGTCATTATATTGGTGTCCATGGAAAATACATGCGCTATAAGTAACCTGTATGCGTGAAGAATTTTCCAGCTGAACTTGCTGATTGATATGGCGACGATGAATTGTTTTCCTTTATTTTAATGTGTAGAGGATTGGAAGCAATTTATTCGTAATAATCAATGTTTCATTAAAGACACGTTTTGATTTGTAGACCTGTAATAAAATCAAAAATATCTAAAGTGTGGTCACATTTCAATGGGATTTTCAGTATTTGTAGTAAAATCTAAGGCACTTATGACAATTATATCTAAGGAGGATTGTGGGAGGATTGTAAGTTTCCATACTGCAATAATTGTGTGATTTTGTACAATAAATTCATGGAAAATTCAAACCTGTTAAAGCAAAGATATTTCATGGGAAATTGGTGAATAATTGACCGATTTTCAAATATTCATAAACAGACATACAAATTAACTCGCAGACAAAACACTGTTCGGCTTGTTATATTACATCTAATCTGGAGTATGCCTTCAAACTCTAAATATAAAAAAAAAAATAGTTAATAACGCGATCGAACCATTTAATGTTTGAATTTCCTTTGGAATTTCTCACTTTTAAGCAAAATATCACAGACGTTTCCATTTTCGATTATTAGTAAAACTCATCTTGTTGCCCACTTAATTGTATAGTGAACATGAGAAACTCCCCAACGTGTAGGAAAAAAGGTAAAGTCAACCTGATATGACTTTAGCCAATGAAAACCGATTACATATTCTGATGGGACCAATTTAAATGTGTACCAAGACAGAACAGCCTTTCAACTTACAACAGAGCCTGTCAGGCAAAGACAGAAGAAACAGTCTAATTTTCCTGGTAGAATATCGTAATTTATGTACGAGGCATACTCATATATTTAATATGAGACAACATTTTAGCAAATAAAATCAATATAAAAAACAGTTAAAGCCATAACAGGACTTTATGTCTGTTTATTACGGCTTGTTTAACTGTGTAGTTGGATTTCATGTTTGCACATAAAACTGACTGTCAAATTGACTGGTGAAATAATGGCGTGTGCGGACTGGTCAATTTTAAAGATTGTTTGATATTTTTGAGTGATAATCGAAACAATGAATGGGCATTATACGTACGGCTGAACTAGGGACTTTTTGATCTGTCGGGAAATTAGCATTTGGCTCACTCGCTTACATATCTACAGTGATGTAGCGCTGGTCCCATCAAAATGTAAATACGCTGGGATTTCGTGAGGGTCATTTAGCATTCACACCTTGATATTGGTTGCCATAATGATCTACGTTTAGGTTGGTCTACAAGTGCAGGAGAACTTGTCATGCCTCATCTGTACGGGCAACAACATTTAGCAAAAATAAGAATATAAAGATACAAAGAAAAGGGAATTGTTACCGTAATATTGACAACGAATTAATTTTGTATTCCATAAGTTCACAGTACTGTTACATCTCACTAACGGAACAAAGATCTGCCAACGAACATCAGGTACCTTAATTGGCGTCTTCAACAACAAAGATTTATTCAGACATATTTGCCTCTCTCCTGCAAGATTCCTTCAAGAGCCGTCAGTGTTGCATCGTAGTCTATCAGTCCAAATCGCACTTTAATTGTAATATATCTATTATTCCACGCAGTGTTTTATGCAATTATTTATTCAACTCAAATTGGGAACATTTGATTTCAGCGCGGCGACTATTACGGCGAGTATTACGGCGAGTATTACGGCATTTCACAGTTTCTTATTGCGGCGAATATTGACTGTTTGCTTTGTAAATCAAGACGAAAAAATATTTTAATTAAAAATTATTCCAATACGTTTCTTTTTTGATCGAAATCACATTTCTTTATTCAAAATGATAGACGATTTGAATAGTGTTTTGAATTAGATGATATGGCAGAAGTGTTAGTTATATTAGTTCTGTCAAATTAATGTAGACTAGTAGATCAAAATCGATCAATTTAAATATGTTGCATCTCTAAATATCGGATAATCAATTAATTAAATCATCTTATTAGGAGCTTTAATGAATAATGGTAAATCAATTTGTACCTGATGTGTTTGTTAAAGGAAGTCAAGGTGACATGACGCTCGCCTTGAGAAATTCTTACACATGTTCATTTTCTCTCAATTTGTCGAAATACTGATGCGTAGTGTTGGATATTCTAATGGCGGATTTTTCTTTCAAACGATATCGTGGACCTTAAAGTTGGACTACAAGTAAAACTTCTAATTGTGTCTGCACATTTTCCTACTGCATTCATATTGCGAGAATAATTTTAAATTGAATAAATTGCAGGATGCTCCGCGAGTTCTTTGCTTCATCTCTGTGAACATATTTCAAGAAATAAATTGCACTATACTAAGCATGCTAACCCTACAAGTCGCAGGGAATTAAATTGAAAACTGTCAAGACAGCCTTCTCCGACGATTGTTAGCAACAGACAAGTTTTCTTGTAACTATGAGAGACATTTTATGCATTTAAGTGACTTCCATTGGGGGATTTGATAACTACAGTTAAGTAAAACTTTAAATTTTCAAGTTGCTTATTCTTTTGTTGCAAACGACATCGTTTTAGCGTTTTGTCTGGATCATGTCCTCGATGTCCCGATTCGTCTATCTTAACCTAATTCGTTAGATAACAAGATTGTGACATAATGTACATTAGTTTGCACAAGGTGCCCTCGGCTTTCTTAACCTAATTCTCAATTACTTTGGTAAGATACAAGAAAGATTTTAGGTAGATATCTTCTGGGAAGGTAAACACATTTTCACATACTGTAGATTTCTTTCATACAAGACGGAACACAGACTGTGAGGCCATGTGTAAAGATAACGATGTATTTATATCTGCCATAAACCGTATGAACGGATAATTAGCATAGCTGATAAATGATCCAAACACCATTGTGAACTAAGATTACATATTTCTTGTTTTTACCTGACATTAAGCCCAAATGTATGGGCATAATGACATCGATTGTCACCTATGTCATTCCAACCATAGCTATCAGTACTTTCAATCGTGTTTATTACATGATATTTATTCATCGAATCAGCAAGTAACTTCATAATATATATTCTTCAGCACAAAAGTGAATCGCAAGAAAGTTTTTTTCAAAAGTTAATATAATTTCTACCAAAACAAGTGGTGAATTGGTTTCGGTATGAACTACACTGTACTTCCTCGTGAAGTTAAGCCTATAATACCAATATCAACAACCACATTATGAAAATAAATTAGTATGAATGATAATATTTCTTCTATATTTCTAAAATTGTATGGCCAAGCATAAGTGACTTCTTGCTACAGATATAGAGAGGGTAATTTATTCAGTAGTACTATGAACTTAATCAAAAACAATAAATAAGTGCCGTACGCTGTGCTCTGACAGTAGAATTGACGTTAGAGAGAATAACAATGAAAACAAAATATTATATTATATGTTACGCTCGTATTTACCCAACTGCAGTTTCCGCTTAGTTTTGCAAAAACATTAATCAATGTGACTTGATTTTACTCATTAATCTACAAGCTACACATTGTGTGAAGTATGTGACCTTTTTGATATGGAATTTTGAAACTATTTTGCACTATTTTAACAATTTATGTCAATTGTATAACATGAATACATACAGTAGCTCCAAGAAATATGCCTAGTGTGTCCACATCTGGGAACATTATCCATCCTTAAGTGTATGCGTAAGCTCGTGCGAATGCTTTGAATGAGAGCCACTGGGTAAATATTTTACTGACATGATTTTCGTTCTTACTATATACAGGGATACAATTAAAAAATTGCTTTTAGCGCAGAAAATGACGATCATAAAATAAAAACAAATATAATTTAGCAACTTTGTCTTTATGCGTTTTCTTTTTTATTGCGCAATGAATTTGATTGAACACATATGGAATGCACTCCACAGGCATCCGCTTAAACATGTTCCGACATGTGCCGCATTGACAAACAAACGTGGGAATTAATTTCTTATAATCATAGGAAACACCTAAAATATCAAAAATGTGAATGATTGATAAAGTTTGCCTAGATACTGATATAAAAAGGTACAGATGTAATCTGGGAAGTTGTCATGTTGATTTTTGAATGCAAAGGAGATTAATTGATACCGAAATGGAAAAAGCATTACAGAATCAAACGGTAAGTATGTACGTACGTAAGTTAAACAGATATTAAAAAGGATTTAATCAGAGCACTTTTTCACAAGAACGTAAAGAAACGTAGAGGAAGAAAATAAGATAATAAAATGTTGACAGATGTTACTTCCCCAACCAAAAACAAAAAAATGCCAAATGTGGTTAGAATGACTGCATCGGTGTTTATAAATGTATCTATAAGCTGAAAACTGTACAAACGTAAAAAATAGGGGTTAAATTATTTCTAATTCAGTTCCAGGACATTTATAGCAGCTGGTAAATAATCCAAGATATACGCCATATAAGATATGATAAACCTCCCAATTTGATGCTGATTCGTTTATTGAGTTTGTTAGCTTTAACATTGTATAACAATTTCGAGCTTTTTTATTCGTAATAATATCATTGTGTACATCCGGGAGAATTAAACAATAGACTTTCTTTAGCGAATTTAGTTGAAGAATGCTTAGTAACATTCATAAGCAGATGGTGGTCGAAGAAACGGTGAAACTACGAGAAAAAGGATGGTAAATACATTTTATCTAAATATCTAGATGCCGTGATGGGGCGTGATATATCTGTTAGTAAGGACAACTCATATTCAGCAGTGGCCGATCTGGGGTGAAAAATTAGTGGTACAAATGTCCGCCTTTTGCCAGGCAAAATTCAAAAACAAAAATACAAGATGGCAATACACGGAGTTGCTGACCTTTTCGCATCTGCCACATGAAATTTGTAATATAATCAACTGTATTTTTAGGAAACATGACTTAAATGTATCATTTCAAACGAAAAACTGGATCTCTACCATTTTACCATTTAGTGACACATCATACTGTATAATGGGCAATACGCAACTTTACCAAACCCTTCATCAACCCACCAAGTGTAAAGCCAAATTTCATGACGTGACTGGCCAAAATTGACAATTTCAAATCAATTATGTGACTTCTGACCTTTGACCTATGAAGGATAACAATCTCTGAACACCAACCCACAAAGGATCAGTAAAATATAAATTAGGTTTTTCTACCAGAGCTCAACACAAAATTTATCATTGTTATTTTACCTCTGACCTTTGACCTTTAAGCAACATATCACATCTTTTGTGAAACGCAACTTTATATCATCTTTTACCAACCAACCAAGTAACAACTCAATTGAACTTACGGTTTTTCCATTAGTCGATTTGACTGGCACGCGAGGAGACGATGTAGAATTGCAATATTGCGCGTTATAACAATCCGATACGAAACGATACTAGTATTAATCAATTATTTAACCTCTGACCTTTGACCTTTATGATACATGGTCCACGTTGTGCACCTACCAAATTCCAATTTAATAGCTTTTATTGTTTTCCCAGGCAACGTGACACAAAATTGTGTACACGAACACACCACCTACGCAGATACAACCCCTACCCACACACAAAAGTGAGTACAATACCTTATCGTCATATATAATGTATGCTGCGATAAGATCAAAATGATGATCATAATAACCCATCATCATTTCATCTTCTTTTTGTCGCCTCGATCTCGGTTTACTATAACTGAAAATATTTTGAAATAGAAAAATGAATTACTACACAGCTAGCCATAAGTTAAATGCTTTCAAATGCATATCAACTTTTTAATAGGATGGAAAATGGGTTAAGAGACAAAATCTGTAAAAAAAAATCGATCGGAGAATAGTAACGCAAATTAAAATTATTAGGGAAGGGAGGGGGGGGGGGCAATTAATTTCCACGCTCCTCATCTAGAAACATGTAAATGAAACTTAATCATTTAAAACTACTAATTTTAATCCTACCCCAGTTGTTTTACGAAATAACAATGTAATTTGCGGAAGTCGTGGAAAAACTGTTTTCCTTTTTCTTATATTAACTTCTTTATTTTTAATTTATTTGCTATCATGTACTTGGTGATGACCATATCATATAATTCTTATCTTATTATTTATTAGATTTAAGCATTGCTCTGTTAGGCAATCAAATTCCGTCGTTGCAGATTGAAGATGATATAACCATGTCACAGAACTTCTCTTTATCTCATCCAAACCATTATCAGTAAAGGGATTTCAGTGTGCTTCGCTTCGGTGTTCAACGATTTGTTAAGCTTTTTCGCAGTTTCAAAGATAATCTAAAATCACTATCGTCGTTTCGTAGTATTGCAGCTCAGATATGTGAATGTGTAGTGACCCAGTAAATTAGCTATTGTGTGGAAAAGATCTATCAGTAAGCACACGAAAATATATTGTAGAATAAGAGTCTACTCGAGTGGTAACATTCACTTTCATGGAAGTGAATGAGATTTAGGATGAGTTTTTGCATCAAATCGCACCTTTTCTCATTTTGCTCCAAAAAACTGGAATGCACTCACTGTTTCCATTAGAGAATCTGTTTCTTTAGGCAAATTCAAAAAGTCTTTGAAGTATTATTTGTATCCAATCTAATGTTGTTTTTCTCCACCACTGTATTTTCATATCATGTTATGCTTTATTTGTACTTTGTCGTTATTATGTTTGTCCATATGCGCTGCGTTCTTGATGTAGTGGCGCTTTATAAATGCCTTATATGTATGTATGTATGTATTAAAACGAAGAATGGATTAATAAACAAAGTAACAAAGGAGCACTTGGTATAGCTGTCACTAACGTTCTTATGTATTTTTTATGGTTAATTCCTCGTTTATTTGGATACACATACTATAAAAAAACATAATATAATATAATATATTTTTCAAAGAAATTTTATCTCTAGCCTTCTCTCAGTCCATCAAGGAGTTCGAACATTCTGTAATGCACTGAAAAGCAATTTGTATTATCATACGAATTAACAAAATTATCAAATGAATTAACCAAATTCAGATGTGTCATATCATTTTTGAAACAGCAGCAAAAAGGTATAAGCACCTAAGTGCAATATTATTTACGGATGGTTTGATGGCAACAATTAAATGAAGAAGTTCCGACAAACAGTGGCATTTTTGATGGGTTCGAACTTGTTCGAAGACTCTTAGTTATTAGAACCGACCGGAAATTGAAAAGCGTTGCAAAACTTTAACTCCTTCTTTCTTTGATCGTGTTTCGCAACAACAGAGTAGTCTACGATACCATCTTTCAAGTTTGATTTTTTTGAAGAGTTTTCTACACTTCTTAATGTATTTCCTATTTTTCGTTTTATTAAAAAGAAGAAACCCATGTATAGTGTGAGATAAAGGAAACTTTTCGGGTTGTGAAAATAATTTTATGAGATAACAATACTAAAGCTCTAATATGGCCAAAGGATATGAAAATTGCCGTGACGTGATGCATAGACTAGACTGATATTTCTAACAATTCATATACTTTGTAATGTGTACACGAACAACATAGAACGTAAAATGTATTGTATTTTGCATTGTAAAAAGAGTTTGATGATATATTTTACATTAGAATGATATCAAATATGACCTGCAGGGCATAACATGACATCAAAAAAATGCAAGTAAGTCCTTAAAATGGACTAAAACTAAGAAATAAATGAACATCGTTGTCACCGATATTTTTACACAAATTCGCGGCGAGCCGAGCAAACGTTTTTTTAGAGAAGTTCTTATCGAGGAACGTTTTGCATTAACAAATTGCCAAATTGATCCTTACTTCAAAATCGTTCAATCTAAGAAGATCTGAGGAAGTTTCTCGATGAGTTATGGTGGATTTTTGAGGAAAAAGCCTATATGGCGAAAAGATATGACCATTTCTATGATGTGATTCATTCATACACAGCTAAATGTAAATACACTATACAGCTGTATGAATGAGTCATTGTGAATAGAATACAAGTGTGTGTGATAATGGATGGACCATTATGATGAGTATATGATGAGACATTCTGAGGTGCAGTGTAATGGAAGCCTAGGAGTCACACACGTGAAATGGGAATTAAGCTATTTGCCCAAGTGGTGTCTGGCATTCCCAATCAATTAGTGATTGCCTTGTCGTGATTTAAGACGATTTTGTGACCGGATACTTTAAAATATATTGCTAAATTGTTATAATCTTCATATTAACACAAAATTGGCCTGTAAAATTAAATGATGTCAATTACAAAAATGACAACTACGAACCAAAGCCATCACCAGTGTTTTCAGTGCTTTGACTGTTGATGCATCAACGAAACTAGTATTCAAATGTATTACAGTAAAATGGTGTAATAAAATACGAAAATAATTTTACTTAGTTGCATCATACATTTTTCTTTGGTTTTAATCAGGGTGGTTATTGAAATGAAAATATTGAAAAACATATTATAGGATTGTAACAAAGTTATTTTAAAGAAAAGAAAATTGTTCGTGGGATGTGAAGAAATAACTTATCTGGAGTTTTTGCACTCAGCTGATTAGGAATGAACTACGTTGCAGGAGTATCAAGTCTCAAGTGAATAATCATCGAAATCGTTCATCGTGTGTTGTTTTCTTTTCATAGAAAGTATCACATTACACTGAGCAATATTTTGTAAAATCTTTCTGCAATTTTTTTTTTTTCAAAACAATAATTCAATGACTCCACGAATCAAATCTTTTGTGTCTAATGTCATTACACTTACCATCGTTTATTTTCAATACAAAATAAAAACAAGAGGAAAATGAAATTTCATCAATACTTTCTAAATGTAAAATTGTTAGAGTTGCCATGTTTAAATGACAAGTCAATATTCATTTTTTGTTCATCTCGGTTTCTGAGACCAAAATATCAGAAGTAGAAGCTAATGAACCCATAGTAGTAACAAAACAGTTTCCAAGATATTACATTACAGGAAAGAAAAATTATGGACTAAACCTTCTGAAACTTCAAAAGTATAATTTGTCTTTGAAGACTTCTCAAGCGATATGTTTCAGACGTTCATCTTTTCACCAAAGGAAACAGATCGTTTTAATTACGGCTTTGATTACAACCATGCATCTTTATAAGTTCGTAATTGGATAACGTATAGAAAATTGCAACACGTATGTAAACGTTTGTGTGAGATTTCTTAGAAGCGTGATACTTGGTATGAACACTAGATAAATACTTGCTCACTTGTGTACGCAATATAAAGTTCAAATGATGCATGAAGACATATTTCTTACCAACGTTTGGGCTTGAAGAACATGACAAAGCAATTCTCATAAACATTATTCAATTTAATGAGAAAACACCACCTTCTGTGTATTCAATGTAATCATCAATAGGAATCTAAAATGCATACTCAATCAAAATACTCTATATAAGGTTTTTTAAAACGTGTCTAGAAGTCTTGAAAAAATAAACAATTCATTTTGTTAAAAAGACAAAAACACTTTCGCTCTAAATATATGAAAATATGTGCAAAATTAAAATCGTCTACAGGGAAAGTAAAAATGCTCCCCTTGGTACTATTTTGAAATTTATATATTACAATACGAAAGTCCTTTATTAAATTGTGTATATGGTTCAAGTGCCATTAAAGTAATGAGACTGATAATTAAAAAAAGATGTATTAATAAAAATCACGCCATTTTTTGCATTCGTTTTGAGTTAACCATTTGAGTACGGACAATGCAATTCGATTATGCTAGCTGAAATTATGTTCAACCGTGAATGTTCGAACAACTTATCAAGCTTGTTAACCTGTTTCCAGAATCTTAAGAGCTTAATCCATCTCAGTGATGTGACCAATACGTTTGTTGACTTCAGACTGCTTAAAAGTAAATATTTCCTTTCTTTGTTAGCATAGCGTAATGCCTTCTTGTTGGATAACAATTTAAGCTTTATATTTTAAGTACATATATAACACTACTGTATATAAACGTCAATCTCAAAACAGTGGCAAAACAAGTTGTCAGATATGATATTTGGAACAAAAATGAAAAATTGAACGAAAAGTTAGGTAATAAACTAATCGAACATTAAAGTGCTATGTAAAAGATTGTGTACATTAGAATTAGAGGCATTTGGTGGCTTAAAAACTTTAATACTTATATATATATAATAAAAGATAATTGAATAATGGTGTTTGGTCACTTTGTAACACAATAACAAGACAAATAAAGAGTGAATAGGTGACATTTTCTTACACATTAACAGTATAGTGCTTTTATGTTTGGTGAAACCAGACAATTTTTCTCCTTCAAAACAGTATCTTGATTTATTCCTGATACTTTTTGTACTGTTTCACTTACCGAGGCTATTTGATAAACCAATTATTCAAATTGATCACATTTAGCATACATATATAATGTGCCATAAAATAGGACATGTGAAAATGAAATCATTTCAGGAAATTGTATTAATCTTTATATATGTTATTGAACGCGCTGTTTCTTAGATTACAATTATGCTGTGGTCCGGAAAGAATCTTTTATTCATTGTTGGTGTAGCAAATTTTTGTGATGTATGTAGGCATATATCACTGTTCAGCAGCTATGATCAAAGTCAGAATTGTTAAATATCATAACGTTATGGCACGACAAACATGACAAACAGAAAATTATATATATACTGTATATATACAAGTGAAAGCGACAATTCTAGATCAATCATTGTCAGCATGCTTCCATACACAGAACAATACGACAACATTACTTCTGTTAAAATAACAGGGTAACCAGATATGAGACTACTTTAGCAAAGGCTGTTCAGGTAATATATACAAATAAATATTTCATAATTTAATGTTTAGAATGATAAATGCGATGGAGGAATCTCTGTTTATGCACTGAGAAAAATTTGTTTCATGTGGAAATTAATTACTTTAATATAGATATCTTTAAGGATATGAAATTTTGATATAATCTAATGAAAGACAACTGATTTCTTGGAAAGTGATTACTGGGAGAGATGGTTTAATTTTATATGCAACATTAACCGCCTAGAAAAATGAATTATGCTTTTGATTTGCACAAAATATTTTAAACTCAGTTTCATGCTTTTTAAACTTTTCCCTTTTGAGACGTATCAGATTACCACTTACACGTTGATTAGAGTTGTTCCCTTTATTTATTTAAAATACAATGCGCCCTAGAAGAGTAGAAGACGGTATCGGTTTTCAGTGCACTAATAAACAGATATATTATCTTCTGCATTGTCAATTTCTTTGTGGTTCAGTCTCGGCGTTCTCGACATTTCCACTGAAAGTCCTTCTGGGGAAAGACCAGTTGCTTTAGTATACGCATTGCCATTAGTATTTGTATCCTTTGTGCCTTGGTTAAGAGTACATCTATTGAACAAAAACGCTTCCTGGAAAGCTTTACGATATCGAGAACTCATCACGCTGTATATAATTGGATTAATGCATGAATTGATATATGATAAGCAGCCGCCGATCTCCGAGAATGTTTCCCACAATTGCGAAGAAATAACTTCCCGGCTAAATGTTTTTATTAATAACATTATTTCTTTCGGTGACAGAAAAGTAAAGAAAAGTATTCCTGTAACAATTAACATCCAAGCAATTTGGTTTCGAAGTTTTGTGTTTCGAACGCGTTTTCCTGTCTTTTCTGCTCGTTTTACTGCCTCATTCAGCCCTAAGATAATAAAACAGTACAAACAAAGGTTTACTGCGAGTAAAATAAAGTACGGAATTGTTTGCACTAGATCAGCATAAACTCTTATCCATCCCTCTTCCGCTACGCAAATAGTCCAATGTGGGCTTAGTTCGTTAAAGGGGGGTTCGTCGGGCCATTCGTAACACCCCGCTACGTTTTTAGAAAATGCTGGTATGAATGTTGTGGACAATACGAAAGTTGTTATCCACGTTGAATAAAGAGTAAATTTAAAAACTCCCGGATTTCGTCGCTTCTGAATTCTACACACAGCATAAAACCTTTCCAGTGATACTAGAGTTATAAATGAGAGAGATGAGAAGTATGCAGTGCTCTTCAAAACACTGAACACACAACAACCTATGGCACCAAACAACGAGTCATCTGGTGTAATAGGAGAGTACATAAAACCTAATAGTCTCTCACCAATACAGCTTACCAAATATAGTAAATCTGCGACACCAAGATGAACCAAGCAGCTGTTTGTTAGAGTTCGCATGCTTTGAAAACGCAACACAACGTATATGAATGCTGTATTGTTAATGAGACCAATGAGTAATACAAGAGGCAGAATAAACTTATTGATAACTTTTTGCAAATCTGAGTAGAGTAGAAGCTCTGCCGCTTCCAGTGACACTTGCCGAACAAACTCGCAATCGGCGGACAAATTCATTTTGTAAGTGTTTATTTCTGTAAAGGCAACTTCACAATGTTAGGTTTTTTTATCTCCCTGAAAATGATTAAGCTTATTTAAAAGTTCCAAGTTTTGGAACATGTCAATAGAACTTATGTGAACAATTTGCGTTTTTGAATTACACATTGCAATTCACAGTACACGTTGAGTTAGGAATTACACGTCGCATTTTCGCCAGCAAAGATATAAAAGGTAACCAAATGATACTTAGCATTTATTTTCCCTGGCTGAAAAGTTCGTGTATTTCACTTCAAGTCAATTTGTGTTTATAACGTTACCACTTTTCACCTTGAGAAAGTACGAAGACTTCGGAATAAAGATCCATATTCTGGAGAAAAAACGTATGTACGGTTATATATAGAGCATGACGTTTGAGCCAACACTTTACTCAATTCCATAAATTTCTCAGAGGGTAGCAATTTATATCTTTTACGTGTTTGTATGGTATGGATCGCAATAAAAAAGAAGATCGATGAAACCGTTAACAGTTAAAATTCAGTTCACGGATGGATCACCTTATCTTATGTTATATATCATCCACGTTTGTCAAAAACGGATAAACAGACAAACAACAAAAACGTAAATAAATATACTTCATATACACAACTCGATCTGCAACAGTTTTGTCTTTATGTTTCAGTATTATACAAGGAAAGTGAAACATTTTCACAGATTAGAAACTCCAGACTGACCAATCCACAAGCTTCGCAGTTGGGTGAAATTAACACAGAAAAATTACCGAAATAAAAGTATTCCAAAAATTTTCCCAAGTTTCGCATCGTAATTTTTCCAAAATATGTTATCGGAGAAAACGCATCGGATCGTCTTTAGTAGTTCTAATGAAAAATTGCCTTTTTTCATTACTCAAAAATCGACTGCAGTCATTTAAATAGAAAGAAAACGGACCGGACTTGACTTCCCTTCAAAGAAATACGTTAATACAGCAAATCGTAACTGTTTTAAAGTCAGCTCACAAACTGTATATCTGTTAATTGGTAGTTGCTTCAATGAAACATAAAGTATAGAAATATGTCTTTTACCTCATCCGGCAGAGACTTCACAACCGTCAGAGACTTTTCTGAAAATGTTTCGTCTCCAAAGAGCCAACAATTAAGTCACTATAATTAAATGAGATCAAATATAAGGCCACACCTCCTTTGATGTGATTGGTTGCGACGACTTCAAACATCGTGCCTCTGACAATCAAAGTATTTCTGTTTGATAGATTACACACAAAAAGATAAAATTATAGGCAAAATTAAATATGGACACAGAAGGATTCTGCTGTTTTGCACACACTTTAAGGTGAAAGTAGTTCTCACTGAACGAGGATTATGGTATGATTGGCAATAGCCATAACATATATGATCTGATGCTTGTGTCAATCAATATCACAAATGAATGAATATATTAGCAACACTGCGAAAGGGTACAATGGTTTCTTTTCGTTTTGGGTATACTTACATGGGAATGTGACACAAGTTTTCACCCAAAGCAAATATGTGAAATGATTGATAATGACAATGAAACCAGGGATCTGTTGTTTGGGATAACGGATCCCTGATAAAACATAAAACCAGGGATCTGTTGTTTGGGATAACGGATCCCTGATAAAACATAAAACCAGGGATCTGTTGTTTGGGATAACGGATCCCTGATAAAACATAAAACCAGGGATCTGTTGTTTGGGATAACGGATCCCTGATAAAACATAAAACCAGGGATCTGTTGTTTGGGATAACGGATCCTGATAAAACATAAAACCAGGGATCTGTTGTTTGGGATAACGGATCCCTGATAAAACATAAAACCAGGGATCTGTTGTTTGGGATAACGGATCCCTGATAAAACATAAAACCAGGATCTGTTGTTTGGGGATAACGGATCCCTGATAAAACATAAAAACCAGGGATCTGTTGTTTGGGATAACGGATCCCTGATAAAACATAAAACCAGGGATCTGTTGTTTGGGATAACGGATCCCTGATAAAACATAAAACCAGGGATCTGTTGTTTGGGATAACGGATCCCTGATAAAACATAAAACCAGGGATCTGTTGTTTGGGATAACGGATCCTGATAAAACATAAAACCAGGGATCTGTTGTTTGGGATAACGGATCCCTGATAAAACATAAAACCAGGGATCTGTTGTTTGGGATAACGGATCCCTGATAAAACATAAAACCAGGGATCTGTTGTTTGGGATAACGGATCCCTGATAAAACATAAAACCAGGGATCTGTTGTTTGGGATAACGGATCCCTGATAAAACATGAAACCAGGGATCTGTTGTTTGGGATAACGGATCCCTGATAAAACATAAAACCAGGGATCTGTTGTTTGGGATAACGGATCCCTGATAAAACATAAAACCAGGATCTGTTGTTTGGGATAACGGATCCCTGATAAAACATAAAACCAGGATCTGTTGTTTGGGATAACGGATCCTGATAAAACATAAAACCAGGGATCTGTTGTTTGGGATAACGGATCCCTGATAAAACATAAAACCAGGGATCTGTTGTTTGGGATAACGGATCCCTGATAAAACATAAAACCAGGGATCTGTTGTTTGGGATAACGGATCCCTGATAAAACATAAAACCAGGGATCTGTTGTTTGGGATAACGGATCCCTGATAAAACATAAAACCAGGGATCTGTTGTTTGGGATAACGGATCCCTGATAAAACATAAAACCAGGGATCTGTTGTTTGGGATAACGGATCCCTGATAAAACATAAAACCAGGGATCTGTTGTTTGGGATAACGGATCCCTGATAAAACATAAAACCAGGGATCTGTTGTTTGGGATAACGGATCCCTGATAAAACATAAAACCAGGGATCTGTTGTTTGGGATAACGGATCCCTGATAAAACATAAAACCAGGGATCTGTTGTTTGGGATAACGGATCCCTGATAAAACATGAAACCAGGGATCTGTTGTTTGGGATAACGGATCCCTGATAAAACATATTTGACTTTTGCATACCAGTGACGTTGACCGTTGTGATTTTCTCGAATAATTTGTTTTACTGTTTTTGACGTTTTTGTGTTTTTGTGTTTCCATTCCTATGGAATGCATTGCTATATTTGAAACGATGATATTTTGAATTAGTGAACGACCTCAAAAATTGATTAAATAGCAGTTTCAAGCGTTTAGTTATGCATGTAGTTGATGATGTAGTTATATCAATTTGTTATAATAAAATCAATTGATTACAAATCACGAATTGATGGGTGAATCAACGAGTTGCATGTTAGGAATTAAAATGTTGTGGGCGCCTTTTTGTCTCCTTTACCATTTCTCCTTATCGGATGCATATATAACTAAAAAGGTTGAAGTCAATACGTACAAACATAGATAGCTTTAACATTTTTGCAGGTCTTTTCTATTTTTTTGTGAAATTGATTCTCCTATATTAGTCAATAATGATTGAATATGACATTAATATATTTGTTCTAAGGGGTTAGTATAGGTTATCTGATGTATGTTGTAAAGTTGGCAGTGGTGTAGAATGTAAAGCTTATTTGATATGATCTTTTAAACGAAGAAAAATATTGTTTCGTTCCTGAGAAATACAATTTTTCCCATTTACCCCCTTTTTCAACTCGGCTCAAATTTTGGGTCCTCAATATAATTTATTCAATTAGAATGCTGAATATTTCGATAAATATTGCCTTGGGCTTATTGCCTTAGTCTTTGCAGGAAAGCACTGCAGGAAAGCAGGACGTTATGTAATACTAGCCATTAAATTCCATCCAGTAAAGGACATGTTCTATTGTTCCGTAGTATGATATGTGCACACATGATTGTGTATGTCCACTGTATGATTTCTAATCAGGGGTACAATGGGGTGTCTGGAAAACAAAGACCGAAGACCCAAGACCAAAAAACCGAAGACCTGGAAAACGCAGACAAAACGAAGACCTGGAAAACGGAGACCTGGATAAATTGGAGACATGGAAAAAGGAGACTTGGAAAACGGAGACTTTGAAAATGGAGATATGGAAAACGGAGACATGAAAAACGAAGACCTGGAAAATGCACTGATTTGCCGAAGGCCACAAAAGTTGTGGGTGGTGCTGCTTTGTTTTGATAAAAAGAGAAAAAGAGTTCTACTATGATCAGTGCACGGGCGTCAATCCTGCGGGACAAGTGACATGTTGTCTCACGTTTCGGGATGAAGGGAGCACAATACCGACCAAATGCCCCCCCCCACCCCCTCCTCCCCTCCCCTCCTCCTCCCCCCCCTCCTCCCCTTCTCCCCCTCCCCCCTCCTCCCCCTCACACACACACACGTTTTGGCACTTTCAGATGTAATGTCTTCAGTCTGTCAGTACATGATAATTTGATGCAGATTATGCCGTATCTGACAAAACTGGGGAAATTGAGGGGTATGTACATTTTTTTTTCGGCGCTCAAATTCCGTCTGTGATTTCTGTGTAACAACTATCTGATAGGCTAACAGCGCTATGACATATGCGTTGTCCGTTTCGTTGAAGCTTCCACATGCCATCTTGTTCCCACACGATAAACATCGGATGGACCCATTTGACATGCCTGATTGTCCCTATATATCTCATGGATATTCTTTCATCTACAAAACGAATAACATATCATAATTTCAGGAATTAGACTCATGCCGAGTGCGTGAGGCGTTCGCCGGCAGCTGGCCTTCAAGATATGTAACAAATGTTTACTCTCACATATATTTATCAATTAAAAAAAAACTTCGATCAATTATTTTCAATTCTATGATGAATTTCAAGTCTATATATTCATTCTTTACCATATAACATAACTTCTTTGGAAATACATTTGCTAATTGCTCATAAAAAAAAACCTTCTTCATACAAAGCACACAAATTAGGCGGTCCACTGGATCCAGACGGTAAACGATGCATGGCGACAGTGCGACGATAGCAAACAACCTTCTTTTTTTCTTCGAAAAACTAATATTTAACTTAAATAATTCCCTGTCATATTTCTGAAAAAGACGCTGAAAAGCAAATCTGTTCAGGTATACCTGTATATACTCATTTGATTACCTGGCATTATAGTTTTCTCTTAAAACTATATCCTTACATCAAAGATATGAAAATCATTCCTGGACCCAAACCAAATACACAAATTGTGGTTAATGGCTACGTTTGAACTTTTGTTATGAAATATATTTCTGTAAGCTGGATTTAGTGTGAATATGATGTGATTTCAAGTGATTTTCTGCCCTTAAAATCACGCGAAACACAGAGCTTCCTGAGGCTTCTCCCCCTGTGCCCCAACATGGCTTCGCATCAGGTGCACGCTCCACGTGCGGTGTCCAAGCATAGGTGAGACATAATATAGCTCTATGGAAAATATAAAACCATTCCTGGACCGAAACCAATTACACACATTGTTGTCAATGGGTTCATACATTATAGCATTTCTTCTGAAATGTATATTTTCTGCAAAATCACGAGACACGGGCTTCACCACCGAACCTCACCAAGGCCCCTTTTACTCCTTTTACTCAAGTTAAGCTAAATCCATCCTGACAATTAAGCTCATAGGGCCGGTACTTATCCCCGGTTTCCATGGCGCAAGTGGATGAGAGTACATGACTCTCCCAGTCCATCGCAGGTTAACCCTCAGCAATGCTGGTACTTATTTGATAGCTGAGTGGACTGGAGCTAGTAGAGTAAGTATCTTGCTCAAGAACACAATGCAGCTCTCGTGGCGGAAACCGAACCCGGTACCTTTCGCATACGAGTGTGATTCCTTAACCACTGAGCCACTGCAATCTGCATCTCCGCATTTACTCAAGCACAACGATAAGTTGGTTGATAGTTGCTGTAGGAGCATCCGAGTAGATCGGCTGATAATGTATTGCAAAACCAGAATGCCCAAAGCAATTGTTTCGTTTTACGTCGCAAAATATCATTAGCGTGGTGGGGAATTGATATTATGCGAAACGAAACGAAACGAAACCAGAACTAATTTTCTCTAAGTTTCGCCCAAAAAGGAGATGCGAAGGTATGTTTCGCTTTGTTGGCGTGTTGCGATATTCTGCAAAGCAGAATAATATATTCCGGGGGCTATCGGCTGTGTGTTGTATACTGACTGATTTATAAGTTACCAGTGCAAATATAACTGATAGTTATATAGATTATGGATTTACCTAAGGAGCGAAATATCCAGTTCCCACTTTTTAAGATTTCAACAAGTCAACGATTTGCACTTTTGCACGCGGTTTTCACAACAATTTGATTCCATATGCGTGTTTATTTAAAAGCAATATAAAAAGAAGGGGAATGGGAAAAATGATATCAACATATGTTATTATGACCAAAGTAATCAGGTAATGGCACTTTCCCTTCAAAATTGCTTGAGGAGATATAAAATGGACCCCTGGTCAGTATACAGCAAACAGTCGATAACCCCGGGAATTTCTTATTCTGAATATCTATATCCCATCTCGCCAATGATATTTTGCGAAACAAAAGGGCGACCCATTGTGACACTAACGTCAACACATCATGTTATCTTTATGTAAATTCTTCAATAGAATTATGACTATATTTCCTAGACCACATTATTTATAATAAAGCTTTATGCAATTTCGCACAATGTAATATCCTTATTGTTAAGCGAACTAAAACCAGACCAAGAGGCAGTAACTTTAATTTACCTTAGAAAGTAACTAGTAGTTATTATAGTAAACTATCTGTAATTGTACAATACAATATAATTTAAGATCTTAAATTTTAGTTTATTGTAAACTATAGTAAACTTTTTATCATTTTATCAAATATTAGGAGAAATTCCTCCAAAATATTCACCAATCTCCGCAAGGGTTCCTAAGAGCCTCACAATGTTCAGTTTTCAAAATTATCCAGGTTACAAAACATAGGCATCCTCATTGATTTTATGTAATCTTTTCCTACGAAAGAATCAGAAAGCCGCGAAGAAATAATTGTATCCAAGAAGCAGCAGAAAATATTATTGCTACACCATTATCATTCAAAATGGATTTTGTCGTTTCTTCCTGAAGTGTATTTAATGATAAATTTAATAATTGAGGTTCATTGTTGATTGTATATTACTAATATTATTAAAATACTAACTAAAATACTATGTATATATATATATATATATATATATATATATATATATATATATATATATATATATATATATATATATATATATATATATATATATATATATATATATATATATATATATATATATATATATATATATATATATATATATATATATATATACATATATATATATATATATATATATATATATATATATATATATATATATATATATATATATATATATAGATATAGATATACATATATACATATATATATATATATATATATATATATATATATATATATATATATATATATATATATATATATATATATATATATACATATATATATATATATATATATATA
>JAIGNY010001761.1:1802500-1842500 GCA_020152595.1 Chiridota heheva
CTTAGGTTGGTAGTTTAGCAATTTTTGACGAGGAATGGCGAGAACTTTTTCAAACTGGTCAGATAAAAGTCTAAAGGGGTATCCCCTGCAAGCAAATTCTTCGAGGAGGGTAATGGAAGAATCTATAAAATCATTGGTGGTGGAGCAAATTGCTATATATATATATATATATATATATATATATATATATATATATATATATGTACATATATATATATATATATATATATATATATATATATATATATATATATATATATATATATATATATATATATATATATATATATATATATATATATATATATATATATATATATATATATATATATATATATATATATATACAATACATAATTAACACATCCCGTGGTCTAAACAATCATCAGAAAACTTTCCTTCGATGGGGCGGATACTTGCGAGATAGTCGGGAGTTTTTTTGCTGGCAGAATTAACAAAGAGGTTTGGTAACAATATAGGCCTTTACTGAGACGACGGATTAGCCATCCTAGAGGATTCACCACGTAGCGTAGAAAAAATTAAACAACAAATTAGTCAAGCTTTCAACAAGCATGGGCTTAGAATAACAATTGAAGCAAACAAGAAAATAATTGAATTCTTAGACGTAACCCTCAATCTAAACAATACAACAATATGTACACAGCACATCAAACCACTCTCTGAGCATTATCAAAAACATTCCTATGGCCATCAACAAATGACTCTCGGAAATATCATCCAACAGTAAAATATTCGACGATGCATCCCCAGATTACCAAGACGCCCTTGACAAGAGTGGATACAAGCACAAACTACAATAAGAGTATAGAAACCAATATCGAGAAGCAGTTTTTTTAAATTTTTTTAAATCTTAGACAAGGCGACGACGACGACGAGTGAACACACAATTACAATGAAGGGGTCGTCACCTGGGTAATCGGTTATGGTTGTAACAATGCTATCGCGAAACGCTTAATACAACCCGGACGAGAACACAGGTACGACGTACGGACAGACACAACATCGACAACCAAGTCAATGTCCACGGCCTTTGATAACCGGTTGTGGTGCACTGGTGTGTCTACCCAACCCAGGCTTGAACCCAGGACCTCGTGGTCTGTACGAGGAATTTCCACCATCTAATTTACTGCATAACATTTTCAACAGGGCCACAGTTGAGCTTAGTTACAGTTGTATGCCAAGCATGAAAAACATAATAGACGGCCATAACAAATCAATAATTACCATCCAAATGAAACCCTCACCTAGAAGATGCAACTAGGAAAAAAGAGCAATGCCCAGTGATGGTAGATGCAAGGAAGAAAGCTTAGTCTACCAAGCAGTTGTCACAACAAAGAATAGCGGCGAAACTGAGGCCTATGTCGGACTTTGTGCAACAGATTTTGAAGTGACATATTTTGTCCGATTTATAGGCTTTTGCCCCCCATGAGACACATTTTCTCCTCGCTTGTCCCCCCCCCCCCCCTCTTCTATCATGACCAAAATCCTGGTGCCGCCACTGTAAGTGCCTCGTCCAAACTACTTGGCCATGGTGATTTTATTAAAAGATAACAAACATAAGCAAATTGAGGCCAGCAGAGAGAAAGATAAAGGAAGAGGGATTAATCTTAATAGAAGAAGATCCTTTACAAGGAAAATGGCAGCATGTTTTAGATTTAACCTTAACATTGCCCATTAATTCTGCCTTGCTATGGGCAAAATCATACTTGACTACGCATATCATTTCTTTGAGATATCTCTTCTTGAAAATGACAAGTACTTTGATGAAATTGATAAGGAATGGGATGGAGATTTTTCAATAAGTGAGGAAGATGCACAAGTCATGGTAGGTAATTGGGATTAAAGTAGTGACATGACTGCATGAAGACTTATGGTTGAAAGAAACCTTTTAAAAGTTAGGATCACTTTATTCACCTAAAATTGAGTGTAAGAAAATACGGAAAAGGTGTAAGACTGAAGCTTTACGTACTGAGTGTGACTGTATAAAGATTGTTTGAAAAACGTCCGTACTTTTCCAATTTTGAACCCTATATAACTGCCGTATGAAAGGAGAACAAAGCCTCTCTAAAACAAGTGACAGAATATTAGCATTCTCTCAGTGTGATAACTTATATCCACACAGTGCGAGGGTGGGTTCAAGGTCCCAGGGTTGGGGAAACTAGTTTGAAGAGCTAGATGTGACCTCCAGAGTCGGCTATCTAAATGCAAGCATGTTAAGCCCCCCTCCTTTGGTACATAATGACTTAAGCCTTCAAGGACCAAGTCATCTACTGTAGATATCCATAAGAGACTAGCACTTATTTGCAGTCCAAAATTCTGACCGTGGAGATCGTCATATCAACACAGTGGAACACGCGCTTGTTTGTCGGAAGCAGAGAGCAATGTTACTATGCCACCACCTCCCCCCACACCCCCTCTCCCCCAACACACACACACTCCTCAGGTGGTTAAGATCTTGTCTCCACTTTTTCAGAAATATACAGTTGTAAAATCACTACAATGATATTAAGATTAAAAAAGTATTTTAGGGTTCCCCTCCCCATTTACTTTATGATGCCATTATTATTATTATTATTATTATTATTATTATTATATTATTATTACTATTATTATTATTATTATTATTATTATTATTATTATTATTATTATTATTATTATTATTATTATTATTATTATTATTATTATTATTATTATTATTATTATTATTATTATTATTATTATTATTATTATTATTATTATTATTATTATTATTATTATTATTATTATTATTATTATTATTATTATTATTATTATTATTATTATTATTATTATTATTATTATTATTATTATTATCATTATTATTATTATCATTATTATTATTATTATTATTATTATTATTATTATTATTATTATTATTATTATTATTATTATTATTATTATTATTACTATTTTTATTATTATTATTATTCTTATTATTATTATTATTATTATTATTATTATTATTATTATTATTATTATTATTATTATTATTATTATTATTATTATTATTATTATTATTATTATTATTATTATTATTATTATTATTATTATTATTATTATTATTATTATTATTATTATTATTATTATTATTATTATTATTATTATTATTATTATTATTATTATTATTATTATTATTATTATTATTATTATTATTATTATTATTATTATTATTATTATTATTATTATTATTATTATTATTATTATTATTATTATTATTATTATTATTATTATTATTATTATTATTATTATTATTATTATTATTATTATTATTATTATCAAAGTTGTGATAGTGTGATTACTCAATAAAATGAACATTTGGGGCCTGCAGTCCTAGGTATGTTACCTAATGTTATGCGCAGGGACGTATACAGGAAGGGACAGGGCAGGTGCACAACTTCAGAGGATGTGGGGTGTTACACCTCCTAGAAAAAGGTTTCGAAGGAAAATTCTAATTTTGACTATTTCGTCTGGAAAACACGATATGTGAAGAGAAATGGTACAGGAAAATTAAATAGGAATACTTTGAAAATGATTTGGAAAATAGTTATGTTTCTTATTTTGATGGCCTTGCGAGACGGGAAGAGGGAGGGGGACACCGATATTAGTCTGGCAGAGATGTGAAATATCGAATGTACTATTTAAACAATGTAC
Source organism: Chiridota heheva (assembly GCA_020152595.1). Classification (NCBI taxonomy): domain Eukaryota; kingdom Metazoa; phylum Echinodermata; class Holothuroidea; order Apodida; family Chiridotidae; genus Chiridota; species Chiridota heheva. The sequence continues at coordinate 1,806,191 of JAIGNY010001761.1, forward strand.
ATTTTCTTAATAATTTGCCCTATCTGCCTCTACTGCTATACTCGGCTATGAACATCATACTTGGCCACGATTCTGTTGGGCAAAGATGTAAAATGTAGGCTGCACTATTTAGATCAGAGAATGATCAGGGGCGGAGCCAGGATAAAATGTAAAGGGGCCAGGCCAAAACTAAACTAGAGATGATGTGATAACGTGTTTTATATTTTATGAACAGTTTTGTCATCAGCGTGCACATGGCCGTACGGGACCATCTTACTCAGGGGAGGGGGGGGGGGGTGTTGACTTTTTCCCGACTCGAAAATCTATTACGAAGGAAAAATCGCAATGAATCTGTGAATAAACAATTAATTTTAAGTAGTGGTTTCACCACAGCTTTTTGCTTTAGGGGCCAAGGTGGTTAGTTTCCAGGCAATTTCGGGAAATTGTCTTTATTTTCGGGAAGGTTTTTTTTTCTTCTCGCGATTTTTGCCCAATTTGCGGAAATTATACTCAATATTCGGGAGCTTTCCTTAATTTTCGGGCAATTTTCTTCACTTCAATTTTCTTCACGATTTGGGAGAAATTTAGCGTATTTTGACTAATTTTCAGAAAATGTTCTTGAATTTTCAGGAACTTAGATTAATTTCCAGGCAATTTTTTGCATTATCGGGCATTTTTTTTTATCGATTTTCGGAACATTTTCTTCCATTTCCATTCAGTTTTTGACAAATGTACAACACCAAAAGTCAATCTACAGCGCTCCTGCCTCTCAAAAAACAAATGATGCTATTGGAGGGTAAATAAACGCTGGAGGTTTACATAATACGCATAGATTCGATTGTATATCAAGAAAAAGAGTTTATTTTGTAATTTATAAAAGTATTTCATACCTTATATTGAGATGTGTACCCGTCATATCAGCTTTAGCGTTAAAACTTATAACTCCCAATGTTTAAAAATGTCAAGTTCAGATAGATAAATAGGCCCCATAAGTATTTTACGACCCAATTGACCTCATTTAATAATATGAGGTAGCATTTATTACAAATTTGGTCATTTAGTTGTGTAATTCCTATCAGCCAACAATCGAATACAATTTTCTGAAATTTAGTGGAAGGGGTTCTGTGGCACAGAAACAGCTTTCATATTTCGCCTGGAAAATAAGTTTTATATATATCTATTACTTTTTTGGTATTTTCTGGCAAAAGTTGGACATTTTTGACCATGAACCACCCCCACAGGTCCAGCACTGTTTATTGAAAAAACCCTTGTTGAATTATTTAGAACACATTACAGTGACAGTGCAGGCTTCCAAAATAATTTTGAAAAGATGTTAATTTGCGCTGCATTAGTCAGTGGTATAGCCACGGGGAGGGGTAAGGAACCCCCACTTTCGATGGAATTTTTTAGAATTTGGGAAAATTTTTGTTTATAAAGTTTCACTTTTGTCTTTGGAGGGGATCTAGGACCCTCCCTTTTTGAAAGCTGGCTACGCCACAATCAGTGGCTCAGCTATCGTTCACGGAGGATATTGTGTTCGGTATTTGCGATATGACATTGCTTGTGCTGCGTACATTTATGTTGAGATGTTGAGTTTAATCACTGTCATAGTATGGAGGTTTACCCATTAAAAGTAGTACCTCATTGGTTAGAGACCCTGGGAATAAAAGCACAACCTGATATGCTGGCACTTTTACCTCCAAGTCACTTGTGTCTCCTTACCAAGGACATCCCTGGGGTATTCTGATTGAGCTCAGGGTCTTCTGAACGGTGGTGGTGGTGATGGGAAGGGGGAGGGGGTTGAGGTATCAGTTTCCCAATTGGGTGGATTTGTTAGGGTTCCCTGAAAGAGGAACGACTGGATTTCAAACTGCCATGTTAATATTCCCACTGGCGTCCCATTTTGGGGGAGGCACCCCAACCCCGCACGAATCCCTTAGAGTGACGTCTCAGCTCCTTATCAAACATGTTGTTACACACCTGGTATGAATGTTTACCTCTAAAACATTTATAACTCACACGTGTAACATGGAACTCCAAACTTGGTTGAATTAACATTCCGGTTTTAAATAAGTCTGTCCGTCTGTCATGAATTCAAGTGGTTCTTTTGTGCAATGTGGGGCAAACTGTCAGTTGGGAGTGAATCGGGTGGGACATGAAGGGCACGGTCATTAAGCAATCCATTGGAGAATAAAACTCTTGACCAATAGAAGATCATGAATAGTCACATTTAAGGGGTATACATAACAACGCATAGGAGCAGTCCCCACCACGAGCGCTTGGATAACCTATTATATTAAAGCAGTATTATGAGGGCTGGGGCAACCTATTGCAAACAATAATGGAAAAGGCTCAAGAGGAGTAAAATGATAGGGAAATCAATGATTATAAAGACAAACAAGTGATGTAGTCAGAGGGCTGTGCCGCGTCTCCTTGTCACTAAATGTCAGTCTGTCAATGTTGTGATACTGTTTTCATCTGGATGTGCTTGAAGATAATCTGAATGATCCAAGGTGCTTCCAAGTTCCAAACAGAAATCAATTTATTTTGATTCACTGCAAATTTTCCATTCAGCAATTCCATCCCCTCTTCTGTGTGAATTAACCGTTTTCAGAATTTTCAGGAAAGGCTGAATGTTTAATACAGGGTCTTATATAGGGCTTCACATGGGTGGTATAACCCAATAAATAACCAAATGTGGCACCACCCTAGTGCTAGAGAGTCCCTAACCAAACCCCAAATTATTGGATTAGTTTAGTGATACAGAACACATTACTTTGCGAATGTTGGACATTCATGTGTACCTTGCAGGTCTGTTACAATAAGCCTGTCTGCTATTTCAATTAAAAAAGTGGCTCCATCAGATCTACAGTAACCTAAAACACAAAATACATACAAAACTGGTATGTCTATCCTTGTTTAAGGCAGATTAATTTATAGATAGATAATTAGGGAATAAATGGTACACAAATACAAACATTCACATAACACTTAAGAAAAGTCAAAGATTTTTTTTTGATAGTATGATTTATTTATCTCTTTTGCTTTAAATGTAAATCTTGTTTCAACTTCATCACAAATAAGTGAAATAAACTGTGGGGCGTTTTCCCCGGGGTGGTGAGGAGTATCGCCGGTTGGGATCTACAATTCAAAAATGACGGCTGAACACACACAAACTCGAAAGCACAAGTACATAACTTTTAATGAAACTAAGTTCCAATATCCCACATACACAGTATGCAATAACGTCTTAACAAAATACTCTTTATCTTTATGCACGATACCAAAACACTGATTGAGAACTTGGTTAGCTACATGTTGCACAATCCTCGGCTACTAACTCAACACCAGAAACACATGCCTTTCCTAATAAAGAAAAAAACATAGACCAACGACCTGCAGTTCAACACAGCTGTACACAGAAAACACCCAAAACCAACTCATTATTTTCTTGACAAAAAATTATCCCAAGACAGCAAGGACTCTTGTCTTCACTCTAGATTCCTATTCCACCCTAACTGGGACCAGCTAATCTAAAATAACCCACAATACTCTTGGACAATTTCGTTAAATATGACACCATGAAAAACAACAATAACAATCAATACCAACACAAAGAATAACACTGGAACAGACAGGTCCCTAATTGAATAAATCAACGTCTCCCGACTCTTTACTAGTACACAGAACCTATATTCTTACAAACACTTAAGAATATCGCTGTACTCAATTTCATCTCCTAAACTGTCGCAGTGCAGGCGGCCTATATTCTATTCAACAACCTGAACCACTTTCATAATAAACTGTATATGCATAGTAACAAAATACAAATAAAAAAATCAATTTAATCAATACATTTTCAATATCATCAACAATATGATAATCACAGGCCTAGCGAAAGAGAGAGGTTACCCAGCACATCATCTTTCTGAATGAGACTTCATTTCTCATTTCCTAATAAACACCTAAATCCACAACACAGGACCTAAAAATAACATGGTACACAACAAGATTCTCTTCCATTCCACAATCCTTTGACTTTCACTCGAGATCTATGCTCTTGAATAGAACTGGAATTATTCTTTTATACGCTTGAATATTCCTTCACTCGCTACACTTATTACTGCAATAGATATTACGATTTGCCTGCATAAACATCAATGTCAGCAATTCTCCCATCTGCATTGCTGATACTTACAACAATTTCCTTTACACTTCACATCTACCAATGCCACAGAGCTTATACTCCATCTGCAATGCTGACAAACCAGTTTACTTCCACAGTGAACCACACTGTTGTTAACGTAACGTAACATTAATTTCAGAAATGGTGACGCCATCTTGATTAAAGTTGCAATTAACTTACGAAAACTTGTTAAAAGTCACTCTACAAACATCGCAAGTGTTATCAATACAGTTAAACACAATGAAGAATTACTGGGGATATATTTGATTATGGGAATTGATAAATTTAGTTGAAATATAGCTCACAAAAAGAGATGACGAACATGGAACTCAAAGTCCGGAGCTGTTGGCAACCGATATATGTCCTCATGCAATGACTCCAGCCAGCAAACTGAAACCTGACGATGACGACGACGAAAGAACACACAATTACAATGACGGGGTCAGGATGCTGCCTGGATCCCTGCTGTTGAAAAGTACAGTAGGCTTTTTGTCCACATGGCACTGTTTGTTTACACACTGCATCTCAAAAAGGTCAATGTCACTAAGCAGAAAACTCAAAGATAATGGTGGCGCTCCAGCACAATTGCATGAATAACTATGCAATAATAACAAATTTGCACTTCACAACATAAGCAATGCATTAAACCCTTCATATGTATAAGTGCTTTAAAGAAGCAGCAACTTATGCTAAATTGCTTTAAATTCCATGGAAAAGAGCAACACAAAAATCAATTGACCATTTATGAGCAATTTTAAATTTTCAAGCCACAATATGCAAATTTTTGTTCCTCTTTTATGTTCCTCTTCTGATGTATGAGTGGGTGGAAGTTCCTATTGTAACCCCTTTTTTTTGTTTTAATACATTGTCACAATTTCCTATTTCTTTGTTTTTTTGTTTTAATACATTGTCACACATTTTTTTTAAAGATGGAAAGGAATTTTAACCAAATGTTTTTAAGTGTTGACTATACCCTTAACCATAATTTAGCAGGAATAGACTTTGTCCTCATTTTCAAGAAGTGAAATTTAGGAAGGAAATATAAAGAATTACATAAAGCTTTTCACCTACCTATTCGTAGACTTTTAAACTTTGATTTGAAACACTGGTATATTTCACTTTACATCTGAGCAAGCTTTATATGTTTGCTTTAAAGGACTAGACATCAGTTAATGATGAGAATTAAATTTAGTTTTTAAATTGAGTATTTTAAAGCTTTGTGAAATAACACAACCAATTATTTTCACACAAATACAAAGTCTTGGTTGTCTCGTGAGTGTGACTGCCCTTCATTTTCTGTTTTTTTTTTTCTTTTCAAAATTGTAATCTAGAATAGTTTCAAAGAGAGCAACTAGTTTTGTTTTTTCTTTGCCATATCCCACAGTGAAAAATAAATTATCTAGGTCAATAGATCAAAAAGACAATATATTACAATATAAAAATATTTTATATCATACTGGATTACATCACATATTTTACATACCCTAATAAAGCTCAAATTTTGATTTGTTACTGTTTGTCTGAAACTTGATATGCTTTTTTAACTAGACTTCCTTGTCAATATTTTCTTGCACCAAACTATAAGGTAAAAGTTATAGATGTCAGTAGTCTTTTATGACAGCCTTCAAAGTATGTGTTTATTAAGTGCTACAAATAAAAGACTATTCAATATCAACAAATCTATCAATGCCTTAACCTGGTGTCAGAAAATGGAGAAGAAAAAAATCATCAATATATTCTAAAAGAATCCTTAGAAAGTTATACTTATTTTCCTGCTCCTCCCCATCATTTTTTCTTTGTACAGCACATAGGAATGCTTAATATAATTTTGCACTATACAAATTAATTATTGTTTCATAATGATAACATTATTGGTAAAGATGGTTATTATTGACCATTAAACAGTTACATGGCACTTTAATTTTTCTATTAAATTTGAGTTTTCTAAAGGACCGATAATGATAGTTTGCATAAGACATTAAATTATCTGCATCTTGTTCACCTTTTCTGTTTATGCAAAAATATTTTGGTACCCATATTCATGTCTTACACTGCTCTAATATCAAAATGTACAGATCCAATTATTACTGCAGGTAAAACAAAGAAAGATATAATATGAAAGAATCGTCTCATGAAACAATATTTCACATAAAGTATAAACACTTGATTCATTTTATCATGTATAAGGTATGCTGTAAAAAAAAACAGGATGGATGGAGACATCATTCAATGCTGTATCACTGTCAGTCACAGCATTCTTCTTTAGTTGGTGTTGCTCAAGCTTCCATGCAACCTAAATGACTGATGGGTAAATACGGATCTAGTCCTGATACTGCACTTATTTGAGCCCTTTTTTCGTTTAGAAATATAGTACTTATTTGATTTCTCTGTTGCTCTGCCACAATCTTTGAGGGACAGTAAAAGGTAGTAATAAGTTAATATCAAGACAATGTGATGCTGCAGTACTTTCCTCTCAAAGAGCTAAAGAATGCTTAAACAAAATTCAACATCAAATGATACTCTAGGTTCTGAATAAAAAATATGACATGTGAGGTAAAACATACTTGTGATGGTCTACCCAAATCATCTAGGTTTTGCTATACAATTTTTTAACCAAATTGTTTTCTAATTAAAGTTTTGAGCTCTTTCAGTCTTTGAGCAGAAGCAGAATTCAAAGATGTTTGTAAGTAGCACAAAGAGTAATTTCAAGTAAACAAGACAACAATTTAACAATCTAAACATTGACCCTTCTTGCATTCTGGGCTACATAAATAAGTGATTTGTAAAATCTTAAATCTGTTTTGCCTAATAAACACTGTTCTGAAATGAAAATGATTTGTTATTTCTAAATTTACAGTATAAGAGCCTTGAAGCAACATGCATGAAAGCAAGTTGTGTAAATTAATTGTAAGCTTTCTTGAATGAATGTAGAAGGTGAGAAAAATGACTGCAATATAATAACAGAAACATCTATAAAAGATAGTAACACTCCATATGTAGCCGAACTACATCCAATTTATACTATTTTTAATCTACGAAAAAAATATGACAGAATAATTGAACTATAGTGACAATTTTTTGAAGATGGTACATTTTATTGTAAAGTCCTGTCAGCAGTGTACTGTTATATATATATATATATATATATATATATATATATATATATATATATATATATATATATATATATATATATATATATATATATATATATATATATATATATATATATATATATATATATATATATATATATATATATATATATATATATATATATATATATATATATATATATATATATATATATATATATATATATATATATATATATATATATATATATATATATATATATATATATATATATATATATATATATATATATATATATATATATATATATATATATATATATATATATATATATATATATATATATATATATATATATATATATATATATATATATATATATATATATATATATATATATATATATATATATATATATATATATATATATATATATATATATATATATATATATATATATATATATATATATATATATATATATATATATATATATATATATATAATATATACATTTATATACTGTATCTACATGTAAGGGGTCAAACTGAGAATCAACGAGGTGAACAAAATTTGTTGTCTATCTCAGTATTGCTGAAGAAAAAAAAGTTTTTAGATCTTCATTTACTATAAGGTCGGTTTATCTGTGAAAGCATGAAATAATCATCAGTCTGCAATGTAGAACAACGCATTATTTTTCAAATGATATCAGTTCTGATTGTGAGAACAAGACTTGAGAACAAGAACATCAAAACAGTGTATAGTACTGTAGTTTGTTCCTCGCTCAGAAAAAACAAAAAAACATGTTACTGTACCTGTATTTCGGCATTATGCTCTATACTGGTCTGGCCATATGGATAAAGAACATGCTTCAAATCAACTCATAAAACAGCTCCACCTCTGTGCTTAATTTTTCAACATGCGAGAATTTTAGTAAAATTGTTTTTGGAACAAAAAACATTTTATTGTAATTTACACTAGTTATTCATTTCATAAACTTTCTATATCAAGGCGTGGTATATGGTAAATATGATCCGGCATTGCAAACTTATGTTCAAAACCAATATCAATTTTATATTATGGTTTTTGTGTTTTCTCTGTAATCCAAAAATAAATTGGTTTACTTTGACAAAATAAGTTGCGAAAAAGTAGCAAATAATTAACATTCATTAACAGTACCACGATACGATATCAAGGGCCATACTCTTTTGTAACTGTGCAGCCTACATTGTGTCTGCATGATGATTTCAGAAAGTGACACAGAAAAAGTTTTGTTTTTGATGTCAAAGATGACTTAATAATTTTCACATAACTCTGAAGTTGGATCACTTTTTGTCTGTTAAAGTTCCGTTATGTAATAATTAATGTGGTCAACTGCCTGTAGGCGCCCATGTCGCAAATTATTCTGTGGGGTGACTCAATAGAACTGGATCTAGTTTAACTTCTATGCAGGGACTATTCAAATATTGGTCTGACTGAGTAAGGCAATCAATGGAATAGGGTTCTACATGGTATTTAAAACATGGCCTCATGATCTAGGCCTTATGTTTCTCTCAACTTCATATGCCCACTCTGTACTCATCATGAAAATTGACTTTTTTACATAACAATTCTGTCTGACTTCGCTAAGGTGAGTAACAAATTCGGGTCATAATACAATGATAGGCCCTAGCACTAGCACCCACTTCCCCCCCCCCCCCTTGGCCTATTAATAGGCCTAGCTTAGTCACAACTGCCAGAGTGCCAATGCAAGGGCTTAAATATTGAGTGCATACACAGATCGTTCTTTGCATTTGGTAGACCTAAACCTAGTATAGCAAATCCAAAATTGTAGATAACAATAACAAGAATATCATTTGTTTATATCCGTAGGCTCTGTCAATAATCATCATACCAAATTGTATTTCATTTAGCATAATTCCGTCCTGTCTCAATGCATTGCCATAATAACAACCTAGTGTTACAGAAAAGATACACCTTATCACGTTAGGAAGGAATTAAGGTCTAAAAAGTGAAAATTTGGAATGACATTTTCCCTGAGCATTTTTACCGACTAAAAGTACTTGAAGATGGATTAAATTTGACGACACTTATAATTCACTTTACAAAAGCATATTAAGCCTAATAAAAAGTTGCCTACTATGAAGAAAAGTGACCTTCATAGATAGGAAAAACAATTGATGAATCTGACCTTTTCAAATATCTTCACAAAATGAGCCACGTAAAATCTTTATTTTAAGAAGTTTACCGAGAATGAAAATGCTCGGATTCCGATCTAATCAGAAATATATTGTCTTGTACGTCATCTAATCATCTCCTATAATGACGAACAATGAAACTACATAAGATAGAGCAATTTGAATTATCCGAATTCATTCGGGGGTGATCGTTTTACAAACCCAGAAACGCTCAATTTGAACTTCCGGGTCAAGTCCTCAGAAATTAATAATTATCGGAGTAACGGTCATATAGCAAGGTCATGTTCCCAAGTGAAAACAACTAGGTCTGCAAGAGTTACCATTTCCCAGCATTCTTCCCACTTTGACGGGACACGGCCGTGTGCTTCAGCCAAAGCGATCATCAACTAGACTGATGTTTTACTATGTACAGTGCAGTACACGTTACAGCTGGCTTTCGGTACGGTACGAGTGTGTAGTGACATGACACTGACATAAATTTGACCTTTGTGTATCATTTCTCGCTACGTTAACAAAGATATTTTTTCTTTGGGGATAAGCCAGAATGTGTTTCTTTTAAAATATTGCTTTTATATTGCAATTTCATTTCTAAATTGATGAATTCGCGAGTCATTTGCGATATCAAGTTTTGTTTGTTGGACAAAAGTACAAATTGGTGGATTAGAAACCGTCAACATTCTCTCTGTGTCGTCATATGCACATAAGCTGTATTGATGCATGTGCGATACTGTATATAAATTTCGCATGTTTCTTTATCTGAATTTTAACAGATTTTCTTTATTTTTTCAATCATATTTTCAATCAAATTATTTCTTATCATATTTGGTGATAGAATAGATATAAACTGCTCTTGCTTGCCCATTGTTGGTAATAACCGGCTTGCCCAAATAATTTGAACTATTGTTCTTCAAATTATTTAGGTTTGCCGATTGTTACTCAACAATGGGCTCGCAATTGCAATTTATTTCTTAACGCACATCAGTCATTGGTTACAGACGAATGGTGAAACCATGAAGCTATTAATAGCTCCATGGTGAAACAAACAATATTCTTAGAAAAATCGTAAGGAAAGCAATTTAAATTTTTCCTCTAATAGCAGTTCATTATAACAAAGATGCTTTTGTTCTTTTCTATTTCATTTGTTCAGAACAAATTGGAAAAAACAATAATTTGGTTTCTAATATACAGCTGATGACAATTTGAATGGTTTCTATGTACCAGATACAGTATGTATAGTGTTTCAAGGAGTAACATATAATGCAAAAGTCGTTGGTTGGTAATATGTGAAATACTGATAATCTAAACATATAAGGCTAAACCGAAGGTCAGTCGTTAGAAATATTAACTGATTTATAAAGTTGGAAACAAGGTTGTTCGTAGCTGATTGGTTTGGTTTACAACGTCCCGACAGAGTATATACATTGAGACGCCTTCGGCGGTTTAATTACCAGTTGTGGAGTACTGATTGGAGACCCGCCGTGAATCGAGCCCGGGACAATAGCTTCATAGGCCGAAGTTCTACCGCACTGCCACAGAGGTCTCGGGGGTCTGTAGATATACAAGTGTAAATAAGCAGATAAGCTTATACACTTATAAAAGGTATATTGCATAATGTACAATTACTAATCCTGTCTTCCTGACGTTTAATGAGGCTTATATAATTTGTTATTTTGTGAATTAGTTATTAAGCGGATATGGAGGACACAGAGGGCACGTGCCCCACCCCCACTTTTCTCAAAAGTTTAAGAGTGCCCTGTTTATGAGGGAAATTATGCCCTTTTAAAGAGGACAAGTGCCTTCTTTAGACAGTTAGAGAAAAAAGATGCCTTTTCAAATATTAAAAAACTTTTTATTCAAAACTATATTTCTGATCTGTTCATTAAAGAAAGTAATAAATAATATCGTCCTAAACAGACTGAAATTGTCACATTCACGCGTTTTGCATGCATTATTTTTTCACGCGTTTTCATGCACTATTCTGCATTTTCCCTAAATACAAATTTTGGGCCGTACGGCTTTACATGTTAAACCTTTTCATACTTCACATCTGCCATTGTTTTTTACTTTTGTTTTTCCAGCTTATAATTTGTAAAAGTTCTTTAAAAAAGGCCCTTTCTAGAGTGTGCAAGCCACCTCAAATGTTATTAGTGGGACATCTTTGAAATGGGCCATGCAGGGCAAAACTACTATTTGGACCCGGGACATTGTTATGACATAAACTGACGTGCTCTCCCCCATCTTCTTTGTAAACTTTAAAAGTTCTCCCTTAGTTTACAGTGATAAAAATGCTTTGTTTATAATATTAAAATATATTAAAGTCCTTTTACATGTCTTATTATAATTGATCTTTTTATCGACAGATTGAAGAAAGTAACACAAACATCAAGCTAAATACCACAAATTTCACTCGTGGAGCGCCTTTAATTTGGGTTCTGGATAAAAATAAATGGGGACTCTTTTCACTGACTCGCTGACTGGCTGTAGACTGGGTGTAAATTTGGGACATCTGGTCCAATTTAAACTGATATACCGAGTTACACTTATTCTCAGCAAGGAATTGATGACCTTCTGAATAACTTTAAGGATTCCTTATTTGCTTTTCACATTCTTGTAGATATTGAATATATTCCGATTTATGACCAATACAATTGGCTAATTATGATCTATTAGTCTAAATTCTTCAAATTACAAGATCTATGAATTTTCCTTTTTTTAATCTTTTTTTTTATTACAGATTTTGGTATAAAATTGTTTTAATTGACTGAATTTTTGGACCAAAATATCTTGAATTTTTTAAGCTGGGTCACCAGTAATTTTCGGACCGACAAAAGTTAAGAAATTTTCCGGTGGGAATGGAACAAGGTTGACACTATAAAGCTTTAATGCTGTGCTACATGCTTTGAAATTACGACAGTAGGAAAGTACCCCTCACGAATTGCCAAAACTTTTAAACATTTTCTGCCGCCTCTGATACGCTCTTTGCAGGTTTTGATGAACCTTAATAATTAATTTGTTATAGATGTACTGTAAATATAATAACATTGTAACCTACTATAAAAATACATAAACAAGAATCAAAAAATGAAATGAAATGAAAATGAAATGAAATTAACGATAAGGCAATGTTATCATACGAAATAATGAAACCAATTTATTCTTTCCTGAAGATGGAATATTAGTCGATTTGAGAGTTTTATTGAACTCATCCTCGCTGATGACATACTCATGTAAGTACAAACCAGCGGGTAATATTTACGAATATACTTGAAACTTAAAACCGTAACGAATATGTAATCTCCCAAATACTATTCCTCAAATATCACCTGCGGTTATAATGTACGTGGTCTAGTGCGAGCAACATTTTCGTCATGGAACGATGTAACTTTGAAACGAAAGTGCCCATAAGAACATTAGTCTTGCATTTTCAATCATTTGAGCCTATTAATTCGGGGTGCTTCAAAATGCGCGTGTACAAGTCTTTCCTGATATCCTATAAACAAAACAGAAAGCGTATTTTAATCGTCCATCTATCAAATTTACAGGGAGGCGATTCACTTGCTGGTAGCACAGAACACTATTTAGATATTACAGCACGAGCCCAAAATGAGAGACAGCCAGAGAAAAAGCTAATAAAAGATACTTTCAAAAGCCTTGACTATGCATGTCCAAATTGGACAAGATCTGCTTTAGAAAAAATTTCACGAGGAACTAATTTACTACATATTCATACCAAAATTGAGTCATCCGACAATGCCTTTTTACTTCAGCCTAAAAAGATTACCTTCACCCGGAAGACATTATATAGTACTTTTCGGAAAACATCAGGAAAAATATCCCAAATCAAAAACATTACGAAATATCCCAAATCTCTCGTGTTTTAGTATGAAAAGAACCTTGAACTTCAATCGTTTATTCATAGGTTTCAATGAAGCAACTAATTAGTTTCGTGTTATTTACTTGTGACATCGCTTGTGTATGAGGATGGTGAAAATGACCGATTAATTCTACCACAGGATGGTTTTGTGATATGTCATGTGGGACATATATATAGGTGCCATGTGGGACATAGGGAAGGATGCCATATGGGACACAGGGAGGGGTGCCGTGTAGCACACAAGGTGGGATGGCGTATAGAACATATGAGTGGGATGCCATTTGTTACAGCTTTAGGATGAGATGCCATGTGGGGCATAGAGATGGATGTCATGTGGAACATAGGATGGTGGGACATGGAGAGTGATGCCATGTGGGACAGAAGAAGGATTATATGTGGGCATATGGAAGGAATGACATATGGCACATGTGTAGGATGTCATGTGGGACACATAAATGGATGTCATGTGGGACATAGAAATGGATGCCGTGTGGTACATAAGGTGGGATGGCAAATGGGACATTTGAGTAGGATGCCATTTGGTACATTTTTAGGATAAGATGTCTTGTGGGACATGGAGATGGGTGTCACGTGGAACATAGGAAGTGGGACATGGAGAGGGATGCCATGTTATTAGGTGGGCAGAGGAGGATTCCATGTGGGCAATTGTAATAATGACATGTGGTACATGAGTAGGGATGCCATGTGGGACATAGAGATGGCTGTCATATGGGACAGGAGTGGGATGATATGCGGGATATAGAGTGGGATGTCAGATGAGACATAGGGTGTGGGGTGTATAATGGGATGTTTTTATAATTGGACTTGTGATATGTGTCTTAATTTGATTCAGTATGCGTTTTTCTAGTTTAATTTGATATTGTTATATACATGCGGCATACTACCCTATGTCCCTCTTATGTCACGCATTGTCCCTCCCTATGTTCCACATGTCATCCCTCCCTATGTCCCAAATTCCGCTCCTTCCTGTGTCTTACATGGCATTCTGTCCTCTTAGATGCTCCATATGACATCCATATTTATGTTCTACGTGGCATTCCACCCTTTGTTACACATGGCGTCCCTCCCTATGTGTCACGTGGCATCCCTCCCTATAATCCACATGGCATATCCTGCATGACTTACATCCCTATTTCTCAAATGCCATCAACCCTATGTTCATGTCCCACATGGAATCCCTTCCTAATATATGTACCACGTGGAATCCCACCAAGTTGTCCCACATGGCATCCTCCTAGTTGTCCCACATGACATCCCACATGATTTCCCTGATCGAAGGAATATCCAGTCGAAAGCACAACTTACATACATGTAAGGCACATAATATAGTCAAATGACAAAAAAATCGGGAAGTAACAGTGTTATTCAATGCGTGTCAGTGATGTTTATGGCAATACATTCTCATTTGACCTCTTGACCTGCATTGCGCAATATACATTATCGCTACTGTAAACTGGCTTATTGACCTCTCTTTCGTCATTTTGTGAATTTTACTAGCTTTCTGACGGAATGGTATTTTGTATGCCCAGCTGATGATATGCGAATGATGATAATTTGATTTACGCAAATATTTTAAACAGGTATAAGCACACAAAAGTTCGTATTCTCCTTCTTGTGCGCATCAAACATTGTGTGATTCTTAAGGAATTTGTAGAGACTGCACTTAAATGTGTCGAAATTTGAAATTGTGTTGGAGTTAGCAGCTAAGGCTGCACAACACGAAATACAAAGTGCAGTTGCAGAATTTGAGGAGAAGAGGAAAGACACGACACACCTGCTTTCCTCCGACTTCCATGTATGCAGTTTCAAGACTGGGATCTGTTATCCAACCTGTTGTATGCTGCAAAACATTAATTCTTACGAGTGTTTTGCTGGTATTGGGATTGAAATAATTTCATGCAAATGACAGTTCATTAGCCAGTTTATTATAAGGTGTTGATATCAATTATCATTCAAACTATGACAAACAAGTACCAAGTGCCAACCGAAAGTTGTTGCGCGTATATTTTTTTCTTTTACGATAATGCTTTTTCATCGTCTTTTCACTTTTGTATTTTTCATAAAGTCACGTTTTATCTATTTAATGCCTTTAAATCTCATCCGTTACATGCACTGATTCATACAATTTTCTTCTTTTCGTCTAAACTATACCATCATGCGATCTATTCCTATAAATCACTAAAAGAAAGCTAAACGTTTACGCCTACAACTAAACCTGAGTAGTGCACGATCGACAATGCACGCATTGTATGTGTATAGGCCTACGTATGTACGGAGATCAGTGAAATCACTGCCCAACTTGTTACGTCACAAAATTTTAGTAATAAAAACTATAATAGGAAGTTAAGTCGTTTATACTAGCGGCAAAAAAACAGGTTTTTTTTAGATTGTAAAAGACCGAGACATTTTTCGAAGTACATATGTATTAGAAAGTTGTTCCAAATTAAAAAGTACATCAGTTGATACCATAATTGCTTACAAGTCACCAATCTTCTAAATCAAGGCCTAGATACTTTAGTACCACGAAACGAAAAGCGCATTCAAATGTGATTCTTTTTATCAGATTATACGGCGATATTTGTATTACTTTCCTCAAAGAACATCTGTGAAAAGGGCAGTATTCAATGTACTGATGTAAGGGCAGTCTTCCTTTTTTCGGAGAGAAAAGTACTTTTTCCTCTCTAAAGGGTGTTTATTAATTTAAAGAAAATGAGAGGTACGTAATCCCAGATCTGCCTATTCTGCCGCCTTAAAGACCGCTTAGATTCTTAGCTGGTTCTTGAAATGTATCTCCTAATCACCTACGGAAGGTTTCACTTACTGATTTACTTACAAGTGTTTGTTTAAATTTGAAGAAGACGAAAATATCATAAAATATTATTTCCTAAGACTGTATGAAGTAACCAAAAAAACTCGAACTAACCAGTTATAAAGCTTTAATCACAATAACTCTTGTTCACATGGTTTATGGATACGAATTTTAAACAATCTGAGCAGATTATTTTAAAACTAAATTAGCACTTGCTCTTACATACAATTGATGCTTGAAAAAGATTTAAATGGTTATTCAGTTTTAATAGATTGATAGAACTTAAGGTAACGCTACCTGTACACATGCATATACCTTTTACACATAATGGAATGACTATAATTCACGATGGAATACTGACCTAGGAGATTATGATTTACAAAGAAAAGGGTTACTGTAAATATGCTAAAATTATTTGTCAGCATATAGGAGGTTATATTTTAACATTTGCATAGAGATATGCTTTCTTATTAATACAGTCATTATATTACTTAAACGTGGAAGTAGTATTAATGTGATATGATATTACCAACATAACATAATATTACATAACATTATAAACCTTGCCATGCGCAATTTAAATTGGATTAACAAAAATCATTGCATTATACAATACAACATGATCTGCTTAACCGAAGAGAAACTCTTTGCATATACATTTTGCAATGCTTAGTTGTATTTCTTCTTTTGAAAACATGGTGTAGAAGATATCGCATCTCACCGCCAAGAGTTATTTTCAAAAAGAACTTGTTCATCTCTTATTTCCCATGACAAGTCTTATAGTGAAATAATCATATTACCCGGAGGATATAGTTATCTGAAGTTTATCATTATGGAGTAGAGCAAATCGGCGTAAATAAATTATTTATATCCCACATTAAGCTCTTTTCACAAAAACAGAATTTAAATTCAGTGCAAATAGATATTTTCTTCTAACACCATGATCCTTAGATTACACGTCAACTGGTCGAGGAGTTCCAGTAACTTTAGTTGTTTTGTCTATTGTCATGAAGTTCATTGTTGTTTTGAGGATTAAATCAGTTACGTTTAAAAAAAAACCTTTTGCAGGATTTTAAACAACTGCGAAATTACAGAGACATGTTTATTATAATCAGGTAAATAATTCTTATTTTTAAAGTATGTAATTTAAATTTGAAATTTCTTCGTCATCAAAACTCATTTCAATATTATAGCTAATAGTATATAATTTTTCCAACAGAAGACGGATTCTATTCTGCCAAGTTTGAAAATCTTTATAACCATTGACAATATCTTATTTGAAGTGTTATTGTCATTATTGAAAAAGAAAACTGGCAACTTGGATATTGTTTAATATTTGCCATGTTCCTTGAATATCATTTTTTTGTTCAAATGACAATTCTATCATACTACATTCATTTGTTATTTCTTAATGGTTTAGTAAATTCATTTTTAAGCCTTTATACTTTTCTTCTTAACTCAATATCACATGTCTCAGAAAATTCATATGCAACAGTCCGGGAGAATCCTGGACTTTTTGTCTAATAATAAATACACCAAAACTTGAAACTTCGTATTCATTACACGATCCATGGAGGAAGCCATTTTAATAGTAAATGGGGATTTTTAATAAGAACGCGGGGATATTTTTGAAAGGAAAATCGATCAAATGAATATTCGTTAGATTTGACTGCGGATTTTCCAATTTCACCGTAAACTTTGCGATAAAATAACAACAGACTTACGTTGACGGGTCGGGGTCGTTGACTTTTTAAACAGCCCTCTCGACACATGATTCTTCGTTAGTTTAGTCATCGCTGATACCGTGTACATACATCACACGTTACATTACACAAATATTACCGTGTTCTTAGTAAAAATTACATTTATATAACGTTATCACTAGTTAAAATGGCGGCCTCTATGGATCTTAATGAATACGAAGCACAAAGTTTTGGTGTATTCTTTTATTACACCAAAATTCCCGTATTCTCTTGGACTGTACAAAATGTTTTTCTTTTTACAGGCATTCTTAGGACTTTAAGTAAGCCATGGCTCATCGAAGTCCTAGATTTGTTGCGAAACTTCTTAGCAGGATAGCATTGGCTAAACAAAGATTAAAACACATTCTTGGAAACATTCACATTGACCTTGTAAAATCCATCTGCCAAAGCCTATGTATACAAAACATTGTTAAAGGAGTTTAAGCTTGGAAATACATCTAACAAACTTGTATGAATATATTGGAACTTCGGTTATTTTATTTACCACTACACACTACTAAAACAGGTAAATGATCAATGATATCATGTTTACTAGCCCACTGAAAAATTAATTGTAAATATCATTTGTACAAATATTTTCAATTCAAGTACCACTAAATTTGATTGGCTCAGTGAGGAGAGGAAGTAATTCCTGAACATTATATCAACAACGTCATGAATACCTTTTGTTCATTATACCGTACTTGATCTACATTAAATCTACAACGTGCGTACATCGCCACACACAAACTAGATCAATTGTTGTGCCATATTTAACGTGGGCAAAGAAGGACATGCATAATGCATTACAACAAATGCGAACATAAGGCTGTCTTAGACGTACTACATAATGGTTCATATTTAAACAGTCAGTCAGTTATTTATCAAAACTTTTGTAGTGTTCTCAACTATTCACAATAGAGAATGGAGGCGTTTCGAGGCTGATGTACTCAATTTACGTCATGTATCATGTAGTGGAATAAATATCTTTATATTCATAACTAGGTTAGGAAAATTAAGATCAAAACAAGTTCTTATCATATCTTTCTTTTTCAATTGAAAATATTGGCAAAAATTAATTTTCCTCTCTCACCCGTCTTTACACAGAGCATGATAATAATATACAATCACTATTCGATGCAATTTGATTTTCAGATGTTTGCAAACATATGCCCATTTGGTATATACGTAATTATTGTGAATGACTTTTTTGGTAGATATCTAAATGAAAAATAAATCTTATCTGAAAGAAACACAATTACTTAACTTACTTAGTAGCAAAATAGTAAGTTTAGAAATAAGAAATACAATTTATCTTTCGTATAAAAATGAGTAAACAGCATATAGTCATTGTCATGTGATCGTATGATCATCTTTATAAAGCTGATTTTACGAGCTCGAGTGATGGTTTAGGCAGTGAAATTTGATCGAATTATGCATACATTTAATGCATCACTAACAATACTGGATGTATGTACGTAGGTGTACATATATTTGCTAATTGGTGATCGGAAGAAAACAGCTTTTATTGTTAAATCATATCTTCGAATGTTTTCTTTCAATCTCAGTTTTTGCACTTAAAGAGACCTTCCTAGCAAAAAGCTATGGCTTAATTCTTTAATTATCTTTGTATCTAAAGGATTTCAAACATATTTCTGCCATAGATTGAAATGGCTTCTTAAACAGTTTTGAAATATGTTTGCTGTGGGTGGACGGAATTATATTATTACAAAGGCTAAGAAAATGCACAATGAAATATGGCACTGAATATATTTCTTGACTTCAGTGAGTAATAATATCTAAAGATCAATGGAAATATTGTGTTAGCACATGTACATGCATACACATCCGCACTCCTCCCCTCCCCTCCCCCACACACCTCCCCCCTCCACACACACGCATACACAGCTGTCCCTACAAATATGATGACTGTTTGCTACTTCATTTCTAAAGAAATCACTGTTTAAAGTATGCTAAATGGTCATATCAAAAGTTTGTTCTTACTGTCACAATATGAATACATTTTTGATAAGACCTACTTATACTGTTGCACTGAATATCACATGTCGAACAGTTTCTCTTTAAGCCCACCCGCACCCGATACCTGAATTAATCCTGAAAACTCAAGTATGCCAACTACCAACCCGACTTCCTGTTTAGTGTATTGTGTTTCCACTCAAAACAATGATTGTTTATCTGCCATCCCCATGCACGCCACAGCCAAGTAGCCTAACGCTATTGTGTGTATAAGATTACACAAAGCCAGAGCTGAATAGTCAGGGCCTTTTGTTATTGAAATCACTCATCCGTGTTAGGTATCTTAGTGGGAGAAGTTTGTTTTCGAACTGGTTATAAAATAGCTGTATCATGCTGAGGTAATAATGTGCATTAACTGTGAATGATTGATGGACCATTTGTCCTAAGTAAAGATATTGCTTCACCGTGTTTCAAAACTGTTTAAAATCAAGCATGTTTCGTTCAAAGCACCATGTCAGAATAACACCAGTGGTGACCTGAAGGTTAATTCATCAGAGAAAGGTATTTCAAACATTTGTAAAATGACCTCTTTAATTACAAAGTAAGCAGATTTTTGTTTTCGACTTGATGCAAATATTTTATGAAGGTGTTCATACAATTTGGAGAAAGCAAGATCACTGGCCTGTATGCTTTCCTGTTAATGTATGAAGTATTAGACTTCATCCGATGGTGCCGCATTCTATTGACTCAATGTGTCTTATAGATCCACATACCCAATCTGTTTTTGTCACATATTTCTTACTATCGCATGATTCTAATTGATCGTCCACTGCATTTCATAGGCACACATTCTTATATTGCATAATTCTTATTGATCATCCACTGGTCATGTATGTCTGATTGTCATACAGTACTTTTTATTACAAATTTCTTAGTGATCCGCTGCGTCTTATCGTCACGCATTTCTTATTGTCACACATTTGATATCGTAACACATTTTTTATTGTCACACTTTGCTTCTTTCCATACATTAGCATTGTTATGCATTTCTTCTTGTGACACACTTCTTGTGACATATTCCCTGCTATAACATATTTGGTGTTGATCAATCGCGTCATATTATCACGTTTTTTTATCGATCCACTGCGTCGTATAGTCACACATATAATTCGGAGAAAGCAAGATTTACTGACGTTTATGCTTTTTGTGACGTTCTCACAAAATTTGACATGATTTCTTAGACAAATTGACATATTAACTTATTTATCTTTTCCCTGTTAATGTATGTATCATTATACTTCAGTAGTATAGAGGTGCAGGATCACCCCAGGATCGGACCTTGAGGATCAGCCCCAGGATCGGACCTTGAGGATCAGCCCCAGGATCGACCTTGAGGATCAGCCCCAGGATCGGACCTTGAGGATCACCCCAGGATTGGACCTTGAGGATCAGCCCAGGATCGGACCTTGAGGATCAACCTCCAAGATCACCCCTTGAAGATCTAAGGTCAGGATCAGCCTCTCGAGGATTACCCCTCTAGGATCAACCCCTCCAGATCACCCTTGAAGATCTACCGTCAGGATCACCCCTCCAAGATTACCCCTCCAAGATTACCTCCCAGGATCGGACCTTGAGGATCAACCTCCAAGATCACCCTTGAAGATCTACCGTCCAGGATCAGCCCCTCGAGGATCAACCCCTCTAGGATCAACCCTCCAAGATCACCCCTTGAAGATCTACCGTCCAGGATCACCCCTCCAAGATTACCCCTCAGACTCGTTAGAGTGGGTTAAAAGGCTACCTGAAGTTGTAAAACCATTAAATAATGAAGAAACCAGATAAATTGACTCTAAACCTAAAGATGCGATTAAAAGTGACTGCAGCAAAACAAGCTTTGGGGCATAGTGAAAATGTCAGTCCATACCAAATCATCATCCTTTCACTCTTTATTGCAGATTTGTGTCGACAACACCGGCTAGTAGATACCAATGAAAAACTCTTTAATGAACTTTTGCATGCTGTGATGCCACTGATATGGCAAAAATCGTGTGATTGGAAAGCTTGGATGCATGATCAAAAGAAAGGAGACTGTAAAATGTATCTTAAAAGATTAATGTTGCTTGGAATTCCATTGTTGTTGTATTTATCATTTTTCTGAGTGTGTCATAGAATATACATTACCACCACATAAAATCAGTGTTCTTTTTATTCTTTTCAATTTCCTTGATTTTAATTTTTCTATCGAATAACCCTGATGGTATAAGCGATCCTGAAGGAGTGATCCTGAAGGGGTAATCTTAAGGGCTGATCTTAAGGGCTGATCTTGGAGGGGTAATCGTGGAGGGGGTAATCCTTAAGGGTAATCTTGAGAGGTAATCCTAGAGGGGTAATCTTGGGGGTGATCCTGGACGGTAGATCTTCAAGGGGTGATCTTGGAGGGGTTGATCCTAGAGGGGTTGATCCTCGAGGGGCTGATCCTGGACGGTAGATCTTCAAGGGGTGATCTTGGAGGGGTTGATCCTCAAGGTCCGATCCTGGGGAGGTAATCTTGGAGGGGTAATCTTGGAGGGGTGATCCTGGACGGTAGATCTTCAAGGGGTGATCTTGGAGGGGTTGATCCTAGAGGGGTAATCCTCGAGAGGCTGATCCTGGACCTTAGATCTTCAAGGGGTGATCTTGGAGGGGTTGATCCTCAAGGTCCGATCCTGGGGCTGATCCTCAAGGTCCAATCCTGGGGGTGATCCTCAAGGTCCGATCCTGGGGCTGATCCTCAAGGTCCGATCCTGGGGCTGATCCTCAAGGTCCGATCCTGGGGCTGATCCTCAAGGTCCGATCCTGGGGGTGATCCTGCACCCTCTATACTACTTACTTCATCCATTAGATATCTGTACGACATTCAGCATTCTAGTAACGAATGTGTCTTATAGACCCGCCTTTCTTATTGTCGCATAATTCTTATTGATCATCCACTGCATTTTATTGTCCGAGTCACACATTTCTTATTATTGCACAACTCTTATTGATCACCCACTCCATTTTATAGTCACACATTTCTTATTATCCTCTATTTCTTATTGATCATCCACTCTGTCTAATTGACACATTTCTTAAATTATCCTATATTTACTATTGTCCATCAAACTGTCGAATGGTGCGTGCTTGTCGCACAGATCTTTTTACAAATTGTGCTTGAAATTTTTCCTTGCCGTATTCGTATGACACTATAAAGCACTAAAAGTGCGACGATAAGAAGTGTGTGACAGCAATGAATACCGTGTGTGACAGCATTGAACACCGTGTGTGACAGCATTGATAGCAATGAATACCGTGTGTGACAGCATTGAACACTGTGTGTGACAGCAATGAACATGTGTGACAGCAATGCACACCGCGTGTGACAGCAATGAACGACGTGTGTAGATAAGAAACAGGCTTCAGTAAATTCACTGACGCTAGCTCTGGAATTATTTCACTGACGCTAGCTCTGCAATTAATTCGTTGAAGTTCTTGCTTATAGAAAGTTTTAATGATTAAATGTGATAATTTGAAGCCTACACTAAAAACTGCCCACCAACCAGGGACGGATCCAGGTGAAGGGGGAAGGTGGCGGGCATGGCCCCCTGAGATTTTTCCGATGATACATTTTTTACCATAAATTTAACGTAAATGTTCTTTAATTCTCGGAAAATTTCATTCAATGTTTGGAAAATCTCTTTGAAACTTTAGGAAATTTTCTTCATTCTCGTGCAAATTTTGGATTTAAAAAAAACAAATTGGGCAAGTTTTCTTCAATTTTCGGTCAATTTTTTTCCATTTTTGGTGATATCTCTTTTAATGCTTGAGAAATTTCATTCATTTTTGTTCAAATTTCGAAAATTTCCTTCCTTGATCAGTTTAGAACAAGTTTCTTTAGATTTTCGGTAAGTTTTCCTCAACTTTTTAAAAATTTCCTTAAATGTTTGGCTTAAGTTTTTTACATGATGAATAGATCTGGCTCTAAATTTTCAATCTATTGCATCCAAACTCACCAGAGTGTTTATAACTCACTGAAGAAAACATCAGCCCCACATAACACGCATGAGTTGGCTCTGCAGTAACCAAATCCACAATACCTGGCTGTTCAAAATAGGTTCCATTGTGCATATAGATGATTGGGAGTGTAAATGCTGATGCGTAAAATCACTTAACTATCTGTGATGGGTTTCTTAATTGCCGAAATGGATGTTCTTGCCGATGAAAAGACTAAAAATTTGTGGCGAGGACTAGGCGTAATGATTTTTTTTGTTTTTTCTTTCTTTCTCGTACCATTTTCTTCAATTTTTGGAAAATTTCTTTAAGTTTTCGGCCAATTTTTCTGCGATTTTTGGTAAATTTTCTTCAATTTTTGAAAGTTTCCTTTATTTAGAAAAGAGTTCCTTAGATCTTTGGTAAGTTTTTTTTAATTTTTGGGAATTTGTTTTCTTTCTCGTGCCATTTTCTTCAATTTTTGGAAAATTTTCAACAATTATCGGAAAATGTTGCCAAATTTTACCAAAATTTCTAATGATTTTACGAAAATTTTCTTCAATTTCTTTGTTAATAATTTCTTAAGTTTCCCAATCGAAAAAAACTTCCCGCTCTTAAGATCATGCACCCTTTTCCCAATATGTTCCATTAATCATGTCAAAATTGCTCATAAAACACTTGATCACATCGCTTGTTTGGTTTGCCTTTCCCCCGACATTTTATCCTGGCTCCGCCCCAACCCCCAAGTGACGTCATAAATCTCCGCCAAACATTTGCTTCCTCCCGAGGTGTCAAAACAAGTTCATCTTATGTTGCTTGTTTGTCATCGTAAAACATACTTCATAATTGTGATATTAAGTAAATATGGCACACATCATATGGCGTCAACACTGTTCCCATAGCAACAGAGAACAAATAGAAATAAATCATTTAAAAGAATTAAAGCATACTTTCAGTGAAATTCATGTGGACTGTGAATATAGTTGTTAAAATTCATAACACTGAGTTTAAGGTGACACGTGGGCGTTTTTTTTTCCACATTGATTCACAAGGATGTCACATATGAACAGAATATTGTTTTGGGGTTAATTAAGCGGTACAACAGAAAAACAACGATAAACCCACTTCAAGTTCTAAACAAAAATGTCTTGTTGTTACTAATATTATTTCCAGTGTGTCTGTCTTCCCCTACATTCTTCATAGCCTTTCTTACCATTTTAACAAGAAGGAGCATTGTCCCATGATTGCCTCCCCCCCCCCCCCTTCCCCCTTGCCCTCCCTTAAGTGGTAAGGTTTTTGATCCTAGGAAAATATCTTCATGAAATGAATATATTTAGATCAACTCAACAGCCAACATTGAGTAACAGACTCAGGAAATTTTCTTGTTTTTTTTGAAAATTTCCTTTATTTTGAGAGAGTTTCCTTCATTTTGGGAAAATGTCCTTAAAAATTCTTCAATTTTCCTTCATTTTAGGCAAATTTGCTTTAATTCTTGAGAAATTTCCTTCCTTTTTGAGAGAATTGCTTTCATTTTTTGGGAAATTGATTTATTTTCGTGACATTTTTTCTTCAATTTTTGTATCATTTCCTGCATTTTCCAGGCAGTTTCTTAAATGTTCTTTTAAATTTGGGAAATTTCCTTCCTTTTTTGAAAATCTCTTTAAATTTCTTCAACGTTTCTTCATTTTCGTGAAATTTATTCTAATTCTCTGAAAATTTTCTTCAAGTTTCTGGAGATTTTGTTACATTTTCGGGTAATTTCTTTCCTTTTCCGATCAATTTTCTTTCATTTTGGGGAAATTTGCCTCATTTTCGTGAAATTTTCTTCAATTTTCGGGAAGTTTGCAACATTTTTATTTTATTTTTTTCTTCAATTTTTGCGAACTTTTCTTAACTTTTCTTGATTTGGGGGGAATTTTCTTCAATTTTTCATTATTTTGGATACATTTTCTAGAAATCTTGCCAAAATAATTTTACGACCCCTTCCTTTAACAAATAGTTTTTAGACATAACTCATATTTTTATAGGTTCGTTCAGACAAAAATAAAATTTGGCTCCTTCCCCTCCCATGTCAAATATTTTCCTAAAGTCCTACGCAGCTGAGTGATTTTAAATAAAATGATATATCCTAATGATATGAGATGATTTATCCCTTCTGCATGTTTTTCCCCTCCCCCTCCAACTCCAGATTTATTTAAAAAGGCCATACAAATCTTGTATAGTATTCATAGCACTCCTCCCTCCAACTCCAGATTTCTTTAAAAGAGGCTATGACATTCTTGTATATTATTTATAGGTAAGAAAATGTACAAACAGAGATAATGATATGCATTTAACGGATTTCTTGCATCCAGTGAAAATATATTATGCGAAAACTATGCTATAAACTATGAAAAAAGTACATTTCATCACAATTAGTTGAAAATTGACCATTTAACATCATTTTGAATTTTATACGACATTATTATTAATAATTATGTGACATCATAACAAGAATTCTATCAATTTCCTTATGTTACCTTCTTGTTTTTCAATATTTTGCCAACATTAGTTGAATAGGGCAGTTGAACATCATATCCGCAATATAAAAAAAAAGCAGGAGAAAACAGTCTGATGGTTTTTAGTGACTTTTTGTCAGAGATTTGCCTTCACTTTCGTACATCGCAACTTCTCCACACATTAACAATTCTTTACAACTACATGACATAAAGACTTAAGACTTAAAGTCTATTACGTTTAGAATTGAAAGGTCTTGTGGAAATAAAATTTGTACTGAGAAATTAATTGTGATTAGTCAGTACGGACTACACAGATTTACATACCGTCACAAGATAAACATAAATTCTCCATTACACGTTTAACAGTCCGGCAACATGCCTATCAATGAGAACTTAAATGTTTCTAAAAATAAGAACATTTTTCTACATGAAAGCCGCCATTTTTTATATCCTTTGCTATCCTAACGTTAAAGCCTTATGCAATGTTACATATATCAACTTTGAAATACATTTTGAAAAAATATCTTTGCTAGGGGAACTTAAAACTCATGAAATGCCTTCATTGCTGTCATGGTTAAAACGTTTCTACTCCTGTTTGATATGTTCGCCACGCCGTTTTTAAAATATTAGAAATAATAGACAATAGAACGGAGAAATTTTTTCAACACAATGATTTTAATATTTCAAGTACTTAAATTAGAAACTATGACATTCTATTGCAACATCAGAACAATAGGGCTGCATGACTTAAATATTCTCGTGTGCTATAAATGTTTCTTTAATAGCCATGCTAAGTTTTTCTTTTTTCCCCACATAAACATGATGAGAAATTCTCTTGAATGGCAGTATGGACAGGTAGAGGCAACATTAACTGGGCCTACATTGACTTAAAATCCACTAAAAAATGAGAATGCAATTTTTTTCTTCAAACAGTTTGAAATAGAGTCTTGTGCAAATATGCCAATTTTTGTGTTACTCTTGTCATGTATGAATATGTGATGTATATTTTCTTATGTAAATCCATCGTTTTGTAATGTTCTGCCATTTTGTTCGAAATGGGGAAGACAATTCAATTGAAAAGAAAAAGGAATCTTAACCACACCCCCAACAAACCTCAAGCTGAAGAAAGCATCTTGAACATTTTAAAGGTCTGAAATAAAAGGCAGAAATATATAAAAAAATACAATTATTTTAAGATATTTTTTTATGTTACATATTAAAAAGCTCATACTTTGATTACTTATAACTTGAAAACTACACATGTGCTGTTTTAAAAATTCAAAGACTATTAGATTCAGAATTTAGCGCTCCTTTTGGTTCCTGGTTCAGCAAAAAACCTTTGTACCTGTTCAAAGTGTTTGGTAAATTATAAAACAATATGTTTGTCTAGATGTATTCAAAACAACTTAGTAGAGGAAAGGAAAATAAACCTCCAGAAATAAGGGTTTTAGTTAATCTAGTAATATTAAAACCTGATATTGATATCTACTTGAATAATTCAGCGGGGAAACTTTCAACAGGTATAAAATGGCCACTCAGTGTTAAAGTTAACAATGTCAATGAGAAATGGAAGAAGCATGTGTGCGTGTATAGTTTTATTCGAAACACTTGTCAGCTCTTTTCGAACATATTCACCACTTCAAAAGTATCGTTAAAGACCCTCGATGGCTTCCGTCTTGGTACCCTATCGACCAACACCGGCCCTTGTATTATTGAAATCTAAAACTTTGATTCCAATAAAATCAGTCACTGTTTTTCAAAAGTCATCCGTTTAAGACTTGTAGGTTCGAAAAATTCGTTTCACATTTTCTAAATCGATCAAGCCAATTTTGTTTCTAAAAATTTAAAACTCCAATAGTGTGCGTCCTTTTTTTTTATAATAATATTGTTTTCTCAAGATATTGTAGATTCTTAAAATTACCGTTTAAAAAGAAAATTACCTCATCAATCACACAAATATCAAATCAATATTTTCTTTATTTTAATTTTGGTGTTTGAAATCATACAACGTAGACGTTGACGTATAATTACATTACAATTTGAATCGCTTACAATCATGCAAAGCTCAAGTTACAATCTTGGCGTTTTTCTATCTTGAAAAACATAAGTTGAAATGAAAGACTCCGTTGTTTTTGGTCACAGCATTTCTAAACTAAGCATTTGTGAAAAAGAAAAACGTGTCTGTAGTAACTATAAAAAACTCTCCAAGTAATCAAAAATTCTCCAAGTAATCAAAACTCTCTAAGTAATCAAAAAATATTGTTTTTACTTTTTTAAATATATTTTTATTGAAAGTGAAAGCAGGGGTAGCCAACCAGTTCTGATATTGGGGAAAGTGAACCACCGTTGGCAATTTTCTTTCAGGAAAAGTGGTAAGGAGATGCACCCATTTCTATGTCAAACGCTTGTGTAAATGAACGTTGTGGGATTCTATTGCGAGTACAAATACCAGAATTGGAAAATTAAGTTCAAGTTAAACTTGATCAAATTAAATTTAAGTTAAATTAAATTAAGTGAACATTGCTGCTTTGAGAATTACTGGGGGAGCCATGGAAGTAAACGAGCGGAAAATACCAGTACGTCGATTAATTGTTTTGTCGACTATTGTATTTGAATCAGAAAAAATCAAAACAAAACGAATTGGAGTGAAATATATGTGATAAGTTCCTTCACAGATTTTGAAATAAATTCAAATTCAAGTATCAGTCTGTTGCTTAGCATAAGCATGATATAATTTTAGAATTCCTAATGGAATTCATGATAACTTAAGACATTTAGATTTCTCAAAGAAAAAATTAACTGCAAAATATGTTCCATTCAATTCTTCAGATTTCACAATAAGCAGAAGTGGCGATAACAGGTATTATGTTCAAGAAATAGGAGGCTCGATTAAAAAATTAGACCGAAATCTTTTTCTAAACGTATAAAATACATTTATTGCATTATTATTAGCACTATTTTATGGCCTAAGCTAGAATAATAATCACAAATATTAACGTCATACGTTAAATTTGAAATTTGTATCTTCATAACTACCGAAAGTCGGCAAAACGCATGTTGATAATTATTTCCTTACAATCTTGGAAGAAAAGGTAAAAACAAAATAGCTGAAAATTGATTTGAACCATTTCTTAATTTCGATCGAACCGTATGTTTTGAGCTCATGTTTACCACCGTTTCTCATGTTTCAATCAACCGTTATCAGAAAGATATCGGTGGATTTCAAGTATCTGAAATTGAATCTTGTGAACCGCAGAATACTTTTTAGACATCAAAGAGATTTACCCGCTTTAGAGCTCGATTTTCAATAACAGATTATCTATGAATATCAAAAATGTACAGAAAGCAGCATAAAAAACTTAATTCAAACTGCATGTAATTTTACTTATACTAAGCCAAATTAGCAAGCCTTGTAGTTTCCAGTGAAGAAATTGTCAATTTAATTAGAGCACCTAATCATAGTTTATAATCAGCCACGGCATAAATAAGAATCTAGTTTAAAAATTTGATTTGATGAATTTAGGCAGAACCTCTCTACTGACGCCTTTTTTTTTCACTTTGTGACTGACACAACTCATTTCAAAAGGTTAAAGTTAGAAACTTTACCTGATTGAAAACGGATGTGTACCATCTTTCTAATTGATGAATATTTAATGTATAACGTTCTGAAAAGAGTCGTGATTGAAACAAATTTGCTCGCAGCTAGTGGACAAAAGCAATGAATAAGTGATATAATCAAATTGAGCATCGAGCACAGTATATTGCAGTGTACATAATTAATCACAGAAACGCGTGTTTCAAATCAATCTCTTCCACTATGAACATAATTTGCACAATATGTCAAAAAGGACTAACAAAAATATCAGACAATCAATGAAAATTTTACATTGATTTTCTTATTTGTAGGCATCCATGCACAATTATGTGATGTTAAAACTCGTTTATTGTACAAAATCTATTGATTTTTATTATCCAGATGTAATCAACCACTAGACATTCGAAATAAGTTTAAATTTTCCCCAAATTAATAAGTTGATTTTCAAGTTTATAGCAACCATTAGACTCTGCATTAAGATATGAGTACCATTCTTTTGATCTAATTGTTAATGGTTGCGACGATAATGAGGTGATGTCTATTACACTGTTTCTGTAATATTTGCTTATAGTATCGTTATTTCCCACTTTCTTTAGAATATGAGATATATAACATAAATACAACTTGACTGTGATTAAGCAAAATGTATGGACTACATTATTTAGGTATTTTTTGTATCATAAATGTTGCTATTGTTTCTCGTGATTTCAATGGATTAACGGGCAATGTAACTACAACTGCTTTAAGGGGCAGATATCTGTCTTTAATTTCTAAACAAAGATTTTTGTATAATCGATTTGTATTCAAAGTCTTACTGTATTTATGGTTTTGATATTAATATTTGCAGTTTTGCGCTAAATAAGTGTGTTGACTACTGTATACCACTTTAAACAACATGCAACAACATGCTGCATAGGTAAAACGCTAATTTATCAACGGAAACGGACGTTTCATTGATTTTGACGACACAAAATACTATACTAAACACATTGAGTCTACTAAGGTCATCAATTCAATTCAAATTGAACACGTAGGTAGGCCTACATATATAAGTTATTATTAGTGTTTATCTTTTCAATTCGAGTAAAGAAGATTTTGAAATTTCGAATTAAGAGTTAGAATGTCTGAAATTCAAGATTCCTTAGTTCTTTCTAGGTTTCTTTCTCAAACTTTACCGTGATGAATATGATAAAATCGAGGCTTTTTCTGTCTCTCAAGGGACCCAGTCAAATATCTCAAATTTAAAATATCTATGTGAAAACAATGTTTTATGGGGTAGAGAGAAATACTTCCAAAGATAATAGGGCAAGCGTGTTGGTAGGCGGGCGGGGGCAGGGCAGGGCAGGGCAGTGCAGGTATATATATATATATATATATATATATATATATATATATATATATATATATATATATATATATATATATATATATATATATATATATATATATATATATATATATATATATATATATATATATATATATATATATATATATATATATATATATATATATATATATATATATATATATATATATATATATATATATATATATATATATATATATATATATATATATATATTTTTATATATATATATATATATATATATATATTTATATATATATATATATAATATATATATATATTTATATATACATATATATATATATATATATATATATATATATATGTATATGTATATATATACTTAGATATGTATATATAAATATATATATATATATATATATATATATATATGTATATATATATATATATATATATATATATATATATATATATATATATATATATATATATATATATATATATATATACATATATGTTTATATATATATATAGATATATAATTATATATATGTATATATATATATATATATATATATATATATATATATATATATATATATATATATATATATATATATATATATATATATATATATATATATATATATATATATATATATATATATATATATATATATATATATATATATATATATATATATATATATATATATATATATATATATATATATATATATATATATATATATATATATATGTATATATATATATATATATATATATATATATATATATGTAAATATTATATATATATAGATATATATATATATATATATATATATATATATATATATATATATATATATATATATATATATATATATATATATATATATATATATATATATAGTATGATTTATATATATATATATATATATTTTTATTTTATATATGTATATATTTATTAATATATATATATTTATTATATATATATATATATATATATATATATATATATATATATATATATATATATATATATATATATATATATATATATATATATATATATATATATATATATATATATATATATATATATATATATATATATATATATATATATATATATATATGTAAATATATACACACACATATATTTATGTATATATATATATATATATATATATATATATATATATATATATATATATATATATATATATATATATATATATATATATATTTATAAGTAGTATTTGAGCAGATTATATTTATTTTTACATTTTATATACTGTATGTACTTTTCTCTCACGTTAATAGCTCTTTTTCGTTTATTAATAAAAACATATATGTTACATTGTTCTTCGTGTATATTTTATTCTACAAGCCCTATTACAATGGTTCTAAGCATTTTGATACTAAAAATATAAGCATTAAGTTGTATAAGTATTACTAATGTAAAAATGCAAACAAGAAAAACATACATACAATAACTTCAATGTAATAGCAATAGCAAAAGTGAAATATGACAGGATATACCTGCAGAGAAAATTTCAACTATGAAGTAAATACATAAGATAACTTAGATATTATAGAAATATGACAGAATATACCTGCATATAGGAAATAAAAGGTAGTGTCAATTATCCAGTCATAGGCCTGTTCTGACGGCATGTGTTGAATGGTAAGTAACAAGATTTCAAATTTAAAATAGAAGCAATCATAATACGGTCTGATCAATTATGTGATATCAAGGCTATTTCATTTGTATCCTTATTTGATCCTTTTTTCGCTTTGTTATTGATTTTATAGTTTTCTGCACACCTTTTCGTGAAACAATATCTGCTGGCATATCTGCACCCACACGTAAACCTTGTTTAGCACACCTCGAGCTATAGAAGGTGTTTTCTTAATCCCCGCCTGTACGGCTCCTCTAGCCAACGGAATCAAGGTAGAGCCCTGCTACATATACTGCATTAGCCATGCTTCTGTTTAACTGCTGACGTGAAATGATAAAGCAAGACAGACGTAAGGTCCTTTATAGGGCACCCTTTTATGGTTACAACATTAACCTCTTACGGCGGAAATGTAAAGATAAAGCAATTTCACCCATTGTGAATTCAACCGGGTACCCTGCCCCGTCGTAAAAAGAAATCTCAAGCGTATTAATAATATCATCTCTTTGGCTGATATCCGCTAGATTCAGACACTTCTGAGTGCATCAGCAAGGGTAACTCTTGGTCTCTGACTAATGATGGTTCAACAATATTTGAGTAAACATACATATGTTTATTTTTTGGAGGTCTAAACGGATAATCAGCCGTTACCCAATAGTAGGTTACACCCGCATCGTTTACAGCACCTGCGACATTTAAATGCTTAGATGGATTATCCGCAACGACGGGGATTTATTAAGTAGCTTGACATATATTCACATACGTGTCCTTAAACCTAAATCCGGCCATGTATTTCTAGTGTAACCGATCTTCTCTTGCTTCTAATTTAAAATTTCCCATTATCGTTCAATCTTGCTTTAAAATCGGCCACTTCGTCGCCATTCGGCTTTGCAACAAACTTTACTTCGGTAAAAAATTCTTCAACATTATCATCAGCATCCATGTACTTAAGCTTTAACACAACTCCGTTATTTTATTTTCTAACTCGCTAGGGGGCCGTACGGCAACACATTGTAAGAAAAAACTGCCGTTTGAACTCCCACCTCTCAGCCACCATTAATACCTATCCGTTCAGCTGCCCTCTGTATAAATTTAAAAGAAGTAGATTTCTGGGTTACATGCCAAAAAGAATCATTTTCCCTTGCAGTAGTCATTTTAGACCTAAATGGTACGTCGAAGTCTGAAATGTAAATCGATTACTGTTACGCTTGAAGAAAAACCTGCCGTCTCGTCACTCTCTGTTTCTACCCATCGATGTACCTTGTTTATATTTAGTTCGTCAACAGGGCTATATTTTATGATATTGGGTCGATAAATTATGTCACCTTCATCGTTAACATTTGCTGTACATAACAAACGCTTGTATCCCTTTTAAACGGTTGAGGTCCAATTAGAATACAAAATATTCTTTTTTCTCCTATGCCTGCTGAACTGATAGAGTTCGAGCAGTTTTCGTTCTAAAACCTGATCCTTGACCCCACGTGAGTTTATTAACTGTAAAACCATAACTTTTAACGAGTGGTCCCTTCAAGGAAAAACCAGGTAGCAACTTTCATTTCGAACTTCAATCTGCCTGAAGACTCCTCTGTAATTTTCAAGAAATAACTGTAACGCGAATCCAACCATTTCTTTTTAATCAAAGACGTTATACTAACATTACGGATGGGGGTAATTTTAGCCCTTTCCTTATCGTTTCCGTTTATATACAGGAATTTGGTGTTCCCATTGTCTACAAAATAGCTTTCATCGGGGAAATAAGCGGCAGTAACCCCAACCTCCCACTCGCCCTCTAAAAGATTAGGTCTCTGTGAAGGGACTGTAAAATTGGACGTAGAATTTTTCGAAAACTTGGACATGCCCGCGTTGCTAGGTACTGTCCACGTAAAATTTCTACGCTCAGCCATCAGGTAACAAAATTAGCACTTTTTATTGAACGGTTAAATTTAGGACCGTATCCCAACTACTTGACAAAATATGATTTACGTGCACCTGTACCTCGGGTGCGCAAAACCTTTTCAATCTGAAATACTTCAGGAGTTGATACTTTTTGTACCTCCTTGGGATAAAATGAACCAGTGAGAGCTTCCCCCAGCTGATCTTTCAATTTATACATGGTACGTTCGTGTTCATGAACAGCTGTGACCTCAAAGATTTCAACCGTCCAATTCTGGTAAGACCCTCTGCCAAATATGCCTCGATCTTTACTACTCCTAACCCTATCACCAACTTTAATTACATCCTTAGGTCTTGTTGTTTTAATTTCGCCGTATCAAGTTTTCTATACTTTCTTTTGATTTTCTTATGTTTTTTCTGCCTGAGCCATATTAATAGACCTATGATAACGTGTATTGTATCTTTCTTTAACTTGTGAAAGTATATCTACCCATACGGGTTTTCCTATAAAAGTGAAATATTTCCGTAAACTATTTTTAAGTGTCTTAATAAAACGTTCAACTTTACTAGCCTTTACATCGCTATCAGTTGAAAACAATTTGATTGTATAACTATCTAAAAGCTTCTTTACTTCCTTGTTATAGATTTCTGAGCCTTTATCGGTTTGAATTTTTATGGGTATGTTGTCTGCTCTCTTTAGAATAGAACCAAGAGCTTGGGCCACTAAAACACCTGTTTTGCGTTTAGCAGGTTCCAGCTATCCTTTTTTTTGAAAACACATCAATGACGGATAAAATGAAATAATAACCTTTATTGCCAGTAGAAACTAACTCCATTGACATAAGGTCTGCCTGCCATTGCTGCCCTCCCCGAAAATCCGTACATGAAGTCTAGGAAATTTCTTCAATTTCGGTTGATGCAGGCTGTAAACCTCCTGTTGCTTCAGCCACTCTTTCACTTGCTTCACTGGCACCCCTTCCGATGTTTTATTGCGGCCCCTTGCCCTACGAAGCCAAGCGGATCCAACAGCTTGTACCAATCTTTTAAGATTACCTCGTTTTTTGCCATCAATACTATCTCTAGAATCAATGTGCCCCCTACAACAAGCGCAAGCACAATTTATCTTACGCAAAAATTCAGACACACTAAATGTAGGTACGGTAGCCATAATAATTTTATCCAATTTTTCACTAACCAGTCTCCTCTTTAAATTCATCAGGTATTAAGTCTATGAGTTCGTATGTTGTTATGCCATATTCTGCATCGATAACAGAGCTTAAATCGGTTCCTGTGTCATCACCCTCAAAGTCCATTTTAAACCCTGACATTTTCCCCTTAAGACTACTTCCCGTAATTCACGATTGGGGATTACACTAATTGGTATGTCAGTTTGAGCCAACGTGTCGGCAAATTCTGATATACCGG